>OY856414.1:284585500-285185500 GCA_963693085.1 Alisma plantago-aquatica | reverse complement strand
CTTAGGGGAAGATCTCGAGTCAAGACAGTTCAATCGCGCCTCAAGTATGCTTCAAGACACTCCACTTATTGTTTGTCGAATACCCTTAGCCATGTCGACCTATCCCAGTTATGTACCCAAAAACCCATTTTCGGGCTAGTGAAGCGCACCGCTGGCCAGGCTTATTAGCCACTTTCAGGCCACGGAAATCATTGCGTTAGACTCAGTAGGCTTATGCAAAAAGAACATTGCTCTCGGTTTCCATTTGTGGTTGCCATGCCATCATTTTAAAGTTTGGAGTTTTTGCTCTATAACTCACAATTTGTAGAGAGGGTTGTAGGTTGTTTTCATCTTCCTTCCATGGGGAGTCTTTCCCCAGGTCCACTGAGTCACAAGGAAGATACCCGATCCCTTATTCCTACTTTCACCTTCTCAGTTCCTTCTTCCTTGGCGAAATGTAAGTAATCGTGCCTCCTGTCACCCCAGAGCCTTGATGATGGCTCATTGTGATCGCTCAATCATAACGAAGATAATAGAACTCCTCCTTTCCCTCCTTGGTCATTTTTCTTTCACCTTCTATTAGCAGGTCAAAGCTCCAGTACCAAAAATCGGAGCCATGGCCAAAGCAAGAAAAAGCCTGGCATCATTTTGACCTATGTACCCTCACAGTCTAACTTAATGTGTCACAGATAACTAGGGTACTTTCGACATTTAAGTGATTTTAACATCTATATGATTTAGAGTTATCTCTATCATCTTTTGACTAATATGCCTTGTCACACACATAAAGTTGGGCGTGACGAAGTGAGGGCAGAGTAGTCCTTATACAAGCCCACCTATTTGATTCCCAGATTTTCTAGAATGATCTTATTTTTAAAAGGCTTTATCTCACTTCTGATTGGTCAATACATACTCATTCTTAATAAATTCATATAAAATGCTAAAGATGTCAGATGGAAATGATCCATATATGGTTTTTGATCAGTTTTTTGGGCTCTATCGCATGGTCCTAGGTTTAGATCCAGATTTTCAACTTGCTTCCCACGATTCATTGAATCCCGAAAACCCTAGGTTTAACCATGATAATTAATATACTTATGTGTTGGACAGGATAATTAGGATTGATCGGGACTTCATCTACTATTAGTACACCTCCTCATGATCAGGTAAGTGGGTCCATGCACTTTGAGTATGTAGTGTTAGTTTTCATCATCTTATAAATATTATGATGATCAAGATGAATGATATGCATAGTATTTGTTTCAAATTAAACCTTAATTGCATCAAAGTTTCCCTAAAGTCATTGTTTTAATGTTATGCCTCAATGCTATTTCAAGAATCCATGTCATGTTCATATGAAATCCAAGTAAATTTTAATACTTCCAATATATTGATGAATCATGTAGCGGGTTGGATTACTTTATCCTCATCATGTTAATGTTGAGCCTACGGGCCTTATGAGCACCATTGGTGCATATGTATCAAGGATACTTTAATCAATCAACAAGATTATGTTATGTGAATCTAAATCCATTGTTTAATTAGTTTAATGTTTTTCCTTATTGCCAATTTACTATGTTGTTATAATAATGCTCAATGTCGCTTACTCTAACATGGTTTTTTATTGCATGTATGGTTGGGGGCGTGATGCCCAAAGGTACGAAGAAACTTCCAAGAGAGGGCTTTATGAAGGTCAACTTAAGGAATAGATCAATGTTTCCTAAAGATACATACGGTGGGGTGCCATCTACAATAGAAGATCCTGATGTTATAGATAACTTCATGTATTAATAATGTTTAATCGTGTATATCTTAGTTAGCTTCAATTTAAAAAACCAATCGTAAACAATGTATGAATCATTTTAAATACCAATGCATGGTGTTTGCTTACTCTGTTTGCAATAATTATTATGATTCTGACATCCCTTTGAGCTAGAGTACCCCATATTATGGACAGTGTGGGTGTTGGTTCCGTTGCTACCTGAATGCTTAAAAGGGGTGTTACACCGTGGGTTTCCCACACCCTTTTTAGGTGGATTATCATGAAGAGGTATAGATCGTGTATAGGAGGTTGAGCAGTAGCTAGAAGAGTAGTAGCCACTACTATAGAAAAGACCGTTATTTAGAGCCTTTAGCGTCGGTTTCCAAGTTACACCCAAGTGGGCACCGCTAAAAGTCGACACCTTCAGCGTCGATTTCTAACCGATGCCATAACCCTTCCCACCACCGAAAATGCACCAGCAAGGGAACTATAGGTGTTGGCTATTAAAAAAACCGACATTATTTCATGGTTAAAGATGTCGGTTATTAAACAAAAACCAACACCATAACCCTTCCCGCCACCGAAAACATGCCAGCAAGGGAACTATAAGTGTCGGTTATTAAAGAAAATCGACACTATATCATTTTTAAAGACATCAGTAATTAAAGAAAAACTGACGCCATTACCGTTCCCACCACTAAGCCAGTGAGGGCACCAAGATGTCGATTTTTTGCTAATAACCGACGCCGTATGTCTTTGGTGTCGGTGCAGAACCTGCAGTTCAGTTCTAAATTGTAGGTTTACAACATCCATTGATATCAGCCAACAACATGCCACAAACCTACAAAGTCATTCACATTCAGACACATGTATTGGTCAGATACATGTAGAAACCTACACAGTAATTTACATTCACATTCAGTTCCATTCATTTCATCTCTTTTCACATTCAGACACATGTAGAAACATTCATGTATTGATCAGAAAAAGTCATTCACATTCACACATATTACAATTCAGAAAAAGTCATTCACATTCACACAAAAAAAATTATGAGAACAACGTTTAGAAATATCATTCTTTATTCATCTTCGTCATCATTGTCATGAGAACCCCAATTATATTTAAAAATTCCCACTACTTGTAGAGCTTTTGCCCATTCTTCTCTTACAGCATCTAATTCCTCCCTCATATAGGGAGTATGTACATCTAATAACTTTCCACCAGTACTAAAGTCAGTTTTAAACACATGCAAAGAGAATGACGTATATATATAATTAATAATATATAATAAGATTGATATATTTCATATTATCTAATGAGACTATATATTATACCTTATGTATAGTATTGATTTCCATTGTGGCATGTTTGATGACTAGGTCCATAAATCACATCACATAGTAGGCTCATGCCCATCTGTTGTCTTGTGTAGCATACTATAAATTGAAACATACAAAATATTCAAAAATACAAATAAGCATAGTTCACATAAATAATATATACATTGGATTCGGGAAATTACTTTCACAATCTCCCAAATTAGTGGTTGATTCTTTTTCCTGGGGACCTTTCCTCCAGTTTTTGAACTCTTATAAAGCCCTACATGTTAATGTAACACATTAAATTGCATTATTAAATAGTAATGTAATAACATATGTTAACTGATATAAAAAATATGAAATATTTCTCGTGGGAATAATGTCATTTTATTGTGTGTCCATATAATGTATTCAATTCCTTCCCCACAGGATCTAGATAATAGATAGTGAACGTCTTGGGGACAATAACTAGTAACTCCCAATGCCTACCACTACAGGTAAGAAATTTAAAAATTAATAACTCAAAATCCATAAGAAAAATGTAATTTTCTTAAGTCCAAATTATAAGCAAAGTAAACTTACTCGACATTGAATGGAGCTATTATCACTGTCTTCTTATTTTTACCAAAATATTCAAAAGAAGCACAGCAGTATGAAGTAACTGAAGAAGGGTCTATATCTACAACACTAATCAAAGATGGAACCAAAAATCCCACATGGGAAAATGCAAAATCTGTACATATCGTGTGTAAGTGGCTGCAAAACATGTATTACGTATGCATTAATATATAAGAAACCAGATCATCATATATAAAACAAGGTATATGGATGTATAAACAAGATCTCACCATATTCACAGATCTATCATAGATGTGTTCAGCCAATCATAATGAAACAATTCTAAAATATCTTGTATGAATAGCTTGTTATCGTATGATTGACCCGCATTAATACGTATGTATTAATGCGTATGCAAAACTTGTATTGTGTATGCATTAATACATATGCAAAACTTGTATAAATAGATTGTTATTGTATGATTGACCTACATCATCCTCCAAAATAGTAACATTTATAGGGCAATTTGAATCATGTTCGCCTATCCATACTCCCATACACCTATAATTAGGATCTAACGAGGCGTGTAGGTCCCTTGGAATCCAACTTGGTACTTTAGGAGGTGGAGGTGGAGGTCGAGATGTAGCGGGTGTCTTCCTTTTGACCTGTATATATAATTTCAAAACAATTGACTCATATATACACACTAACATATTAACATATTGTAAATTTACCATACAATATTATTATAGATGACATCCGCTTTGGGTCACATTATCACTCCGCCTTCTACCTCACCAAGCGTTTCAGAATCTATGTGGGCATATGGTAGTGGAAGATCCCTCCAATTGGGGAGTATATGTATCGGGCTCACATGAACCGCACCAGCTGGTACTGGAGTCCCATGAAACATCTCCCCTGGAAGGGCTGGGTAAGGTTGTGCCTATGCAACAATATATTCTTAACTTTTTAGACGGCATGACTTCAACCCCTACAAATTCACATAAAGTATGTTATATACATTTCTACATAAACATATCATCTTGAAAAGACTAGCTACTATATATGTCATAAAAATACTTACAACGGACATGATAGGTGGTGGGTCTGCAGGATTACTCCCAACCTATGCAGTAGGAGAAGAGCGGTCCGCCACAGGTACTGTCTGAGTGGCAGTCTGAGACGTCTTCCACTTGCTAATTGCTTCATTGAGTCTCTTATCAAGTGTTTCCTTGACTCTCCTATCAAGTGCTTCCTTGACTCTCCTATCAATTAACTGATCTACTTATACATGGACAAAAGAAACACAAGCTTCTGATTATTTAATTCTCTTTCACAATAACATTCTAAAAAAAGAATAAGTTACCTCAGCTTGTGAAAGTCCCGCTTTTGGGACTGGTTTGCGCTGTGATGACCCAAGATGCCCACACCAGCGCATGCACCCCTAACACATCCAGGATGCTATGGGTTACCCAGAGCAACTATCAATTCATCCCTTATGCCCTCAGGGATGAACTTGCCTTCCTTTCTCTGCTCGTGTAGCTCCCGCTAATCGCCGTCAACAGAAATTGGTAAGTAAACAAAAAAAAATAATCAATATCAATCGATTGCTCTAAGAGTTGAATTTTACCATTTTTGCAGCTGCCTCAGTATTTGTGGGCTTCATTATATCTCCCTTCTTGTTTAGCCTCCCAGCTATCCACATAGTATGGCGAGGCAGAGGTGTGGGACTAATAGTAAAGGACTTTGCAGTCTCCTGAGTAGCAGCAGACTGAGCAGTAGACTCAGTCTGTAGTCTTTGGTGAATGTCTGCATAGCCTCTTAGGCCCCTTGTGTGGTCATGCACATTCAGTGCACGCCTTGCTCTTTGAGCATCGCTGATAGCCTTGTTAGTAAGCACATTGATTCTTGAATAGGTGAATACATAAGAACATATATTAATTAAATTGGGAGTGATGCTTAATACCTTGAATTCATCCATTTTTCTTTGGGTAACAAACTCCTCCCAGCCTTAGGGGTCCAGGTAGTTCCATTGCTCAGTGGCTGCCTTCTGCCTAAATTTATTTTTTAAAGAGAATACAAATAAAAAATATTAGTGTAGAGTTAGTCAAAAAGTGATCAATGTCTAGAATTGGAAATCAATCAAGAACCTCTTCTCAGCATCGCGTATGTAATCTCAGGTGAGATTTGTCCTATAGTTCCTTAGGACCCTCCCATAGCGTTGCATCACGCATTTACGATGCAGCTTTTCATCCAGATCAAATATACTATGCAAAATAGAATTGCTATTAACTAGTATCCTAAAAATTAGTAATCTACAAAAACAAAATTGGAAATAATAATAACTCACGCATAGTTCCTTCCATACTAAGACTTTATTCCCCTTAGGAACTTTATGCTAGGATTCTACATTAGGACTACAATGGATGCGAGTAAGAACCCCAAGATATGAAATAAATGAGTTGCAGTTCACTGCAACTAGATTTCCTACATGATTAAAATCCACAGCCAGTTTGGGTCCATTGCCCCTTTTCTATAGTAACTTGTTCATCATTGTGATGCCCCTCACTTTCTCAATTTTTTTTGCTGCTCATCAAGTGCCCCAAGTTCTTCAGGGGGTACATCACCAACCTAAAATTTGACAAAAAAACAAACTTACATGATATAACTATAAATGAACATATAGATAGAAACCTCAGGGATATATTTTTAAAACCTACATTGTGAGGCAGAACAATGATGTCCTCACCCTCACAGTAATCATCAGCATGATCATCAGGAGAATGCTCAGCCATCTAAAAGTTCACATTCACATTGTAATGTTCACATTGTAAAGTAATTCACATTGTAAAGTTCACATTCACATTGTAAAGTAGTTCACATTGTAAAGTTCACATTCACATTGTAAAGTTCACATTCATAAAAATAAAACATATAAAAAAATATAAGCATGCATGCCTCTAATATTGTAATCTTTTATCAATTAACAATCCTTCATTGTGATCTCCGTGCACATACAAGTCATCATTAGCTTCAATATTTGATGGTGTTGGCAACCCAACTGAGAATGGACTGGAGTCATCATACTTATCATAGTACTATTCTTCATCTATAGGATCTTCAATGAACTGTCTTTTACCATGAAGAACAACCGACCATTTATCATTTGCAAGATCATCGATATAAAATACTTGTTTTGCCTGTGATGCCAATATGAACGGGTCACCCTTCTTGCCAATCTTTTCAAAGTTTACTAATGTGAAACCTAATTCATCCACTATAACTCCTTTGGTGTTATCAACACAATTACATTTAAAGAGCAGAATTTTGAAATCTACGTAGTCAAACTGCCACATGTCTTCATTGACACCATAATATGACATTTTAGCTTCACGTGGACTCTTATCCTTTGCACTAGCAAAAAAAATGAAGATGCTTGAAAGGTGACCCCACTATTTTGGACGACACTCTTATCATCTTGACGCTTTGTGTAATATGAGAATCCATTTATGTCAAACCCTTCATAAGACATTACATTAAATTTTGGTTTAAAGGCGAGGCATTTGATAGTTTTAGTAAGATTATCTGGTGTTTGAGATAGTTGAAGTAAGACTTTATCTTCAAACCACTTAATAAATGTCTTGTTATGCTCTCTAGAAAGCCACATTGAATTGGCTCAAGGATATTGTCTCTTGATGAAATTGGTATGTTCCTTGATATAAACGCTCACTTCAGTGATGTTGTGTAAAATATATAAGTGACCTTGTTCCAACTACTCACGGCTAATTACTTTCATCCGTGATCCCAAAATTCCTTTTCCAAAATGCTCCTTAATGTTATTGTCATTAACAAGAGCGTCATTACCACTCATAAAGTCATTGCAAAAATCCATAACCTCTCTCGCCACATAACCCTCAACAATACTTCCTTCAGACTGATAACAGATTCACACATCACCTTTAAAAGCTCTCATGTAACGTTCAAAGGGATACATCCAATTCAAGAAAACTGGTCCCAACATTTTCCCTTCCCTAGTCAAGTGGACAACAAAATGTACCATGATATCAAAGAACAAAGGAGGAAAATACATCTCAAGATGACATAGGGTAACAACCACTTCTCTTTACAGTTTATCTAGAGTATCAGGGTCAATAACTTTGCTGCATAGACTGTTGAAAAAGAAACAAAGTCTGGTGATTGCAAACCTTACATGCTTCGGCAATATATATCGAATTGCCACGGGTAATATTTGTTGCATTAGAGTATGACAATCATGTGATTTTAAGACCTATCAACTTCAGATCTTTCATTAATACCAATGTACGGATGTTGGAAGAGTAACCCTGTGGCACCTTAACATTTACCAAGCATTCACAAAAAGCTTTCTTCTCCTTTCTCGACAACGTGTAACAAGCGGGAGGTAAGTATGTTCTCCAATCGCTACTAACTACTTGTATTAATTCTGTCTTTATTCCCATTTCACATAGGTCCATTCTAGATTTTATCACATCTTTAGTCTTACCTAGTATATTCAACAGAGTATCGATGATGCTATCATAGACATTTTTCTCAACGTGCATGACATCAATACAATGTATGACTGCCAAAGAACTCTAACGAGGAAGATCCTAAAATATTGACTTCTTCTTGAATAAATATTTGTCACTCTGTGTGGCCATCGTACATTGTGATCTCTTAACATATTCATTGGAAAAGTATTTTACTCTTTCATAAACATCCTCCCCTGGTATAGGTTTAGGTGCACTTCGTTCCTCATTTCGTCAATTGAATGCTTTGCGTAACCTATGATATGGATGGAATTTTGGAAGAAACCTTTGATGACCAAGATATACAGCCTTGCTGCCATGTTTTAGTCGTATTGAATCAGTGTTCTCTTCACATATAGGACACACTTTAGATCCTTTGACACTATATCCAGACAAATTCCCATAATCTGGAAAGTCATTCACAGTGCAAAACAACATAGCGTGAAAATGAAATGTCTCTCTTCGTGAAGCATCATAGGTCATCACACCTTCACCCCAGAGTTTCTTCAATTCATCAATCAGAGGTTCAAGATAAACATCAATATTATTTCTAGCTTGTTTAGGGCCCAATATCAACAACGACAGCATAACGTACTTATTTTTCATACACAACTAGGGAGGAAGATTGAATATAACAAGCATAACTGGCCAAGTGCTATGTTGGTTTCTCAATGTCCCGTACAGATTCATCCCATTTGTACAAAGCCCAAGTCTTAGATTCCTGACTTCTTCACTGAATGTAGGGTGCAATAAATCAATCTTCTTCCACTGTGGGGAATCAGACGCATGTTGTAGGATCCCATCATTATTTTTCTTAACATCTGCATGCCACCTCAAATTCTTCACATCTATCAGATTGGCAAACAAGCTTTGAAACTATGGTATTATAGGTAGATACACAATCACCTTGGCAGGAGAACCAGTTTTGGACTCCCCCAAAGTCGTCAATTTATACCTTGATGCACCACATTTGGGACAATCTGTCAAATCCAGATTGTCCTTTTGAAATAATACACAATCATTGGGGCATGCGTGTATCTTCTTGGCCTCCATTCCCATTGGGCACAACAATTTCTTTAACCGGTATGTTGAGATTGGCAGCTCATTTCCTTCAGGAAGAATTTCTTTCAACAAAGACAACAATGACGTGAAGCTTTTGTCGCTCCATCTATTGTTAGCTTTCAGCTTATATAATCTCAACACAGCTGACAAAAAAAATGTTCTCAAATTATGACCATACTCTTCGATCGCCATAGAAAACTGATGCCAAAGGGGGGTGAAAATGTTTGCGGGGACAGTGCGTGAAAACACATTGGCGTCAGTTATTGCAAGAAACCTGACGATAAAAATGGGTCCAATTTATATCTCATGACAAATCGTTAGTCGTCGGTTAATTTGTCAACAATCGACGCCGTATGGTAAATTTTGGAGGTAATTTTTTTCACTGGAAAATTCAGATTTGGCGGGCAATTTTAGATGTCGGTTTCTTATTGAGGAACTTACGCTAAATAAAAAGTGATACCCGTGTCTGACCACTCTTCACATATAGATGTCAGTTTTTGTATTCAACCGACATTGTAGGGTTTAGGCATCGGTTTCTTGTATACAACTGACGCCTCTAAATGTGATGTTATAAGTCATTTCTGTAGTAGTGAGCTGATAAGGTTTGAAGTGTTGCTGGATGTCTTTTGTTGATAGAGTCATAGAGTCGTACATGTACACTTGGGTCTTTGGGAATGTTTTGTAGATGTTTTGCAGACATGCTATCTTTTTGTGCCATTGTATATCAGATACAATGGAATCATGTATATATTATATGGAATGGTGCTTTCGTTACAGGTTGACAGCATGCTTTGTGAATACTTTGAGGCATGAAAGGACTTGTGTGTAAGGGTTCTTGCTATATGGCTTTTTTCTGGAAAATGTTTTAATTGTTAGTGTTTTCTTAGCAATCTACTCGTTAATCTTTCTTTCGCAGTTACATTTTGAGTAATCTCACTTTGTGAGGTGTGGGGCATCTCACAGTTTACCATCAACTCTTCCTCTCTATTGTAGATCAAAAATTGATTCTTAGTTCTTCTCAAGTACCTGAGGATGTTCTTCACAGATATCTAGTGAACATCACCTGGGTCTGACTGGTATTTTCTCATCATGATCAAGGCATATGAGACATTTGGATGGGTACACAACATTGCATACATGATTGATCCAATTGTTAAGGCATATGGAATCAAACTCACATGTTCCCTTTCTTCACGAGAACTAGGACATTCACCTAAAGAGATGGGGACACCATGAAGCATAGATAGGTTTCCTCTCTTTGAGTTCTCCATGCTAAACCTCTTCAACACTTTATCAATGTATGTGCTTAGTCTAAGAAGCTTTTTAAATCTATCTATGTAGATCTTTATCCCCAAGATGTAGGATTGTTCTCCCAAGTCTTTCATAGAAAACCTATTTCCTAGCCATGTCTTTACCTTTTGTAAAGTAGGGATGCCATTCCCCATCAATAATATGTCATCGACATATAATAATAGGAATGTCACTATGCTCCCATTAACCTTATTATGCACACAAGGTTCATCTTCCTTTTCAAAAAATCCAAACTCTTTGACCGTCTCATCAAAATGAAGATTTAGCTCTGAGATGCTTGCCTCAATCCATAGATTGACCTTTGTAGCTTACAAACTTTATTTGCAAACTTTGGATTTATAAACCCTCAGGTTGTGTCATATACACATCCTCAAAACGATTACCATTAAGGAATGTAGTTTTAACATCCATCTACCAAATCTCATAGTTATGATAAGATGCAACAACAAGCACGATCTTGATGGACTTAACCATGGCCACTGGAGAAAACATTTCATCATAGTCAACACCTTGAACTTGTCTGAAACCCTTTCCCTTATAGGTTTGAACTTTTCCATCCAAGTCGATCTTCTTCTTGAAGACCCACTTACACCCTATGAGTTTTACCCCTTTAGATGGATCCACCAAAACCCATACTTTGTTGGTATACATGGATTCCATCTCAGATCTCATGGCCTCAAGCCATTTCTCATACTCTATCCCCTTTTTAGCATCTTGATAGTTTATGGGTTCATCATATATGACTAATTCATTGACTTCCTGGGTCACAAGATATCCAAATGTTTTAGTCTCTAGGTGTGTCCTATTAGATCTACGAGGTTCATGTGTTACTTGAGGAGTTTGAGATTCAACAAAAGTTTGTGGTTCTCTTTGTTCCTCTTGTACATCTATTGGTTCAATGTTTTCTTGTTGGTCTCGAACCTCTTCGAGTTCCACTTTTCTCCCACTGATTCCTTTGGAAATAAATTCCTTTTCTAGGAATACAACATTTTTGGAAATAAACACTTTGCTATCAGATATGGAATAAAAGTAATATCCTTTAGTCTCCTTTGGTTATTCAACTAAATAACATTTATTACATTAAGGACCAAGCTTTTTAGAAAGCATTTTACTAACATAATCTTTACATCCCCAAATCCTCATGAAAGACATATTTGGATGCTTCCCAGTCCATATCTCATATGGTGTCTTTTGAACCAATTTGGATGGTACTCGGTTTAGTTTAAACACGGCAGTTTGTATAGCATACCCCCAGAAGATAGCCAGAAGCTCAACTAAACTCATCATTAATCGCACCATATCTAGCAATGTGTGATTCCTTCTTTCTGACTCACCATTATGTTGAGGTGTGCCATGTGCATTCCATTGAGATACAATCCCATGGGCTTTAAGAAGGTTCTCAAAGTCTTAGATTAAGTATTCTCCACTTCGATCAGAATGAAGTGCCTTAATACATTTGCCAAGATGGTTATGTACTTCATTCATAAACTCCATGAACATTTCAAGATCTTATGATTTATGTTTCTTTAAATAAACATAGTCATACCTACTAAAATCATCAGTGAAGGTAATGAAGTACTGATACCCACCTCTAGCGATTGGTCTAAAAGGTATGCATACATCAATATTTATGAGTCCTAATAGATCACTATCCCTCTCATTGTTACCATTGAAAGGGGTCTTAGACATCTTTCCCAACAAACAAGATTCACATATCTCTATTGATTCAAAATCAAAAGATTCCAGATAACCATCTTTATGGAGTTTAGATATTTGATTCTTATTTATGTGCCCTAGATGACAATGCCAAAGTTATGTCTTGTTTGAGTTGTTCAGTTTTAGTCTTTTGGTATTTATGTAATAAAAACATATCTTTAGATATAACAAGTAAAGACCATAAGACATCGGGGCACTGCCATAAAAGATCCCATCTTTTGAAATAGAACATCGACCATTTTTAGTATGGAATTCAAATGCATCCTTGTCCATAAAAGATACCAAAATGATATTTCTATTTATAGAATGTACATAATAGTAGTTCTTTGACTCTATTAAAAGCCCTATGAGTAGAGATAAACTATATGTTCTAATTGTGTTAGTCATAACTCTTGCGCCATTTGCAACTCGTAGTTCTATGTCACCTTTCCCAAGGGCCTACTTTCTTTCCAATCATAAAATATGAGATCATATGTGAGAACCACATCCGATATCTAGTACCCATGATGATGAAGTAGATAGGTTTATCTCAATAATGTATACACCTAAAGTGGAGATCACCATCCCCATTTTCTTCTTCCTGAATGCCTTCAAGTACAAAGGATGATTTCCTCTTGTACTTTTCTTCCTCCTTATCTTGAGTGTTGAAGATTTGGATTTAAGCTTGACCTTAGAACTCTTCTCGGTCTTGCTTTGATCCTTGGAATCAGCTCCGTTGATCACCACCTCGTGCTTATCCTTCTTCAATTTTTCTTCTACATTAATCAACATTGCAAGCATGTCTGACATCTGTCTAGCCATATTATTCACATGATAACATGGAATAAAGTGACTATATGATTCTGGCATTATCTTTAGAATCATATCAATGGCCAAATCTTAGCTCAAGGTGAGTCCTAGTTCTTCAAGATGATACATATGTTAATCATATTGAGCACATGTTCTTCTACTAAGGTTCCCTCTGTCAGCTTAGACTCAAGCATCACCTTTATTATATTGTCCCTTTCTTGCTTTGTAACGTCAAGTGTTACTTTCTTAAGATGTGTTACCATCTCAAGAACACTCATGTCCTCACACTGCTCATGCAACTCATAGTTCATGCATCCAAGCATAAGGTACTTTATCTCTAAGTCATCATTGGCATGCTACCAGTAAGCATCCACTTGTGCCCTAGGTGCATTAGGAGCATGTATTTTTGCCTCTGGTTTATCAAGGATGTAGAGCTTTCACTCTTCATCGAGATCCCTTCTCAAAGTCCAAAACTAGTCATGGAAATTTGTCCCGTCAAGTTTGTCCTTCTTAAGGACCGATTGTAATACAAATTTGTTCGTCATGTGATTCTATAAGAGAAAATTTACATTTGTCAAAAAAAACTTTTGATTTGATTTGAAAATTTTGGTGATATTAATTAGGTCTTTAATTATTATCGCTCCAACTATTTTATTCAAATTGATATCCCTCACATATCAATTTAGAATATTGAAGTGTACAATACTCTAGTGAGCCAAGATCCATATTTCATTAAATCATGAGTCAGCATTGGCTAATCACCCACAACTTGATTATTTAGGTAGGCAAATTTTATTAATTGCATCCATATGCAACTCTTGGATATATGATATATGAAACTCCTTGCCATAGTCATTTGCATTCCTCTGAGTCTAGATGCTCTAAGAATCACATGTTAGTCCTGACCCAAAAGCTGACATGATAACAATGCACCCCGCTTTGGTGGAACCTACATTATTACCATCACACATCTACGAGATAGACGACGCACCATGCTTTGGCATAACCTAAGCTTGGTCGATCAAGTTTTACATGTGTTTCGTTGTTGGAAAGCATCTAAGGATTAATATTTTAATTGAGGGAGTTTGTTTTTATAAAGACATATACTTTATCCAATCACCATATATATAGTATGTATCCTATACATCCTACATCCTACAACAAAAAACATGCAATAAAAAAATGTGATGGTTATGGGAAGCCTAATGTAATTCCTTGGATCCATAAAGAATTACCACATCCTAGGTCTACATCACATGCAGAAACCTATTGTTGATGAAGATATGTGCTTGCCAATGTAGGTTGATTGGTTCAAGAGTTGAACCGATCGGCTTGCCGCTTAGCTGGTTGATTGGTCATCTCACTAGTCGACTGGTTCTTCTTTCCACCATGTACTAGCTCCTCCAGTTGATCGATTGGGTCCACCACTTAGTTGGTCTGGCTCATCCTTATGGTCCTCCTTGGTCATCCATTCGATCGGCTCGTCTCTTGGATGGTAGGTTGTCATCGTCTGAATGTCCTTCTTCTTAATCATAATAGGAAAGTAAACTATCTTAATTTTACATAATTACTGAGAAACCTTAAGTTACATTTTAGGGGAGAAAGGGTAGAAAAGAATTAACTTCACATTGGAAAGATAAGATAGAGTTCCAATATGCAGACAAAGATAAAAGGCATTAACCAAGCACAGATAATAGCGGTTATTGGCCATAACCATGCTACACATCCACCATCAAAACTACTTTTGGGGTGATGAGTGTAAATTATATATATATATATATATAGTCAAGCGAAAATACACTCGAGTGTACAGATCGCATGAATACACTCAAGTGTGTTTGCATATCAAGACTATTTTTTGCAAAATGTAAACCATTGATCTTCATCGTCATACTATAACAAGGCTACATACAAATTTTGAGTCCATTTGGATGAGTGTAAGTCACTCATCCATTGGCAACAAAATTGATGCACGAAACTAATTTGAAATGCATAATTTTTGCGGTCTTTATAACATGACCTATAAATGTCCAACTGTGCTCAAATTTTGTGTATGCGCTATTCACAATATGTTTAAAAAGATCAATGAATTAGATTTTTTATAAAATATTGCATCATGAAAAAATACTTGAGTGTATTTTTCTCTAAATACACTTGAGTTTATTCTAGCCTGACTATATATATATATATATATATATATATATATATATATATATATATATATATATATATATATATATATATATATATATATATTATAGTTTGGGATTATCATGGTAATTAATTTGATAAAAATTATTCACATCACATGCAATAGTAGAACGATAAAACCAAAATATGATCATATTGATTGTCCCATAATATAGTAGATTGACGTTGGCTTTGATACCACTATTGCAAAATATGGCTACAGAATAGGTAGCGCAAACAAAAATTTTATCCACCATATTCCCATAAACCAACGGATCGCGTCAATACCTATAAGATGAGAGGATGGTTTTGAGGATATACCTAGTCTTGGAACAAGCCTAGCGATATCTCCTCATAATTGTATATGCACAATTGTCTTCGAGTTGCATAGGGACTCATCTGACTATTGCACCTTCTGGTTTGTACCACAGACTATAGCATCAAACATCATCGTTTGCAGCAACTCCTCTCACAATGGACAGTTGGTTGACGTTTTTCTCCTAGTGGAAGACAACGGCCTCCCGCCTCTATAAAAGTCTACAAAAACTTCCTAGAACTCATGTTGTCTTTCTACGATGGATAGGAAGGAGTTGTCCCTTCCGTTGGCATGCAAGTCACCATTTTTTTCTCCCACAATAATGATCCTCAGTTGTTCTCTCCCGTATCTATATCTCCCTAGTTGGGTAGGACTTGCTTGGGATCTCTTGGTTACCACAACTATTGAGGACAAAACTTGCTAGAGCAAGTGATTTTCAATTGTCTATGTTGTATTCTGGGAAGCCCCCAGTACCCCTCTATTTATAGGAGGGGTTTGGGCCAGTGTTCCCAGACTATGATGCAATGGAAGGGACTGGAAGATCTTAAATTTTCACAACCTGAAAACACCCAAATGGTCGTCTGGCATGCAGAATGGTCATCTCATACGGTGAGAGAGTTGTTTTGCATGTTTCCAAATGACATACAAAATTGGTAGTTCAAGTCCAATTAATGCATGACATGACGTCAGCACTAATTCCTAGATGCAATTGAATTTCCTACAAATTGAGTGATCTCACTCACATGAGACGGTCGGCTGAGCTAAGCCAATCAATTCAACAGATTGAACCGGTCGATTCACACCTCAGTTTGAGAAGAATTTAGCCAATTTAGTTCCAATCATCCCTAATACTACAAACGATTGTTTCAACTCTCGAGTTGACCGTCTGGCACTCCAAACAATTGTCTCACTTGAGTGAGCCGATTTTCTGGCAGTGTAGCCAGCTGATTTTTTGTGTGAATTGAATACTTAAACATTTTAGTAATCAATTCCATCATCATTCAAGATTAAACTCCTCTTCTAGGTCAATACCTATATGTGTGGCCCTATAGGTCCCAATCACATTGGCAGTGAATGTCCATAACTAAATTATGACCTCACAAGTATAGAGTGGTGCCTAGTCACACATCAGTGCTACCCATGTGAATGGAAAGTTGGGGAACAACTTGAACCTACAATTTGTTCTTGGTGTTACAATTTTTGTATAATTCCTTTGTCACTGATATCCAGATTCAAATTTGAGGCATGGAGTAGTCACCCTCTTCAACATTTAATCTTGTTTCTTTAATTAGAGCAGACTATCTGAGATATATGTAAGCTCGATATCACATATTAACTCACATTTGCATGGTTGTGCATTTCTCGGTCTCCTTAATCAAGAGGCCTAGGCTATCATACTCTAGTAAGAAAGACAAATCTCATCTCTATCACTCACAGTCAGTCCCCATGTGTCGCAGCCACCCAATCATCACCGTTATAACAACCCATGTTTTAGGACTGTGTTTGATGATGGAAAATCATACTGAATGGCATGTGATGAGTGTAGTCATTTCAGGTCTAAGAACCGCATACACCACCATCATTATGAGAGTTGACTATGACTACCATGGTAATGGTTTCCATGTGTCAGTCTCATGGTGGTTCTGTCTGATACACTAGTCTCTAACATGTATCTGTGTGATTGGTTTGATATAGCCATATCATGACTAAATGAGATTTTGTTATCAACCAACTCACACTCTAATCTTATGTGTCATTGTTGTCTATCAACCTTCTACAATAATAACTAATTAGGGACATAATGAGAATATGTATATGTGCTCTTAACATTTGTATGACCTCCTTTCTCCCAGTCACGTACTTGAAAACATACGCCATTGAGTAATAATATTCTCTTAGACATTTATAATAGTGCAACATTATCTCATAACTAATTTAAATAGAATAATTTGTAAGCTTGCCTTTATTTAATAATTACAAATTTTTCCATTACAATCATCACATGATTGACTCTCTAGGCATACATACCAACAAGGTAAGATAGGGTTTTGGGTAAGTTTTGGAAGATCATCACTTGTCCTTACATCATGTCAATCAAGTTGTACAAAAAGCACAAGAATACGTAAATAAATAATATGACTTGATTTGCAAGTATCCAAATTATATATTTTCAAGGTATTTGTAGTTGGATCTTGGCTTAGTTCCTTAATCACCTGAAACACTTAACGCACATATTAGTAACATAATTGGGAAATATTTTCATCATCGTAATATGAGTGTGGTGTATCAAAAAGCCAGCAATATCACCCTTTTGGATGATGACAAATATTTCCCTAAGATAAATTGAAAATAACAAATTTTAAACTTCATACCTTTAAATTGCTTTGTCGATAGACAATTTATCTCATGGGTATCCCCCCCTTTTCAAAGTCAAAAAGGTTCAATACTTAGTAATGTTACCCCTTAAGGAGACACTCCCCCTCAATAAGATAGTCAATACTTATTTCCATAAGAGGGAAAAACTTATGCTTGATGTATTAATTGAAAAATAATACCCATAGATGGGAAATCCATAAAGATAGACATTAAGGCATAGTCAAAAAGCCATGTGATCAAGGAACATTAAAAGGTTGTCTAATTGCCAATGAAAGGAATGTTAAGTCCTTCATGACAAAAAGATCCCATAAAGCACAAATTTTGAAAAGATACACTAAACCAATGGTAAGGAACATTAAGTCCACCATGATATAGAGATGCCACGAAAAACAAAAACCAATATTGATTTCTCAATCATTTTCAAGGGATGTTAAGCCCATAAATGATTAGAGAATCCATAAGCACAAAGATGAGGTCAAAAAAAATATCTCTGGACCAAATATAAGAGATGTTAAGCCCATTTTGATATAGAGATGCCATTAAGTATCATAATAACAACTCTTAAAAGAATCTCTAAACCAAGTGTCAAAAGGATATTAATCCTACATTGATATAGAGAATCAATTCAGAGTAGAAAAAGATATGCAAGTTATATTAAAGGACTTTGAGCCCCCCTAAATCTCATACCATGTAATAGATCTAAAAGAAAAATATTTACTAAATGATAGATATTTAGGATCCCAAATTTTCATGATTAAACATTTATGCCAAATGTAGAAACCAAGATATGTATGGTGCCATCAAGATTTAATTTAAGCATTAATATTTAAATCAAAGTTAACTTAATAGTAAAGATGCTTTTCTTTTCATACATAGACTTGAACTTGATAAAAAACATTTATAGAAAACAATATCATTTTTGTATAACATAGATATCGTGTATGAAACTTGCATTTTTGAAGACAAAGAATTTGTGAAAATATGTCATAGAAATGAGTTCAAATTATTCAAATTTTTTGTTTGAAAAATGATTCATTTGTTAAATTAACAATAAGAAAATGAATATTTATATAAAATATAAGCAAGTTAGCCTCAAAACTAGGTTGAGATAAGACAAAAATGTATTTATCAAGATTATGTATAGGTCAAATCTCAACAAATTCCCCTTTATTTTCTATGTTAGGGGTTTTGTAACCCAAATCATGTTAATATATCCTTTCTATGGATAATCACATGAAAATGAATAATGACCAAAACGTTGACAATAATGACATAAGATACAAGATATTTCATTTCTCTTTGCCATGACATCATTTTAGGCACATATATATCTCTAGTGTTTGGAGCATAAGTCTTTTTGGTTCTACACATATGTGAGGGTTGATTCTTTGTCACATATCATAAACCTCTTCTTCCTATTTGTTTAGAAGTATTAACTAATATGTTATCAAGATTTTTATTCCCTTACATTAATCTACAAACTTGTTTTTGTAAATCCACATTTTTAGCAATCTTATTATTTAGATCTAAGTTCAAAATAGAAAGATTTGAAAGTAGAGCATCTTTTTCCTTTACCAAAGCATCATAATCTACATGATTGCACATAATAGGTAGGGTTTGACAATCATTTAGTTTAGCAAGCAAGGCAACCTTTTCTTGAGAGACAAGACTATTTTTAATTTCAAGAGCAAGCATTTTAGTGTTATAACTCTCAACATATTCTTTTAATGAACTATTTGAATATTTTAGAGTATCATTTTTAGAGATAAGATTATCTAGATTAACACATAGTTCATCAATAAATATGGACATTTTCTTATTTTGTTTCTTGAAATTTATATATTTACCATGAATTTCTTCAATAATATTGAATAATTCTTCCTTTGATAATTCAAAAATATCTACCTCATCAGGTTCATGTTCTTTTTCCATAAAGCAATCTATCTCCTCCGCTTTACTGCTTGAATTATCATCGCTAGATTCATCCTGGGTAGCATTGTAGGATTTTTCTCCCTTGTCTTTCTTTTTGGATGAGGATTTCTTCTTCATAAGATTTGGGTACTCATTTTTCAAGTGACCCTTCTTTCCACATTAAAAGCACCTGGAAGAAGAGGACAAAGCACTATGAGTTTTTTAGAATGAACTCACTTATATTTCTTACCATCCACAATCATGATGCTTTTGTTATCATCATCACTTGAGTCACTGATTTCTTTACTAATTTTTCTTGATGACGCTATGGTGATGGCTTTGAAAACAACATCATCCTTTCATCCTTTTTGTTATTCAACATCATTCTTTTCTTCTTCTCCTAGAGTGATTTCAAGTTCCTCTAGATTTTCGATGAGTTTCTCCATCTTAAGTGTGGTAAGATAGTTGGCGTATTCAATAACAGTAACCTTTCACTTGTACTTTGTGGGCAATGATCTAAGTATCATGGATACTTGATCTTCCTCACTTGTACACTTTCCTAAGGCACTTAAGCTGTTAACAATGTTATAAAACTTAGTATACATCTCTGCAATACTTTTGTTAGGTTGCATATGAAATAATTAAAATTTATGCTTTAACATGCCAATCTTAGTGTTCTTCACTTATGTAGTACCCTCATGAGTCATTGAGGGTTTGTTCCATATTTCATGAGTGGTATCACAAGTGGATATATGATTAAATTCACTTGGCAATAACGAACAATAAATTATGCTTACAGCCTTTGAATTTATTGTTTCTTATTTTACCATTTTGGCATCCCATTTTTCTATTTTGAAAGTTGAGAGTTTATACTCTCTAGCGATCATCTTCCAAATATCAAAACTTAATCCTTGGAAATAGTATTGCATCCTCCTCTTGCAGTAGGTATAGTTGATCCCTTCAAATATTGGTGGTCTGTTCATGTGTGTGCCTTCCATGTTGAGGTTGCCAAATATGCCCCCCCATTCTTCAAGACTTGCTCTGATACCAAATGAAAATATCTAGAAGGGGGTTGATAGAGCTTTATGATATATTTTAAGTAAGTTAAAATTTTTCAACTTAAAGTGCAGTAGAAATATAAAGAAAACTAGTGGACTAAAGAAGAAACCACAGAGAGTGCATTATATAGAGTGGTTTTGTCAAATGGCATCAGTCCACTACCTGGTTGTTTCCAACCAAGATTTGCAAAAAACATATTTTATTCCTTTTATATACCGATACACAAAACACAAAATTATCGGTGACTTTTGTGGCACAAGACTAAGCCTTTTTTAGCTCAAGGAGAACTCCACCTTAATCCACTTGGAGAGGATCGGAATCCACCTCCACCACCTTGGTAGAAGCCTTCAAATGAGAAGTAGCACCAAGAGAGCTTCACCACAACCATCTATCTCTAGGTAGTGAGAGGCAACAGCAAATACGAGCACATGAACAAGAAAGGAAGAAGGAGATTACAACACTCTTTCACAAGATATACAATCAAGCTCTTATGGACAAGTGATGATGATCTTCCTCCACAAAGTTTATGGAAAGGTTGTATTGGGTGGAGAGGAAACTCAAGTTGATGCAAGGGCTCAGTATAGATTCATGGCAATATGAAGTGTAGGGAGTAAGCACTTTGGGAAAGATTGCTAGTATGCTCAAGTGTATGTCAATGTATATGCAATTGTTGCTTAGTGGATGTGTCGAAGTGTCTTAAGACCACTGCTATTTATAGGAATGGTTTACAAGTGGATAGGACTTCTTAGGGAGTGTCTAGAGAGTTATTAATGGTCAACTAGTTGTTTGGATGAAGTTAATTAAGGTGCAATGTCTAGTTTGATTGCTAATTAATTTTCAGTCTAGAAGGCTCCTTAGTCGAGATTTATTTTGATCGGACACTATCTCGGTCAAAATTTATTTTGACCGAGAATTTTCTGAGTGAAAAAAATCTCCAACGAATATATCTTGGTCAAAGATCAAAAGATGTCCCAAAGGCTCTTTCCATCGAGAAAAAAATTGATCAAAGGTGTATATGGTCGACAATAAGTTCGACCAAGAAGGACTTTGTTCAAGAATATGCAAAGTATGTGAGGTCCTATAGAAGACTTATTTGAAACATATCAACCCTAAGGTCTTTATGTGAGGTATGATAGGGTTTTATGTAGGTTTCGGAAGATCATCACTTGTCCTTATGGCATGTCTATCAAGTTGTACAAAAAGCATAAGAATACATATATACATGGTACAACTTGATTTGTAAGTGTCCAAATTTTATATTTGCAGGTATTTATAGTTGGATCTTGACTTAGTTCCTTGATCACCTAAAATACTTAATACACATATTAGTAACATAATTTTGGAAATATTTGTATCATCAAAATATGAGTGTGGTGTATCAAAAAGCCAACATGAAGGTGAGGCAACCACCTGGGTTGAAAGTATACATTTAGTGATGGTTTAAGATTTTGTTTTACTTGAGGACGAGCAACATTTAAGTTTGGGATTTTCATGAATGTATGATCATATTAGTTTTAGTTGTATTTTTAGTTTCATATTTATATTTCTTAGTTTTCCTTATAAATATCTTCATTTAGTTTTTATGTCAATTTTTAGGGTTTTAATACTTATCTTAACTTTCCTTATAGGTTTCAAGCTTTATATCTACATACGAATGTGTCTATGGGGGGCTATGCTCCCCTTTAGTGGGTGAGAGTCAAGAGGGTGATGCCTCTTGTGAGGAGTGAGGTACCGTCCTAGTCCAAAAAGGATTTTGGGAATTCTTAGAAGGCAAATTAATCAACATTTTAGGCTCAAGACCTCAATCGATTTGGTGATTGGCCTTCACCGATCAATGTCTTTAGGTTGAGATCCAACCAATCAAGCTCCAACTGATTGAGATCCACTGATTGAGATCTAGAAATCACCCCTCTAATAATCAAGTTGTGTTAATCAAGCTCAATTGATTGATTTCTTCTCATCAAGCTCTAGCTTATGATCGAGGTATGTTGATCTACCGCTCAACCAAGCTACATCGATCAATAACCTCGATCGACCATTCAATGATCGACCCCCCCATTGATCTTCACTAATCGATCACCTTGATTGACCATTTGGAAATCAACCAGTACCAATCAAGCTCCATTTGATCGACCTTACTTATTGACCTTCATGTTCCAACTAGAGCATGTGACCCTTTATCTTCTCATCGTTGATGAATTTACTACATGCATCACATCACATTCCTTAGAGGATATTATTCTTCCCCTAGGCCTCCTATAAATATAAGTATATTTCCTCCACTTGAAATAGGGTTAGAGGCATTAAGACATTGTAGAACTCCATCCTTCCACCTTTCATTCATATATTGTAAGGCTCAACCATTTGACCTGGAAAGAGCTAGATTTATTAACCTACACTCCACATCGATTAATCAACCTTGAAAAAGATAGGCCGACCAACATCCACCACTTTATATCTCGATAGACCACCCTAGAAAGGTATGGGTCCATCAATCAACCTCCACCTTAGGTCATTAGTCTAACCTTAACAAAGGCAGCTTGATCAACTAGCACTACTCTACAACTCAATCGACCACCCTTTCCAGAAATGCAATTGATGATCGACCACCCTTTCCAGAAATGCAATCCGTTTGATTTTGTGAATATGTCATTTTGTTCTCTAAACACTTCCGAACTTGTTACTATCAAGAGGAGTGGTTAGTTTATTTATAGGGCATGGATTGTAGCCCTAGTACCTTATGTTGTTCTTGTATTGCATCTAAATAAGTATGTACCTAATTGTACTTCTAATCAATCATTTTATGCTTGTAATCTAGTTTGATCAGTTGGTTTATGCATATTGATGATCCAGGATGTAGAGAATATCAAACCCTTGATCTAGGATATCAGTTGTTTCTTGCTAAACCATTGATTAGAACAGTAGGTAGGTGTTTTGCATAATATGGGTTTATGATTTCAGGTAATGCAACAGGGAGCCTAGAGTGATATCAATCCATGTGTAATCCTAATGCCAAAAGGGGGATTTACCTACCTCGATGTTATTTATTTGTTCTTGTTTGTGATGTGATGGTAGAGTTAATATACACAGTGTTGATGAAACTCACTCACCATAGTTTTACCATCAACTGATAATTTTAATTTTAATTCCCTATTTTTTATTCTTATACTTAGTGTGATCAATAGTCAACTACCGCTTTGTGATAAATTCTCTTCCCAATATTTAGGTTAAATTAATCATCAATTCCTAAAAACATTGTCCTCTGAATTAGATACTAAATATATTGTGATACGATTCATCTGCTTGCATGTGGTATTAGTGCATGTTTGTTTTGGTGAAAACTAGGGTTTTATATCCTTGGTGAATTGTTAGTGCAATAATTATCCTCATCAAAGAGAATGGGGATGATGATCTATGTGGTTAGTGAATTTATTTATTAATATTATGAAGACCTATAAAATGTCAAGTCAGTGGAGAAATAGTACTACATTCCTTATATACAAGAACAATAGATGTGTATAGAGATGCAAAAAACTATAGAGGTATCATGTCAATGAGTCACACTGTGAAGCTTTGGGAGAGTATTATTGAGCAAATTTTTATAAGAATTGTAACACAAATATCAAACAGCCAATTTGGTTTCATGTCTAGAAGATCAACTACACATGTTACTCTAATACAAAAGCTTATGGAGAAGTATGTAAAAAATAAAACTAATTCTTCATATGGTTTTTATTAATTTGGAAAAGGCTTATGATTGAGTACCCAAGGTTGTTTTATGGATGGTTTTGGAGAAAATGGGTGTGCCAATCCAATATACATTGGCTTGATTAAAGACATGTCTTATAGGTAAACTACAAGTGTGAAGACTCCTAGAGGAGAGACATCATCATGTCTGTCATAGTTGGGGTACATCGAGGATCAACATTCAACCCATATTTATTCATTCTTATTAGGGATGAATTGACAAAGTATGTTTGTGATGATGTTAGTATAGGTTATTTGGTGATGATATTGTGCTTATTGATGAAATTAATGACAGGTTGAAATGATCAAGTTGATCTGTATAGAAATGCATTTGACTTAAATGGGTTGATGATTAGTGGGAGAAAACTAAGTATATGCATTGAAATTTTAGCAAATCTAGAATGGTGAATCAAAATTGGACAAAGTGGATGTAACCAAATGTGATAAATTGAATTACATGGTTTTCCCTCAAATATATGGAGTATTTTCAAGATGATGATTGTAACATGGTCATTGCAAGATGGTTGAAATAGAGAATTGAAACTAGATAAGTACGTAACTAGAAGAGCTTTGACTTAGGTGAGCTCAGTAGGCTATGAAATCGAATGAATTCTTTAAACCTTGACCGAGTTATTGTTTTGCACAGATAGATACATATATTTCACTTTTCTCTTTGTTTCATTATTTTATTTCACATAAGTTTGTTTTTACACTACTAGTGCATGCTCTAGAAATTTTAGGTGATTGGAGGCATTTGAGGTTGAAACTTAAGCTTTCTTCATAAAATTTTGTTTAGAAGGGTCTTATTATTCAATTGCATAAAGGATTTATGGTTAATCTGAGGCATTTTGAGGATTTCATATTCCTCTTCCTCTCAACCTTTCTCTCTAGTTTGACTTTGATGTAAGAATGAGTTCAATGCTAATCTAGGTCGAGCTAGGCCTTTCGTCGGTTACATTATAGGCTTTGCAAAAGTTGTAGATTTCCTACTCTTTTCTTGCTGGTTTGAGGTGAGTCGATACAAATGTCAAGTAATGACTATATAATTATGTTTTCCAGGCTTAATAATCATTCTAAAAGTATCATAACTAGTTAAAAGCCTAAATTTTACCCTTTTGCTTGAGAAGTTAGATCCAATATGTATTGTTAATGCTTACTTTTTCCATGAAAACATAATAAAGGACTTATATTCATATACTTTTTTCTACATATGTATGATCAAAATGTCTTAGAACAATGGTAAAATCTTGGACTTAGACTATTTTCATTATTATCTAGCATGTAATCTTATATTCCTTGCTTGCTTTACCCATGCAAATGAAATAAAATTCTCATCTTTATTCTCTTCAATAGTACATGACCGTGCATAATTGAAAATGCCTAAGACTAATATAAGTGTTTGAGATCATGTATGTTTGCATGTGATAATGAGCATTGTGTAAAAAATGTTGGGTATGAATGATTTCATCCATGCTTAGTGATCATTAAGCTGTGGAACAATGTGAAAAGGCTACATTTGTGTTATTCCTATCAGGTGTTTCAAGTGGTAATCCTTTAAAATTTGTGAAAAAGATTACAAAGATAGTGTTCTATCCTTTTTAGAGAAGGTTGTTGATGAGTTGTGATGATTCTTATGCCCTTATGATTCTGATGCCCTTAGCGGCAATATATAGCATATATGATCATCATAAAGGCATAAGTCTCTATATTCTATTATGTTAGCTTTTGAATTTCTTCTTTCTGATGGGATTATTGTAGAAGCCCTAAATTTTGTCATTATAGCATTTCACATGAACACAAGTACAATGTTTATGATGGAGACCCCAAAGATGAATAATATACTTAACAATGAAAGGAAACCTTAATCCATATATATAGGTTTTGTGCCAATCCTTATGTTGTGCGGAGTTGAGCATCTACTATTCGCTGGTACCAAGATTTTCCTTTGCAGGGACTTTCTATGGTAAACCTAGTAAACCTCCCCCAACTTTTGTGTTGAGGTGACATAACATGTGTTTTTCACAATGGATTATATCCATATGGGGAAGGTGTGGATTTTATTAGACTTGAGGGCTAATCTAGGGAAGACGAGGGGAAGTCACACAAAGACGACAATGAGATTGCAAGTCTCTTTGAGTTCAGAGTGAGGGAGTAGGAGATGAGACCCCAATTAAAGTTGTGATATGAGAATGAGTTATCAGGGGATAGGGTCCCCAATCGAAGATGTTGTATGAAAACAATGTGAATTGTGACATGACTTATGTGATATATGTTATGGAATACCCAACCTTGTATCAAAGTCCAGGAATGAGAGGTAGTGATGCTTTGTAGTCTCTTACCTAGCCCTATGGTGGACCAAGGTTGTGTTACTTATTATATGGTGTCCAACAAAAGCATAAGGGATGGATAGTGAGTCACTAATACGGACATTCCTAACAACTTCTACTTGGCTAGGTAAAAGTAAAGTATTTTCGGGGAGAGTGAATTAAAGCAGACGAGTCAATTTTATGATTTGTGTGGAAACTCACCACACTAAATGAGATTACTCAAAACTAAAATATTGATCAAATACAAATTAACCATATTATCAATAAGGTAAATATTCAAAATGCATAATATAACATTCTAAAAGAAACATTCACACAAAGATTTAACTTCACATATATACATATCAAGTACCTATACATGAGTTCCATGGCCTCAACCATGACCTGTTTACAAAAGATGCTTCCCAATACTTACAACATTTACATTTTTCATTGTCTATAATAAAAAACTTGAGTCGATATACATCATATACAAATCCACCTGCCCGAACCTGAGAGTACAGGGATGACTGTAGGACACTAACACAAACCACACCAACCTCTCAACTTCACTGGTCTCCAAACGAAGTCTCCTCACCACCAAAAGTCTGACCATGCTGATAATCACCTAAAAAGGTGTGGAAACCCATTAGGTGAAACCCACATCCCAGTGATATGATATAACCTCTAATAACATTTATTGTTTACAAGAGGGTTATGAAATAAAATCAGTTGCAGTAGATATTAGAACAAAGGTCAAAGAACAATTTAGAGTCTATCAATTGAACATGTATGAGTAAAGGTACATGTACAGATAATTGAATGTGTAAGGATTATGATTCACATATGATACTAGGAAGAGGATCAAACAATTAATTATCATCCATTTTGAATTGCCAAATAACTATAACAAATGTACTACATGGCTGAATTTCACATTATATTAAGCCATAGGTAGTTTAAGGCATACCACTCAAACAACTAGCTAACCATTGTGAAGCCACAATCAGCCCCATATTAGATCTAGGATGATCAAAATCCTAAGATCTCTTCCCCTGAGTTAGTGTGAGTGACAATCTATAGTGGCTCATCAACCCAACTACTAAAGTCAAACATGGTATGTCTTAGGTACACAAGCCATGCCACTAAAATTGGGGTATAAACCCTCAAATGTGAGTCATGTCTGCAGTCATTCTCCATCACATAAAATTTGAGTCATGGCCTCAACCACTCTCTAAAAACTTAGAATCAGGATGACAGGGATATACCCTCCCAACACCCACATATACTCAACAATATATGACTTTGATCTTCTTTTTCGATTACTCATTTCACTATCCATCAAGTTCTAACATGGACATAGTTCTACAGTTACAGGTCACTACATAAATAAGGTTACACTTGATTAGTTAAGCTAGTTAAGTATTTTTTACTGCATCAATTAAGTTACACATAAGTACCTAAATGTTTCTTGTAAAAAATCATGGATTGAAACTTCATAATATACAAAAAAGTATGAAATAGTTTCATGTACTGCATCATAGCATGTTTATCCATTCTTGGACATAAAGAGGGCCAAACCTCAAACTAGGAGACATAAAAATCCAAATTGTCCTTTAAACCAGAACAGTAATAACTCCCTATAGGAATCTCACTAATATGTGAATATTTGTAGAGATCTTAATGAGTCATAAGCAAGGTAGAACACATAACTCCAACTTGAAAATCCAAAATATGTGAGAGATATATTATTTCAAATAATTTAGGTAAATATAGGCTTAAACATATCATGGATGAGCAACCTTGATAAGTAGGATATCGTCCATTTTTTCCTACAACAACATAACATTAATAAGAAAGCTTAAATTTTGCATAAGATGACCATAATATAGCATGGAATAAGATATGGGTCTAATTTCTTTTATTGAATACCAAAACACCATAAGAATAATATTTTTAGGAGTCATTACACTTGTATTTTGAATTTTAGACTTTTCATGTTCAAAGAAATGCTCACTTTACAAAAGAAAACGTTCACAATTTTTAAGTGAAGCTTAAGAACTCGTATTATCACCTTTTTATGCAAAACAATACTTAAAGACCATATTTTAGTATGTTAATAGATTTTTAGAACAAGATCAACATTATGCATGTCATAAGAAGGCAAGAAAACACATTAAAAGATACATCACTCAACTCCTAAAATAAGAAAATAAAGTCCAAGAGGGGAAACTCCAAAAAAAAATTCTATCTTTGTGCTCTACAAGTCTGATAAAGCTCTTTTTCTCCGTGAACAAGGTGAATCTAAAGCAAATAGGGAAGGAAAAGAAGGTTCCTTAGTCACATACACATGTTGTCAACTTGTAGCATAAAAATCTCGTCAACCCAAAACTCCCATCCTTCAGCAACAAAAGAGCCCCAAAACATTCATTCATAAACCAACAAAAAAGATGGTCAAGGTCCAAAGATAGTCAAATAAGTTGATCAAGAAGAAAACACAAACTAAGATATTCATTCATAAAATTTTCACTTAAACTCCCAAGAATGGGAACTTTTGCATATAAGCCCTCAAAATGCACATATACTTCCTAAACATAGCAAACAAAGTTGGAATCAGACCAAATTTCAAACATAGATTTATCAACTGATATTAAATCATAATACAAAGTTTAATTACAAAACTAAGCATCAAATTAAATCAAATAATTAAAAATGAAAGGAAACCCTTATATGACTAGGAGTCAGGCTAGGCGTCTCCAAGCAATTCAGGATAATGAAGATCTCATTGGCTTTGAGGAGAAGTCCACTTCTACTTAAGTTTTTATGTTAAATATGACATGTTGGAATGTTTGAAGAATTGGGAACTAGTTTACTAAAAATTGTCTTCGAAATATGATTCAAAAATATAACCTTAAACTAGTTTCTATTCTTAAACCTAGAATTTTTGGCCAACAAGGTGATATAGTGTTTCAACTTTTTGGCTTCGCCTCTTCTCATAGAACTGATCCACGAGGATTTTAGGAGGAATATGGTTGCTATGGAACTCTGACCAAGTACATGTTTAGCTAGTTGAAATTCATAGACATTACTTACATTGTATCATCAATTCTCAATTTTACATTACAGTGGTGTATGCACATCACATTCCTCAAATACGACATCTATTGTGGCAACATCAACCATGACGTGGAGAAATCATTTGCCTACCTTGGGTAGTTATGGGTGATTTTAACGGTATGCTATTTCCTACTGAGAAGCAAGGCTCTAATAAGTTCAACTTTACAAAATCTTCATTATTTCAAGACTGCTTAATGAATTCAAATTTATCTAACATAGGATATCATGGATATCCTTTTACCTATAAGGTTGGAAGACTTCATGAACATCTAGATAGAGTTTTAATCAACTCTATCTTTCTTATGTATGCTTCACAATTTTCTATACACCACTTACCTGGAATGTAGTCTGACCATAACCTTCTATGGCTCTTCAAATCTGGCCCGTTTGAGTATAAACACGTATGCAAATCTAAAGCATATTGGAATCATGATATTAACTTCAAGGACTTTCTTGTTTGAGTATGGAATTCATCTCTAGAGTTTGGATCCACTCTCCAAAGCTCTCATCCTATCATCTCCCAATGGGACATGAATCAGTTGTCTTCAATAGAACAATCAATATCGGGTCTGGTTCAGCAAATTGAATATTATCAATATGAATTGGCAATTAACTACAAATCACTTCATGATGCTTACTGTAACAATCTCATGGCACAATATGATCAGCTATTTTATATTGAATATATTAATAAGAAGCATAAGAGCCACATCACATGGTTAAAGAATGGAGACACAAATACTTCCTTCTTTCATGCATACATTAAAGTTAGATAGGAAAGAAGTCACGATATGTTGTTGTCTAACACTAATGGCCAAGTTTTATCAGATCATGTTGTGATCAAAACTATTATACACAAATATTTGCGATAGCAATTCTGAACTGCCTTCTCTACTTCGTGGCAAGCATCAACATATACCCCATTCTAATAGGGGTTTATTTAAGCAACAAGCTTCCATTATTTCTATGTTACCTTCTTTTGACAGTATTTACAGGTGTCTTCATTTAATGGGTAAAAGTAAAGTGGTTGGTCTTGATGGTATTGATCGGGAATTTATGATAAGCCAATGGAATACAGTTAAGAACTCTCTTCATATTACTATTCACCATGCTCTTAATGGTTTTCCTCTCCCACATACATTATGTGATGCTCTTGTGGTGCTTCTTCCTAAAGTACCTAACCCTAGAGAGTGCAACAATTTTAGGGCCATTTCATTGAACAATACTTGTCTTAAACTCATTTTGAAGATTGTGGTAGACAAACTCAAACCATATTTGTCTGATTGGATAAGTAATGCACAAGAGAGTTTTATACCAGGCCGGAAAATTACTGACAATATAATACTTATTCAAGAGCTAATACATAGCATGAGGAGAAGTAATGGAGTGAAGAAAATGGCCTGTAAATTTTATCTAACAAAGGCTTATGATCGTATGTCTTGGGATTTCATTCTTGACACATTAGTTTATGCAAATATTCTAGTACCTATTATCAATTATATTGTTAATTCTATCTAAGGAGAAAGCATTTTTGTATTTTATAATGGTGAACAACTACCTAGATTTAAAGCTACTAGAGGATTGTGACAAGGTGATCCTCTTTCACGCTATCTATTCGTCGTGTGTTTAAATCGATTATATCTAATGATTGAAGATAAGGTTCCGACACGGCAAAGGAAACCAGTGAAACTATCTAATTAGGGACCAACATTTTCCCATGTGGCCTTTGCTGATGATATTATCCTTTTCTCCAAAGTAGATATTCAACATATTATGATGATTCTACAATGATTTTAAGCATTCAAAGCAGCATCTAGTCAATTGATTTCCTTAGAAAAGAGTGCCATTTTCTTCTTGCCATATGTTCCAACTGGTTTGAAGAATGAGTTATGTTCTATTTCAATGATGACAGCCACATTTGATTTGGGTCTTTATTTAGGAGTTCCTATTATGCATGGTCGGATTACTAAATAAAATTATTCATGGTTTTATGATAGACCACAATCATGTGTAAATAACTAGTCTGCTCGAACACTATCTCTAGTAGGAAGAGTTTTCCTTGCTAAGTCTATCTTACAATCAATACCTAACTTTGCAATGTAGACTTGTCTTCTACCATTGTCATTGTGTCAACGTATAGATGCAGTCATACGTAGGTTCATTTGGCGTAGGGGTGAGGATAGGTCACCTTTATCTCTCATTGTTTGGAGGAAAGTAATTACCCCTAAGAATAATGGAGGCTTAGGGATTATGTCTATGCAGCAATGGAATATAGCTTTTTAATGAAGTCTACCTATATAACTCTTGGAAATGGAGATTCTATATCAGTATGGTTTGATAATTGGACCCATCAAACACAAAACCAAAATGACTTGATTGTTTAATCTATTCCTACAGATCTTACTAACTTGAAGGTATCCTCTATGGTTAACTTTAATGGTCAATGGGATGTTGGCTTCATTAGTGATTAATTCATAGAAGACATTTGTATGAAGATTCTATCTCTTCCTCCTCCTAATTGTGGAATAAATGGATGATACTAGAATTTAACTAATTCAGGTCATTTTATGGTGTCATCTGCATATAAATTGTTGTTGTATGATTCTTAACCTGTTGACAGACTAGACAATTGGCCATGAACTCTGTCACATAATTCTTCAGACCTAACCACCAATACAAGTACTTGAGATTATGATACATCTTTGTAGTTACAAGATGCATAGAATATGTTGAGCAATGAGCTTCCTCAAGTACCATCTCTCCTAATCCACCAACATTAGGAACCACCATATGGTTGTGAAAGAATAGTATTCCATCATCTGTCTGATGAAACCCATCATCGTTCCTGTTGTCAAATCCTGACCTGATATTTTGTATCATGGTATCATCCTTTTATGCATCTCTGATTTGTTGTATCAATGTCCACTTCATCTATAATTGTGCTTGCAAACATGGGAACAAAGAGACTTCTAACTATACGTTCATCTTCCAGAGTGACACTAACATAACCTGCTTGTAACAAGCCATGGAGTACAACTATGCCTTATAAGTAGAAGAGGATGAAGACAAAGATAAGTTCCTAATGAATTCATCAGCCACTGCATTTTCCTTTCCTATATGATAATATATCATGAAGTCATAGTCCTTGATCAGCTCCATCCACCTCCTCTGCCTCATGTTAAACTCCTGCATTAAAAAGATGTTTTTGAATATTCTTGTAATCTATGAAAATTTGACACTTCTCTCCATACAAATAATGTCTCCAAATCCTCAAATAAAGAACCAAAATCACTAAGTCTAGTTCATGATTTGGGTAGTTCTCCTCGTGTTTCTTAAGCTTTAGAGAAGTCAAAGAAATCATGTTCTTGTCATGCATCAGTACACATCCCATCCCATTCTTTAAAGCATCATAGAAAATGATGTAGCCTTTCCCTGGCTCTGGCAACACCAACATAAGTTTACTTGCCAACTTCTCCTTCAATAAGTAAAAAGAACGTTGAAACTTATCATCCCATACAAAAGTAACACCCTTCCTAGTTAGCATGGTGAAAAGCAAAGATATTGTGCTAAAGTTCTTGATGAACCTCATCTTGTAACGAGCTAAACCTAGAAAGCTTTAGACTTCTATTTGTGTCTTGGGCTTCTCCCACTCCAACACCAAATCCATATTATTTGGGTCTACACAAACACCCTTTTTAGATGTGACATTACAAAGGAAAGACACCTCGGTTAGCCAAAACTCACACTTGTTGAACTTGGCATATTCCCTATGCCACTTCAACAAGTCCAATGCCTGACGAAGATGCTTCTCATATTGTTGACGGTCTCCAGAATATATCAATATATCAACTATGAACACCACTACAAATTAATCATGATATGATTTGAAAACTCTATTCATAAAGACCATAAATGCTACTAGTGCATTGGTTAGTCTAAATGGAATAACCACAAACTCATAGCGACCATACCTAGTCGTAAAAGCATTATTAGGTATGTCACCTACCTTGATCCTCAACTAGTGATCCATAACTTTAGGTCTATATTGGAAAACATTGTAGCACCCCCAAGTGATCAGACAAGTCATCTATCCTTAGAAACTTATACTTGTTCTTTATTGTGACCTTGTTCAACTCCATGTATTCTATGTAATGTCTCATAGAATCATCCTTCTTCTTCACAAAAAACACTAAATCACCCCAAGGAGACATGATAAGCCTATGAATTCCTTCTCCAACAACTCCTACAACTGCTTCCTTAAATCCTTCATCTCAGTTGGAGCCATCCTATTAGTTGTAGGTGCTTATGGGTTGTGTGTCAAGAACTAGATTGATTTCAAAATCAATCTCTCTCCGAGGTGGAACACCTGGAAATTCATTCAAGGAAAGCATTCTCGAACTCACACAACACAAGTACATCCTGAATACTAGCACTCCTCACCTTGGTATCCACCATGTAAGACTTTAAAGATCCACATACTTGTTTCATCAACTTCTCTATTGTCACAAATAACACTGGATAGGTAGGAAGAATCTTCCTATTTCCATGGAAAGCCCAAGAGATATCCCCATGACCGTTGGAAACACAATCCAAAACAACCTTGTACTTCTCCAAGGTATTCGTCCCTAGGAACACATCATATCCACACATATCAAGTAGCATAAGATTAACTCAAATGTTGCATCTAGAGAAAGAAAGAAAGAACACAAGATGGATACGCCTCCCATGATACAGAAGAACCAACTAAAGGGGTCTCTAATAAGAGGATATCATCTCCAGCACATACAAGCAAGTTATAATTGTTTATCACCTCTCTAGTGATAAATGAGTGTGTCACACCTAGATCAACCAAAACATACAAAAACGTAGATGAAGATAAGTTAAAATGAAAATCTTCCATTTGACCTATCATGACTTTTTGGTTGGCCACTTCTTTTGGTTGACTCGTAGCATAGAATCTAGTTGTTGCCTATTTTTCTCCCTCAACCTCTACTTTTTGGTCCCAAAGATCCTACCTGTGATGGTTGGCCATGTCCTCTACTATCATTGCTACTGTATTGTAGTTGTTGTGAGCCCTTTTAGGTCTGCCTTGGTTGTTGTGTAACCTCTTGGTTTCTAATAGGGCAATACCATCTCACACGCCCAACTTAGTCACACTTAAAGCACGTCCTTATGTAATATTGCAGCCTAGACGACCCAATCAAAGATATTAAATCCAAATTATTTGCTAAATATGGCAAAAAATTGGGACCTCTTCCCTTTCTAGGAGACAACTGTGACTAGACTTGTGTCCTTGGCTCAGAAAATGTCGACCTCTGCTGCGATTGTTGATATTGTGGCACATAAAACCTCTTCTTCTTCAAACTATTAGATGATTGCCCTTAGAATTGGGTTGACCTCTTCCTTGTACTATCCTCTCACTGATCTATAGTTGCCCTCTCTATCCTCCTCACAAACTCCATGAAAGTGGAAACTTCTCATGGGACTCCAAACATGACCCTATTCGTGCACTCAGTGTTCAATCCCTCTCAAACCTTATAATCCTCTCTTTCTCCATAGATTCCATGTGAGGACAAAACCTCAACAACTCCCTAAACTTCACCTAATAGTCATTCAAAGACCATGATCCTTGATGAAACCACTCAAACTAAGCCATCTTCTCCTCTAGTTACATCTCGTGGAAGTAACGGATGACAAACTATTGCCTAAACTCTTCCCAACTGACCACTTCACCCGATCTCTTCTCCTCTTATATGTCTCACCAGTGGCCAACACTACCCTTTAAAAGGTAGATCACATCCTTCACCTTATCCTCCTCAGAGATATTTAGCATCATGAATGTCTTCTTCAACTCAGTCAACCACATATATGTGCCTGTGAGGTCAGTCATGCAAACATATTTTGTGTCTCCCACACACCATCCTTTCAAAGTTCTTCCTTAGACACTAAGATTCAACATTTCAGACATGTGCCCTTAGTTGAGGTATAGGTGCCTTGTCTGCCAGAAGTGTGATTGTCACCATGAGCTGTCCAAAAACTGATTGGCAGGTTGGATCAACTATTATTTTTGGGTCAAAATGAGGCGAGATGGGTTGTTCTGGCCCTATGTCAGGCGCTCTTCCATGAAGTATTCATATCTTGCTGCCACCTTCAGTTTCCACATAACTAATACAAACATATTCTTCACACTCTCTAGATATATATGCACAACCGTAATTCATGGTTAGATATGTTGGATATGTACAAACATACACAACATCCTAAGTCTTATGTCCCTGTATACCTAGTGAACCTAAAGATTTTATACCACCAAATGTGGCAACCTGTCACGCTAAACGAGATTACTCAAAACTGAAACACCGATTGAATACTAACTAATTATATTACTAAAAAAAGGTATAGAATTGAAACCACATAAAATTTCACCGGGCATAAACAAAGGTTGGCATGTAACTCGCATGGGAGCACTAAGGTGAATCTATGGGGAACACTAAGCTTATGCATCTGATAAAGGTCTAGTTTTTCTAATGGTTTGTCAAAATGGGAGGGAGAACATCCCATGTAAAAAAACCACATAAAATTTCAAACAATATAAAAAACATATACTCAAAGGCCCAACTTCACAATTAAGAAAACTGTATCTAATGGTCCTGGTTGGGAGAGGAGACGGAGGAAGCCGTGGCCGTGGCCGCGACAGCCGTCAAGGAGGTAGGGGAGGTCACTCCACCGAAGGACATTGTCCCCCATCACATCCCACACCGCCTAACAACACTTTGATCCAGGAAGATACCCCAAGCGGGGCTCATGCAATGAGAATCGACGGCACATCGGATAAGGCGCCGATGGACTCCAACAACCCAGGAACCCCACCCAAACTCTCGTACGCGGCTGCGACGTATGAAGAGGACCCCCGTGTGCCTCAGACCATTAAATGTGTATCGCCGGAAACCCTAAAGCCAGAAGACATCTCTGTTGATCGTAGTGGTGCCATCCCCGCCATCATGGTGAACCCCGCGGTCCTTCAGCCACTCCTAGAGCCTTGGAAATTCACGGTGATCGTAAAAGTCATTGGCATCAAAATCGACTTCCAGACCCATGTCAATCGTCTACAGGCTCTTTGGAACCCGACCGAGATGTTCCGGGTCATTGAACTGGAGCTTGGTTACTACATCATCCAACTGGCTAATCAGTCTGACTTCATTGCAGCGATGACGGGCGGCCCATGGACAATCTTTGGAAACTACTTGTCTGTGCAATCATGGACGGCGGAGTTTCAACCCTCTACTGCTATCCCGAACAAATTAGTAGTTTGGACGAGAATCCCGGACCTTCCAGTCTATCTTTTCCAGAATCATTTGCTAGCTAGCATCGGTGATCTCATTGGGAAGACCATCAAGGTTGATGAAACAACCATTTCCGGATCTAGAGGGAAGTTTGCTAGAGTCACAGTAGAGGTGGACACTACCAAACCACTCCTCCCGGCAATCATGATCAATGGTGAATAGTTCCGCATCGAATACGAGAATATGCCCACAATCTGTATGAGGTGTGGACAAATTGGACATGCTGACAAAGATTGTGTGTTTGTCCCTTTGTTCTCGACTCCAGGGGCGTCCTCCTCCACGACCCAACCGGTGGTGGCTATCACCCCATACTCGCCGGTGATTCATGCCAAGAAACCTAAGCGCAGGCAACCCACAAAGAAAACCCCGCCACGCTCCAAGGACAAAGAAGTGCCCCAAAGTGAAGATACCCCTGCACCTCAAAGCCACGAGCCTACAGATGATGGTTGGGAGGCAGTAACGTCCAAGAAGAATAAGAAGAAAGCAACAAAGAAGCCTGTTACAGTGCAGGCCAATACGCTATCCGAGAAAGGGCAATCTGCCAAGATCTCTCAGGATAAGCATGACACCACAGTCGTGTTTGTGGATGACGAGACATCCATGGGCCGAGAAAGTGATGACCCCCCGTTCCAATTCAATAGTAGCACTACTGCCATGGAGCAACTCACGCCCTCCTTCAACTGGGGGGACAAGGGGAGCACCCCAAAGGGAGTCCTCCTACGGAACCATCACGTGGTCTACCTGCCAGTGATGACAAGTCCAGGAAGGGAAAGAAAGAAGGGCAAGATCTCCCAACACCTTGCCCAATCCAATAGTACCAGGGAAGCCCAACGCATCCTTCAATTCAATGAAAACCAGGCCATGGAGGACGACCAGGCCAACGATAGTGGCCAAGCAGTAGGTCTTGTCGCCGCTATCAACTAACTTCTCAAGTTTCTGAATGCCGAACATTCTCTGCTGGAATGTTCAAGGGGCCAAATCAGACGATAAGATTAGGCTTCTAAGGGAATACAAATCTTTATATAAACTCCATATCATTGCACTTGTGGAGACAAGGTGCAGCGGATCCACTGCTCTTGACACCATAAGAAAGTTGGGCTATTCCTCTTCTCATCGAGTGGAGGCTCTTGGCTTTTCAGGTGGTATCTAGATCCTCTGGGATCCTAGACATTGTGACATTAATATTCTACTCAATCATCGACAACTTATCCATTTTCAGGTGAACAATAGATGGTTCCTTACTGTGGTTAATGGGAGCCCTAACCCCGGTAAAAGACCATTGCTTTGGAAACGGCTTCTGGAGATTTCTCAGAGTGTTCAGTGTGCTTGGGCTGTGGTAGGAGATTTTAACACCATGTTGGACCCTACAGAGATGAAAGGCAGTAGGTATTTTGATAAGAGAGCATCCCAACAGTTCAAGGACACCCTTCTTGATACGGGCCTTGCAGATATCAAACCCAAAGGCCAGTTCTTCACCTTCAAATGACTGCAACTTCACGAGAGGCTGGATAGAGTCGTTTCCAATGATGCCTGGCTGAGTATAGACGGTGGACACACTGTCACGGTCTTGCCCAGACTCTACTCGGACCACAACCCCATCCTCATCAGCAGCACTACCACCAATAAAGTAACCAGACAACGCTTCTACTCCAAGGCTAGCTGGAAGCTGTCTACGGATTTCAAAATTGAACTTCTTCCTCAATGGAACACCGATCTCGCTTTCCATGAAGCGCTGCAGCCCTTTCAAGCTACTGTTGTCTCCTGGGAGTCCCACAGACGCAATGCAAAGAACAAGGAGAAGCTTTCCACCTTGCACCAACTCGATAAGTGTCAGGTAGACGCTAACCTATGCTCATTTGTTTCTAACAATATCAAAACTATCCTTCTGCAAGAAAAGAATCATCAGATCCTTCTGCGAGAGGAGATGGATTGGCGCCAGAAATCTCACATCCAGTGGTTGAAGGAAGGAGACGATAATACTCATTATTACCAAACCTATGTTCGAGCTCGAAGACTAGGGAACAAGATCACTCGTCTGCGTACTGACTCAGGCGTGTGGATCACGGAACCAAACGCAATCAAGGCAGCCCTGCTCCACTACTTCCAAACCCTGACATTTTCGGCTCCTATGGCGACGGCGACAATGGCTGCCATTGTCAACTATATCAGGGAATTCTCTGGTATTAACCCATAGTCTAGTAACTTTCTAGCTCGCATGCTGGGACATGAAGAAATCAAACATGTGGCCTTCTCCATGGCACCTAATAAAGCATGTGGACCGGATGGTATTCACGCGGAGTTCATTCAAACTAACTAGTCCACTGTTGGGAGATTAGTTGTGAAAAAAATCCAGAAGGCCTTCAATACTGGGATAGTTGAACCTGCAATGGCGGATGCTTTAATGGTGTTGATTCCTAAAATTCACCAACCTCAAAGATGTGCCGACTATCGCCCAATATCCTTGAACAACACCTGCTATAAATTGATATCCAAAGTGATCGTGGAGCGTCTGAAGCCCCTAATCCCTGCCTGGGTTGTTGAAAACCAATCTAGTTTCATCCCCGTGCGTCACATTACTAGTAACATTCTCACTATGCAAGAAGTCATCCATTCTATGAGGAATAAAAACTCCAAGAAAGCTCAAGTCTGTATCAAAATCGACATGTCCAAGGTGTTCGACAGAATGAACAGACAGTTCATCAAAGACACCTTAATCAAAGTTGGGTTTCCCAACAACTTGATCAACCTGATCATGGATATCATCTGCAGCGGCTCCACATCTATTCTGTGGGAAGGGGAACCGCTTCCACCATTCAAACCCTCTCTTGGAGTTCGTCAGGGGGATCCAATAAGCCCCTATGTCTTCGTTCTTTGCATGGAAAGGCTAAGCTAGTCCATTACCCATGAGGTGGAAACAACCAACTGGAAACCGATCACACTCTCTAGAGGAGGCACAAAGCCGAGTCACGTCTTTTTCGCAGACGACATCATGTTAATGGCTGAAGCATCCAGATCTCAAGTTGTAGTCATTGATGCAGTCCTGAGGAACTTCTCTGTCGTCTTCGGCTAGGAGATATCCAAGGAGAAATCACATTGTTTCTTTTCTCACAATATGCCCAGGTCAGCACAACTATCCTTCTGTAACAAACTTGGCATCACCCGCACCGACGACCTGGGGAGGTACATGGGTGTTCCACTGCTTCATAATCAACTGAATCAATCAACTCATGAGAGTATAGTTGCAACGATGAGTGACCGTATAAACAGCTGGACCGCTAAACAACTGTCCCTAGCTGGGAGGATCACCCTTGCCAAATCAACTCTACAAGCCATCCCGACCTATGTGATGCAGTCTGTTAGAATATCCCCAGCCATTTGTGATAAAATCAATCGATAGATTAAAGATTTTATCTGGTCAGGAGGATGTGAACACAAGAAGCTCTCTCTAGTCTCTTAGAGGAAAATCACCTCACCGAAGAATCATGGCGGACTTGGCCTTAAAGATGCTCGAGACCTTAATGAAGCACTCATGTTGAATAACGTCTGGAACTTCCTAAACAACCCTAACTTGTTGTGGGTACGAGTCATGAAGGAGAAATATATGTGACAGGGACACCTTACGAACAAGCCATGTTCACCTTCTTGGTCCTTTATCAAGAAACACCTTCCCAAACTAAAAGAAGAATGCGGCAGAATTGTTAACTCAGGCATTGATTTGAATGTTTGGGTTGATCACTGGATCACCGACCTCCGCCCCCAAGACATCGATCCGTCCTGCCAAGCGCCACAAGGACTTGAAGACCTCACTGTCAGCTCCATGGTCCAAACCGACGGCTCCTGGGACAGTGACTTCATCAACATGTATATATCTCCTGTTGTGTTCCAGGTGATACAACATATCGCACCACCGATTCCCTCCTCCGGCCCAGACAGTTGGGACTAGCCATACGAAGATTATGGCTTACTGCGATCCAAATTTGTTTATGCTTGGATTAGGCAGGAGAAAGATATTAACTTACCCGGGAAATGGGACATAATCTGGCGTTCCAAGGTCCCTGAGCGGATCAAGGTCTTTGCCTGGATTCTCCAACACAAAGCTTTGCTGAACAATGTGGAAAAACTCAGGCGGCATATTGAAGTGGATGTGACTTGCTCAGCTTGTCAAAATGTTGCGGACACCTTGCTTCACAGCATCAGGGACTGTCCGATCATCAAGCCTATATGGCATGGCCTCCCTATCCATCCAGGGTTCTTTGAGCTCGATGAGGACGCCTGGATTGAATCCATCTTGAAAGGGAATATCCTCTTTATTGTGGCATGTTGGAACATATGGCAGGTCCGAAACTCACTTATCCATGACAAAAAGCAGCCCCGTATTGACTCCTGTATCGCCTTCATCAAAGAACGGACTAATACAATTGCTTCTTCTCTGCATGCAACAAACGAAGCTACCGTCTACAATGCTCCCACTCCAGTTTTCCATCTTCAACACTCATCCTTCTACGCCTTCACGGATGCAACCTTCCATCATAGCTCTAAAAGAACTGGATATGGTCTCCATATTATCAACAATATTGGAACCTGCATGCTCGGTCTTGGCCGCCATTCACATGCCTATTCACCCCTTGATGCTGAACTACGGGGCATTCAACTAGCAATAAATATCTGCAAGAACAAGGACTTCCTGTCGGTCACAATTCTATCAGACTCCCAGAAAGTAGTAACCTTGGTGACAAGCAATCTCCCTTCGGCACCAAGAATATAACCAATTCGGAGATCCATCTGGAATGAACTAAGTCTCAACATAGGTGTCAAGATTCAGTTCATTCCCCGTGCACTGAATGTTGTTTTAGATGCCCTCACAAAACACACGCTTTCGTCCTTAATATCTTTTCAATTTACAACTTCTAAGCCTCCTTGGCTTCATGTAAGCAATGAACTTAATTTTGCTAGTCCCCTCTGGAATAGAGCCCAGAATGAATAAGATATAATGCTCTATATTCCCCCCCCCCCCAAAAAAAAGGTCCAACTTCACATATATTCATATCAGGTATTACATGAGTTCGATGGACTCAACCACAACCTGTATACAAAAGATGTTTCCTAATACTTACAAGAGTTTACATTGCTCATTGAGTGTAATCAAAAATTCGAGTTGATATACATCATGTACAAATCCCCCTACCCAGACCAGCGAATACGGGGACGAATCTAGGACATTAACACAAACCACGCCAACCTCACAACTTCACTAGTCTTCAAACTGAGTCTCCTTACCACCATGGGTCTTACCACTCTATTGATTAGCTAAAAAGGTGTCGAAACCCACTAGGTGAGACCCATATCCCATAAATATAATATAACATCTAATCATATTTATTGCTTACAAGCATGTTAAGTAAAACCAATTATAGCATATATTATAATATATCAAACAACAATTCAGAGTCTACTCAGCTGAACAAGTATAAGTAAAGATATATGTAAAGATAATTTAACATGTAAGGATTATGATTCACACTAGATAATAGAAAGAGGGGAAAAACACTAATGGTCATCCAATGTGAATCATTAAACAACCCTAACAAAAATATACTACATTATTGCATTTCAAATTTTATTAAACCCTGGGTAGTTTGAGGCGTAGCACTCAAATTACTAGCTTACCATTGCAAAGTCACAATAAGATCTAGGAAGACTAGAATCCTAAGATATCTTCCCCTCGGTCAATGTGAGTGACAATCTGTAGTGGCTAATTGGCCAACTACTAAAATATACCCTAGTTTGTCTTGGCTACACAATCCATGCCACAAAAACTTGGGTATAAATCCCTTAAGTTTGAGTTACAACCATAGCCACTCTCTATCACATAAAATCTGAAACATGGCCTAAAGCTCTCTTTAAAGCCTTAGAATCGGGATGACAAGAATATACCCTCCCAACACCTACATATACTCAATAGTATACAACTATGAGCTCTTTTTTAGATTTCTCAATTCACTATCCAGTAAGTTTTGATACTGAGATAGTTCTACGGTTACACGGTACTACATGATTAAGGTTACACTTGACTAATTCTGTAAATTAATTGTTTTTACTGTATGAATTAAGTTACATATAAGTACCTAGAATGATTCTTGTAAAATAAATTATGAATTGCAACTTCATAAGATATAAAAGTATGAAATGGTTCCATGTTACTCAATCATAGTATGTTTATCGATTCTCAGTCATAAAGAGGGCCAAACCTCAAACTAGGGCAATTTAAAGCCCAAATGTCCTTTAGACCAAAACAGTAACCAATTACTATAGGAATCTCACTAGCATCCAAAAAATTGTAGAGAGCTTAATGAGTCATAAAAAAGTAGCATGCAAACTTTTAGCTTAAAACTCCAAATGATTTGAGATATGCTATTTCAAAATTTAGGCAAATATAGGCATAAATGTAGCATGGATGAGCAACCTTGATAAGGAGGATCTCGTCCATTTTTCCCTACAGAAACATAACAATAATCACAAACCTTAAAATTTACATAAGATGATGATAATATAGAAAGGAATAAGATATGGGTCGGATTTCCTTATACTGAATGCCAAAACACCATAGGAATAACATTTTTATGAGTCATTAAACTTGCATTTCGAATTTTTGACTTTGTATGTTCAAAGAAATGCTCACCTTATAGCATAAAATGTTCATAGTGTTTAAGGGAAGCTTATGAAATCATATTATCACCTTATGGGATTAAGAGAGAAAGATCCCCCTCTCCCATGCCCGTGGTGGAGGCTGAACGTTGGGAGGGTGGTAAATCAAGGCAGCAACTCGTATTATCACCTTATGCAAAATAGTGCTAAAGGCCATGTAACAACCCCGTCTCCCGGTAACCCCCAATTAAGGGAGACCTGAAGGTCAGAGCCGTTATTCAACTAACAGGATCAAAGGTTCGACAAATAATCAATAACAATTATGAAATTCTACTAACTAACTAGAATTTGGTATAAAATTAAAACTTTACTTACCTTTGAAAACCTTGGAAATCTATCTATCTTGGTCTTGAATTATTCTATCTAATCCTCCTTGCACTTTATTTCTTTTTCTGCAATGTGTCACTTTACTGTTTGTTCTTTCAATTGTTATTCCTAAAACACCGACAAACAAAACGTCGGTCAGTATATCGAAATATACTGGTATGTGGGAACAACCAAAACCTTGCAAATATGGCTAACAATTTAATAATCACAATCAAACTAATTAACAAGCCAATTTACATTTTTTAGTATAACATTCTCCACTGCTTTTGCCCTAACCCTGGCATACCCACCTTAGGGTGCCCTTTGCCAATGACTTAAGGCCACCTTCTCAATCCCGAGCTTGGTGTCTGGGGGTCACCACTCATGGTGCCCACTAGTCATGCAATATCATAGGCCACCTTTTTGGTGCCTGGGGTCACCACTCAAGGCGTCCATTGGTCTACCCATCTGGGCCTGACCTTTGGCATCATCCATCAGGGTGGCATGTAGGTGCGAGAATACATATTCTTATTTTTAATGTGATAATCATAGTGACTTTATGATTTGCAAGTATGAACATCCATATAGATAATTTGTATTCAATGCGATTAACCATCCGGAAAATCCTCGAGAAACTAAGGCGGTTACTCATAATTAACCACATACCTGATCCAGGGCAACTTGATTGTCCAAGCAATAAGGATAAAGAATAAATCAACAAGCAATCAACAATATCCTGAAATTAATGCATGTGATCCAAGTGTTATAGTTTATCCAAAACATTCTAAAGCTAGACTTGGATTCCACCTTAGGCTTTCTAGATCACATTAGGGTTTTATTAGGGTTTTTGCTTCCATAACGCTTTAAATGCTCTCTTAGTTCATAAACCCTAATTTCAACATTATAAGCCCAATTAAAGTTGATTATTTCTTTTTTATACCAAAACTACCTTCTTTATCCTTTTAAGTTATTTCAAGGTCATTATACACATTTATCATCAATTCATAGTCCATTATGATCCAAAACACATAAGAACTCTATTTACCATTAATTCCATCTTTTATTCATGAGAAAACCCTAATTTCTATATTACGGTTATTTATCCACAAATTAGGGTCTTTAATGCTCAAAATAACATATTCCAACTTTAATCACGAAATTAATCAATTAAAGCCATTAATAGTCGAATTAATCAACATTACTGTTTCAAGGACCATTAAAGATATTTATGCACAAGAAACTCTAAATTAATTAATTATGTACAAGGTTCATCCTTTTTCTTCCTAATGTTCCTTTTTATCATTAACAGGCTAATATCAACTTTAATCATTTTTTAAACCCTACTAATCACTTTAATCCTATCAAAATAGGGTTCTTTAAACATTAATACATTAAAGTTGATATCTTCCATTACTTTTCGAATTTCAATCAGAGTCAGTCTTCAATTTTATTTTTATTAGATTCTACTCATTTTTCTAAGCAACTTTCATATTTTATGCGAACCTATCTGAGCTACGGATATTTAGTTATGAATTTAGCAAAATTACCTCACTTGGGCCAATCTGGATCTGCCACGTCACCCTATGCGGCTTGCCTTGAGTTTTATAACCAGATTACGGGAATACCCATGGTTAAGTCATCTACTGCTCCTGCCCGTGAAGGGCAAAACTGTCTAATGCTGCCTCCGCCTCCTTCTTCCTCACGCAGACCTACTGCGTTGCCCTAGTGGCTGGTTGCAGCACGACGTGGGCTCCTTCTGTCCCTCCTCAGGGCTCGGGGGTGGCCGCCCATGGTCGCCCCAGCTCCGCCCCATCCTGGCGCACTCAGGGGACCCCTCAGCCTGCAGCCACGGTGGTTGGTTTGGGCTGAGCATGCTTGCATAGCGCGACCATCCAAGAAGCATTGCGCAGGTTGATTCTTCCTCCCTAGGTCGTGATCCACGCTGGGAAAGCTTGCCCTGCCTCCGCCGAGATTTCGCGCACGTGTGGCGCCACCCATCTCGCATTCAATATAGCTGGTTTGAGCAGCACGGAACTGCAACCCATGGACGGAGTTGCAGCCATGCTGCCGCTGCTGCACCTGGTTTAGTGCGTGGTCAAGATGGTAAAGCTCCTTCCTCCTACCACGAAGCATCAAGCTGCCATTGCTACTCTCTTTTCCTGCCTCGTGGCTTTCAGGTTCTCGATGTTCCTCTCAATTAGGGTTTGGTGTGCAAGAAACATGAAGAAGGGAGAGAGGGGTGCGTGGGATTGCTCTGGACTCATACCTAGGTCTTACCCCTTATATAGGGGAGTTTAGAAACGCCTTGGGGTGCTTGCCCACAAAGCAAACAATCCCTCTACCGATAGGAATGTGATTCCTTCATTAAAAAGTTATTTTCTCTCTCTCTCTCTCTCATATTTCTTTAATATGTGAATATTTAGGAATTTGAAAATCCTTTCCCTTATTCTCTTTATTTCTTGCTTTTCAATCCATTGGCACGAAATCCTATTTTCCTTTAATAGAAAAAAATACTTTCTTTTTAGCAATACCACATAATACATTACTTGTATACTCACATTATCTTCTTATTTTCTGTTATGGGTATTTTCTCTTTCCTATTTTTATTCATTGGGACTCCTTGGATCCCAAGAAACTCTAATAATTCGAAATTTCTTTTTAAGGAATACTCCTTATCCTTAAATGCATCAATATGCATTATTTCACATTATTTCTCATTATCTTGTTTATTTCTTATTAAAATAGTTCTTTTTGAGGATTTCTCATTATTTCCCTTTTATTTTCCTCATTGATATTCCTTTTATCATAAGCAATCCTTGGGATACGAAATTCCACCAAGGATCACTTAATTATACCTCTTTTTACTTATTTTCCACATTTCATCAATATTTTCAATATCTTTCTTAATAAAGAAATACTCTATTAATCTGTTCTTTTATTATTTCTTTTCTTTGCAACTTTGGACTCCTTGGTACCCAAGGAACCCAAGAGGCACGAAATCCCTCCTTGGATTTGCCTTCTAGAGGTTTCTACCTCTTTCTTTTCTCAAATATTCAATTATTAATTAATTGAATTTCCTTGTTATTGGTCCCAATAGCCAATAAAGCCCACAAATCAAACAACAAGGCTATTTTAAATGAAATCCATTTATTCACAACAAATTATATTATTTGTCCAAATATCTTTAATATGAGAAATTACATTTCTCACCAAAGGAACCCAAAATTTGGGGTTGTAACAGGCCATCTTTTAGCATGTTATAGATTTTTAGAACAAGATTAACATTCTACATCTCATAAGTAGAGAAGAAAACACATCTAGGCCTGTAAACAGATATCTGGAATCTGCACATTCGATTCGGGTTCGAGTCCAAAATTTTGAAAAAGATCTGACATCCACATAATCTGAATTGTATTTAGGATATCAAATTTCATATCTGAAAATTTCAGATATGATGTCGGATATGGCCATATTTGCTCTGAAAAAATCTAAATCCAACATATATATAAGTATGTATTATTTATATATAAAAATATGAAAATGTAGCTATTTTATCATATATATTCAAAGTAATATCAATGTTTTCTATATATCATATATTTATTAAGAATAATTTGTGAGTTTGGGTTTAGATTGGATATTTATTTGAATTTGGATATTATTCATTCAGATCAGATTCAAATATTATTACATGATATTCGTCAGATATTGGATCGAATATATTTTTTCAGGTTTGGATATTGGATATAGTAATATTTTCTCTGTATTCAATCGGTTTACATGTCTAAACACATCCAAAGTTATATCACTAGCCTCTTGAAAGAATAAAATAGAGTACAAGAGAGGAAACTCTGAAAATAGCAACAAAGATCTAGCTTTTTGCACCAACTCTGAGAAAGTTCTTTTTCTCCATAAACAGGGTGAATTTAGACCAGATGGAAGGAAAAGAAGGTTCATTAGTCACATGCACAAGTTTCCAACTTGTTGCATCAAGGATTTTGGCTAGTAGAGGAGAGGAGAGAAAATAGCAAGAAAAAGAGGTATTAATGATGGATGTTACATGGTTAGGGTTGAAAATGAAGTTCCCAAGCTAGAAAACATCTCAAAGAAGCTTGATCATCAACTTGCATCAACATGCAAACTTCATCCAAGCATAAGGGTCATGTAGGAGCTTTTCGTTGACCTAGGGGGCTTCATCCACATTTTGTAGTAGCACTTGGGTGTCAAATATTCCTCTAGGTAGATGGGGATGGGTTTATATAGGCTAGGAAGGGTGAAAAAAGCCAAAATACACTTGACTAAATCCCAGAACTTCCATATACATATAAATCCCATCGACCTAGAACTCCCTTTGATCCAGAACTTCCATTGAAAAAGAACTCTCATCGACCCAGAACTCCCATGAATCCTTAGACAACCAAAGGAGCCCCAAAACTTTCATTTGTTTGTCAGCATCCAATGTAAAAGATGGTCAAGGTCCACATATGGTCAAAATAAATTAATCAAGAAGAAAACACATAGCAAGATATTTATGCATAAAATTTGCAATAACCCCCAAGAAAAGGAACCTTTGAATATAATCCCTCAACTTGCTCATATACTTACTAAATATAGAAAACAAAGTCAGAATTGGCCCAAATTTTAAACATAGCTTTATCAACTGATATTAAATCATAATTTTTTGAAACTAACATCTAATTAAATCAAATATTTATATTTATGTATAAAGCATTGTTAGGGGCCTTATAGTTTGCTAATGATTCTCTTATCATGGCTATCTACTTGTTATTATAGAATCAAAATGTTATAGTTATATTCCTCCATTCCTCATTATGAAATAATAGTGCTTCTTTTTGTTAATGATATTCCCTAAATTGTTATGTGGTCATTCTTTCCTTCCAAGGAAAATGTTATCCTTGTATGCATACTAACATCTAACTGGAGTTCATAACTACCTTAACTTGAATAAGGGGTATGAAACTATATCGTTTACTCTTATGCTTGTCTTCTCCCTTAGACATTGGTCAATCTACCTATGGATACATTTTTAGTTCTAAAGCAAAGACACCAATACCTTTGAGTTATGCATCAAGTGACTTTGAATGTGAGGTCCATATGCTAGGATGTCTACTACTTCATGTGTTGAGAGTTTCTGGGCTGAGTTTTTGGAATGTATTACGATGAAATAATTATATATAAACCAGTTTTTATTTCTATATATCACTACAAAACTTGATAAGTATTCCATTATGGAATTTTTAAAGAACTCATTTGACATTCAAGATATCATGGTATGTTATGAATAGCAGATTTATATATGAAGTTGAACTCAATTAAAAGATGGTAATATTCATTTGTTTTATATGTTTATCTTTCACTTATCACTAGTGTTGTTCATAAATGAGACTTGGTGTCTGGGACTAGTGTATGTACCAAACCTCAAGATTTTCTCTAATAGTTAGGGTTTGGTTGGTTATCATTAGTGGTACTTGACATATTGGTACTAGGGCTTAAGTTGTATCTATTGAGGAACTTAGGATGATTTTAGGTTAGATTCTTAATATATATATATATATATATATATATATATATATATATATATATATATATATATGTGTGTGTGTGTGTGTGTGTGTGTGTGTGTGTGTGTGTGTATGTGTACAATGATATTTTGTAAGAAGTGGTTAAGGGAAAGGAAGAAGAGAATATAGTGTGGAAAGAGTAAAATAAAGAAAAGATTACAACTCATACATGATTTTTCTTTAAAACTTGGGAAGGATCTAGTAATGTAAAAATTTGATAAGTTGAATAAATGATGACTCATGATTATGAATCCAACATGTAATTATATAATAGAGTGAAAGGTTGGAAAGTCAGATACTTATCTTTTGATGCAAGAAGATAATGGATTCAATCTACCATGGTTGCACCAAATCTTCAATGGAAACAATCCCTTCCTCTCTGTAGTATGGTTATCGACAGCATTAAAAAATTGTAGGTATTTCTTATGTGGGGAAATTTATCAACTTAAAACTCCATTTGATTAAATGGGACCAAGTCACTTCCAATAAAGGAAATTGGTCTAGGAAAAAGAAGGTTAAAGAAATTTATGTTAGTTGTTTGATCTTAATGTGTGGGACATTGCTGATGAAAAGGACATGTTGTGGGAGAAGTGGGTTAATGACAAGTACTTAAGAAGAATCCTTTTTGGTAAACAAAATGATATTCTTCCAATATGATATGTGTGTTACCTAAACTCTTAAAGCAAAGGAAAGACCTATTGAAAAATGTTGAATTTCGTATTGGAGATGGTATAATACTAAACTTTTGTTAGATCCATGTATTCTAAATCAAAATTTCATGTAGTACATGATTTGTATGGATATTTTCCTTAAATCAAGTAGTTTTCTTGACTACAAAGTCTATATATTTAATGATAATGACATATGGTGTGCTCCTCCCAATGAAAACAATATGAAACTTTTGGACTCTTGAGGGGGGGGTTACAACTTTAATATCCCATGACTTGAGTCCTTAGAAAATAATCTCAAAAGGAATGGTTGGACTGCCCATATCACTAAGGTACACCTATTTTTTTGATCTTATATCTAAAAAGTTGATCTTTGCTATAATTGTAGAGACAAGAACCTTGGATTCTTAAGGCCACTAGATGATTTCCCCTAATGCCAAACTAGCCTCAGCCTGATGTTGGCTTCATGTTTCTAAAAGACAAACCTCTCAATCCTCCTAACCGACTCCACAAAGGTAGTAAACCTCTCTTTGTTCTTCAAAGCATACGTTGTTGTCATCAACTTCGTGCTCAATCCCTTCTCAAACATGTGGATCCACTCCTTCTTTATAGCTTCCATATGAGGATAAAACCTCAAAAGCTCTATAAACTACACCTCATACTCGCTGATGGACATCGAACCCTAACACAACTTCTCAAACTGATATGTTTTCTTGTCTAGGTATGTCTCAGGGAAGTATCAGCTCATGAACTCTCACCAAAACTGTTACAACCCCAATTTTTGGGTTCATCTGGTGAGAAATGTAATTTCTCATATTAAAGATAATTGAACAAAGAATGGTATAATTTGTTTTGAATACATGGATTTTGTTTACAATAGCCTTGATGTCTATGTTATGGGCTTTATTGGCTATTGGGCCCAAATAACAAAGAAAATTCAATTAGTAATTGAATAATTGAATATTTGAGAAAAGGAAGAGGTAGAAGCCTCTAGAAGGCAAAGAGATGTAATCAAAGGATGGATTTCGTGCCTCTTGTGTTCCTTGGGTTCCCAGGAGTCCTAAGTTGCAAAAAAAAGAAAGCAATGAGAAAAGAAAAGATTAATTAAGTATTTCTTAATTAAGAAAGAAATTGAAAACAATGGTAAAATGTGGAAAACAATTGAAAAGAGGTGTAATTGAGTTATTCTTGGTGGAATTTCATATCCCAAGGATTCCTAATGATAAAAGGAATACCGATGAGGCAAATAAAATAGAAACAAAGAGAAATCCTCAAAAGGAAATATTGTGATAAGAAACAAATAAGATAATGGGAAATAAAGGATAAAAGATATGTAAAAGGCTTATGTATATTCCCAAGATGGGTATTTCGAGCCATTAAGGTTCCTTAAGGTTCAAGGAACTCAGAATGATAATTTAATAGCAAAGGAAAGAGAAGATAAGTGAGAAATATACCTAATTGAGTAATATCTTGAACCTAATATAAAGGTACTTTTTCTTTAAGATAATGAGCTCAAACTTGGCATGATGATTTATTAAGTCGTTATTAATATTCCCTCAAAATTTGGGATTAAATGGAGTCATGGTTGGAGAGTTATGATTTTCCAAAGTTATGTTGAAAACAAAAGGGTTTTCTTTTAAATGGAAATTTGATTTTCCTTTGTTTGGACGCAAGTAGTGTGGACCGTTGGATTATGATCCAATGTTGGCTGTGCATCTTCCAGTTCTAGCCGAACTAGGAAGATAGGCCGCTGTCAGTAGTTTCTTTCCACCCGATTTTCTCGCGATTGAGTCGTTGTGCAAACGAGAAAATATGATGGTTGAGTTCGGGAGGCATTTCTGCGCAAGTTAGACCCTGTTTCCTTGTGCTTTGGATGCATCTAGAAGAAACCCCTAATTACCTTGAAAGGAAGGTGACGACGGGGGCTTAGCAAACCCTGGAAATAGGCCCCAACTATATATATATATTACTCCTCTCAACTCCGTACGCTCTCACGAACCAGGACGGCACTGTCTATCGCTCCCTCATGCTCTGAGTTGAAGAAATCAACTCTCTCCGGTGAGCTTTCCTTGAGGTTCCGCCGCGTAGCCGTTTGCTGGGACAAGCTAGGGACGAAGTACAGTGGACGTTTGATTGGAGTCCATGATGGGCCAAAGGCAACGATCAACAGATGGAGTTCGCTAGGTGTTTAACAGTTGGTGAGTGGGCGCGCGCAAGGAGGATCTTTGGATCGCGCTCGGTCTGCAACAACTAAAGATCCAATGGCCAACAATTTTATGAAAAACCCAAGTAAGTCGCCTCTCTAGTCGAAAATCCAAGAAAATGGTGTGATCTTGTACAAACCATTAAAAATAGATCCTTTGTCCGAAAAATGCCAATAAGTAGTGCTTTTTTATCAGACAAATGCGTAGAGCATGATAAAAATGATAGTAGATCCTGATTGTAAATGATTTTCAAGAAGTATAGGGTTTTTCATCTTTTAATGCATTAAATAATGGGAAAACCCTAGAAAGAGATAAAAGCAATCATGATGAATCTTGATTTTAGTTTTTGATCAAAGTAAACCAGTTAATAGTAAAGAAAAGGGTAAAATCATAAAAGGATGATTAATATGTTACTTTTAGGGTTTTTGTGATCATGTACATGGTTTAATAAGACAAAAACCCTAATTTTGGGAAAACATGAGTATTAGTGGTTATAATTCGAAATTTTCTAGTAAACAACTGAAATATAATGATTATTGAACATAAGTGAGATTAAAGAATCCTTACTGAAGATAATGGAGAATTAGGGTTAAGTTATTAATAATTAATTGATGAAATTGAGTAATTGCAACCTATTGGATATTAAAGGTGTTAAATGATGGTTTTAAGCCTCTAATTATGGGTAAATACCCTTATTATAATAATCAGGGTTTTCTAATGAATAAAAGGTGGTTTGTTTATCTGTTTTTTATGCAAGGTTGCCTAATTTAGAGTTGTAATCCATAAAAGAAGGATAATCTAACTGGAAACCCTAATTTGAGATAAAAGAGGAGAAAAATCATATTTATTCAGATTAAGGAAATAAGTTGTTTAATAAGGATCCTAAACCTTTTAAGAGTATTAAAATGAAGAATTAAGGGTTTTATGTAGTTTTGATAAATTAGGGATCATAATGTTAACAGTGGAGGCAAAAACCCTAATTTCCAAGGAAACCCTAAAATTGGAATAGAAATCCTAAGGAATGTGATGATATTGGATAAATATTAATAAAAGGAAATTGGTATATTTATTTCAGGATTCTGTGCAAAAATTGGTTGCTTGATTGGGATTTCTTTGTTCTGGTTAATTCTGTCTCAAATCTGCAATCAAAGGTATGTGGATACGCTTATGAATAATCTCTCTAGCTTAACGTCGATTCCCGAAGTTTTAATCGGTTGCTTGAAAATAACTGTTGGATGTCTATTTATTTCATGCAACTATAAAGTGACTATGATTATCACTATAAATGTGCGTATATAACTGGCTAGATTTGGGTCCACCTCTGTGACTTGTAAAGGCTAAAAAGGGGTAATCCTAGAGCAAGGTCTAGGTTACTGAGAGTTAGAAACTAGGCTACCTACGTGTAGTGCCATGAGACTCATTAGCTTGCCATGAGTTAAGGAGTGGGATACTTACGAGTAGTGCCATGTGACTCAACCCTAGAAATTGGTTCACCTATGGGTGGGACCATGAGGGGTTTAATGGGGATCTACCATAAGGAAGGTAGTATTCAGGTCCACTGCAGGGATAGCACAGAGGATAGGGTACTCGTGGATCACGGAGTTATATTTAAAACGTAATCTTGATTGTTAAATGATTAATTGAATGATTACATTGTTATCATAGTTGCACGTTTATTGTTTCCCCCACATACCAGCTTCAGTTGACCGACATTTTGTTTGTCGACGTTTTAGGAACAAGCCAAAAGGACAAACAGTAAATCGTCATATTGTGAAAGACATGAAGTAAAATACAAGGAGGATTAGTTAGAGTAGAATCCTTAAGTGGATAGATGTTTATAGATCCAAGTTTTCAAAAAGGTATGCAAAAATTTATTTTCTTATAGCTTTTCAGTATAGTCTATTAAAATTTGATAATTATTCTTGGTTAATTGCCGAACCTTTGATCCGGAAGTTATGGGTGCGGCATCGACCTCTCGGTCTCCCTTAATTGGGGGTTATCGGGAGGTGGGGTCGTAACAAAAACTCTTCCCACCTTATCACAACTCCTGCTCTCTTCTCCTTCTCTATGGCCCACCAATGGGCAACACTACTCTTCAACAGGTAAACAACATGCTTCACCTTGTCCTCTTCTGGGAGGTTCAAGATCTTAAAAGCCTTCTCAAGCTTCGTCAACCACATGTCTATGTCATCCAGGTCCTTCGTACCAGTGTACTTGATCACCCCCATGTGCCGCAACCTCTCAAACATCTTCCCAGAACTCTAAGATCCTGCATTAGGGACAACTTTCCTAGCTTGAGGTACGGGCGTCCTATCTTCGAAATGCATACTCATCACCATGATTTATCCAAACAAGGGCTGGAAAGAAGGATTTGCCATGGGTGCAGGGTCGAACTAAGGCATCATGGGTTGTTCTGGACCCATCACTGGAACTAACTGTCATGTGTCGGTCTCCTACCGCCACTTCCTATAATGACATAGCTACTCTCTGCATGCTCTTCACGTTCTGCATACATATCTACATAAGAAAAATGTATGATCAGATATGTTGGATTATGTAAGAATAGACACAAAACCTAAGTCCTATGTCCATGTAGACTCATCAAACCTAAATCTCTAATACCAACTTAAATTGTTGATGTCCCATCACGCTAATCGAGATTACTCCAAAAAAAATCCGTGATCAATTGCTAATAACCACATAACTAGAAAAGTGGGTAAACTAAAACGGATTTATACATTACCATCATGTTCAAAAACATTTATGCAAAGGCCCATCAACTTGTATATTAACACATATTATACCCGGTATTAACATATATGTCATGTGATCTCAGCCACAACCTATATAACAAAGCATTTGTTCTACACATACATGCCATATACAACATTAGCCCACTGCCAAAAACTCGAGTCTATGTACATATCATCTACAAAACATCCCATGCCCAAACATGACAGTACAAGGATGACTCTAGGACACTACTAACTACTAGCAAACCTTCTGCTCCTACCGCTCCTTAGGCTGCTCTTCTTCAGAACCATGATCTTGAGGACGTCACTGACAAACACCTAAAAAGATGTGGTGACCTACGAGGTGAGACCAATGTCCTGAAAAGAGATATAACTCTCAATAATGGTTATTGATTGAAACATGTTATATTTATGAAACAAGTTAAATAGATTGAGCAGATTTAGAAGATTAAACGGATTGAGTTAGTTAAGAAGATAGGCATAGCAGCATGTATGATTAACAAGTATATAAGATAACAGATAAGACTAACATCTACTAAACAATTAACTACTCTTAATGCATTGTATAACAATTAGAAGCATAAGAAACAAGGCAATGGTACACAACCAATGTGAGTCATGTTTATCCCTAAGCAGATATACTACACCTATGGATTATGTCTTTTATTAAGCCCTGAGGAGTTTGAGGTATACCACTCAAATTCCAACTAGCCATCGCTTGGTCGCAATCAGTTCCATACAAAATCTAGGAAAGACAGAATCCTAAGATCTCAATCCCTCAGTTAGTACGAGCCAACTACAGTGACATACTAGTCAAACTACCCACAGTGACATATAAGTCAATTTGTCAACAATTTAGTTTTCCCTTGGTATATAGGTCATGAAACTAGCAACCAAGGTATACAAACGCTATCATCAGAGGTACAACCACATCTATCCTCAACACATCATAGATATAGATATACATATATCAACTGTTCTTAAACCAAGGCATAATTGTAGCCATTCTCTAAAACTTGGGATTAGGATGTCAAGGACACACAATCCCATGCACCCCATATACTCAATAATATACACTCCAAGCATCCCTTAGGAACACTTGTTTCCTCATCTAGCAAGTTCTGACACGGAATGGTTCGACAACACAGGGCACTACATGATTAGGGTTCCACTTGAGTAGTTAATACCAATTGGGTGAGTTAAGGTTGCATCAATCAAGTTGCATACAAACCCTAAAAGAATTCTACAAAAACATGGCATACTGCAACTTTAAAAGATATAAAATGTATGAAGTAAAATTCTTATCACATCATCATAGGATACCAATCCTTGTCACATCATGAAGAGGATAACACCTCAATTAGGTCACAACACCATGTCCAAAGGTTATAAGACCATTCACATTGTTCCCTGCAAGAACATGATTATCTTTTTATGCTTTACCAAGGCTCATCAACCATCACCATACATGTGACATATATGTTCAACAATACATTGTATTTAAGAGCCTATGATATTCATGTAGCAATGTATGAGGATTACAAAAAACATAGAGAGAGAGTACTTACTCGTCATACTAATCACTCAAGCAAGCTGTGTATGATTAGACATCATCACCTATATGTATTAGAGTTAGGTTCAACAAGGTAAATTGAATTAGGGTTAAATATAGTATTCAAGGATAAACCCTAATTTTTAGAATTACCATTGGATTATGAATGCATATGGTTGAAAATCACCATCTGAATTCATAAAACTAAACTCATAAGACTATAAAACCCATTAGTCACAAATCAATAAAACATAGCGACCACTTAGATCAAAAATCCTTATTGACCACTAGGGTCAGAAATCCTTGGTGACCACTAGGGTTTGAGATCCTTGAAGACCACATAGGTCAAAGGATCTCATTTGTTAGAGTTACAAAACATAGCGACTGCATAGATTAGAAACTTCATGGACCACTAGGGTCACAGATCGTAGTGATCTTTAGGGTTATGTCACTTTGGTAACTGCTAGGGTTACCAAATATAGCGACCACTAGGGTACCAAAACTTTAGCAACCTCTAAGGGTCCAAAAGTTGGCGACTACATAAGATCAAAACTCATCGACCAACCATAGAGAGACCCAAAACTTGGCGACCACCATACATTCAAAACTTGGCGACCCAATAAAGTTAAAAAAACTTGGCGACCATTATAGCTCAAAACTCATCGACCAAATATGGGTGAAATCTTGGCGACCATCAAGATGCAAAAAAATTTGGCAATCATGAAGAAACTAAATTCTCATCGACCACTAAGAATCCAAATTGATTGTTTACCACCAAGAAGCAAAAGTCATCAAGATGCATCATTAGGAGGAAGACCAGCTGTAATTAGAAACCATCACTAGAGAGAGAGAAAAATCATCCTTTTCTACAAGCATGCAAGTACTAAAACTTTTATCAACAATTAAGGTTCATGTACAAGACTTAGGGTTCATCCAATAAGATACACTATTCAAGAATCATAATACAAACACAAACCCTAGGTAAAGGAAGCATCTTTCTACATAGAACAACATTTTAGGGCAAGATCATGTACATGCAAGGTAAGAGTAAATAATAATCATGATTAAAAGTTACATAACTCACCTTAGCGAAGATGAAGAAACTCCAAACAACAAGGTATCCTGAGGAAAGAAGGTAGAAAACCCTAGCTTGAGCACTCCTCTTGGCCAAGCTAGCTCTTCCACCAAAAAGGAAGCAAACCCTATGTCAAAGAAGAAAGCAAGTGGTGTTATTCAACCACTAGCACAAAGCTCCACCATGGATCTGATCAAGAAGGAAGAGAATAATACAGGACAACAAAAAAAAGGAAAAGAGGGAGATGTCACATACCTAGGCCAAAGAAGCCAAGCAAGGAAATACCAAATGACCTCAACTAGGGTAGATGCAAACCCTAGGTGCACATGCAAGCTAGATCAGACACATTCTTAAACCTTGAGCTCATCCTTCTTCACCAAGAAAAGAGGGAACAAGCTCCAAGCACAAGGAAAGAGAGACACAGCTAGGCAAGTAAAGAACTTTCTTGAATGCTAGGAGGGTGGTATGTATATGGTTCAAGGTGAGAAACAGGAAAGGAGTGGTGTCTAGCCATGCATACCATGTGTCCAAGGTCCCAACATCTCATCCATTCAAGCATTTTACACATGCAACCTGGTCAAACATGTGGACCAAGAAACCGATGATACAATAAGAAAATGCATCGACCAAGATGATCAGAAATCATAGTGACCGCATAGAAATTCTTAGTGACCATGATGATCAGAAAACCTTACAACCACGTAGGATTCTTGGTGACTAAGATGAGTTAGAATTATGATCTACCATCAACCCTAGGTGGTTTAAGAAACCTTAGAAACCACCAACCCTAGAGACCTCATGAGAACAAACTTGGTGATTGTCAACACTAGATGGCTCAACACTCAAGGTCAACCCTAGGGTTAGGGCATCAAAGAGAGCAAACCCTAATCTCTACACACCTCCAACCAAGATGGAATAAGGCTCCCCAAAGCACAAATAACTCAATCATGACATGAAAACATTCGAGGAACAATAATCATGTGACAAATTGCAAGAAAAACCCTAGATATAGGTAAATTGCATAAAAGCCCAAAACCAACATATAAATACATAACTGACTCAAACAATGTCCAAACTGGACCAAACTTGAAACGTAAGCATGTCACCATAGAACATATTAGGGTTTAACTAAGGTTTTAAGCATCAAATTATGATAAGAAAGCATGTTCAACCAAAAAGCAAGGTCAGGGGTCTTACAGTGCACCTTGGTAATATGAGTAGTCTAGTCGTTCCACCTAGGATCATTTTATCTGAGGCCTCAAATCATGGGATGTTACACTCTTATTGACTTATAATCTTGATGGTCTCATCAAGTCTTAAGGATATGAACTCATAATCACTTACCCATTTTTTATAGACCCAAAATGACTCATGTAACCCAACTCCTATTTGTAGTTACCAACGTAAGGATGGCCCATCAACTCGGATAACCCTTCCTAGAATGCATGGATGGTACCAATGCAAGGATGAATCCATCAACTGAGATAAACCTTTTTGACATGGATGGAATTCATGGCTTGAGACTAGAGTGTAACATGCTCACGTAGGTCCCACCAAAAATAGGGGAACTAGCTCTGATAGCATGTGTAACATCTGGGCTGACCACCCAAGGAACTAGTAGAATTTTACAAATGATGATTGGCCCCATAGATCATTACTAGTCTTAGCTACATGCTTTGTACTCACTAACACACAAATTCGGATCAACTTTCGAATAGGCCATCCATTCTATTACTACTATGGGCATGCTTAACCACAAAGTTCTTAGTGATGGTCCATGAGTAAGGGTAGAGGTTGTAGCTTTCCACCAGCAAGAGCACGCAACACAACATTCGTGTTAGTGACAGGGTCGTCTAGGCCGCAGTACGATACCAAGTCTTGTTACAAGTGTGGGCAAGTCGGGCATACAAAGTGGGTTTGTCCCATTAAGGATGAGGAAGTAACACAGCAGCGAAGGTAGAGTCAATGAGGTTTGCAGCAGAAACAATACAGTAGTGGTGGTAGTAGAGGCTGAGGATAGGCATCACAAGTAGGATCTTCTGGGCAGCTAGAAGAGGACGTGGACGATAACATGCGAGGGGTAGATTCTATGACATTAGTCAACTGGAGGGAGTGGTCAACCCATGGGTCTTGATAGGTCAGATGGAACTTTTTCATTCTGACTTATCTACTTCTTCTTTCCTATTTGTTTTGGTTGATCAGAGTGTGAAACACTCTTTTATCACCAAAGAGGTGATAAGTAGTAGTAATATGCTTGCTTTTAGTAGATATAATAGCCTTTTTCTTTGAGACCCCTTTAGTTGGTTCCTCTGAGTTGTGTGAGTTGTGTCCATCTTGCGTTCTTTCTTTCTCAGGTCATAACATTCAACTGGATCTTATGCCACTCTATATGCATGGATTCGATGTGATCCTAGGGATGGATACCTTGGAGAAGTATAAGGTTGTTTTGGACCATAGTTCCAAGGTGGAGACATTCCATGATGGAAATGTTTCTTGTATCTTCCAATGAGATAGGAAGATTGTTCCTACGTGTTTGATGTCGGCTATGATAGTAGAGAGGTTGATGAGACAAGGGTGTGAAGCATTCTTAGAACACGTTGTGGATACCAAGGCAAGAGGTCCTAGTATCTAGGAGGTACCCATAGTGTGTGAGTTTGATGATGTCTTTCCTGAAGATTTTCATGGTGTTCCCCTTCCTAGAGAGATTGATTTTGATATCAATCTTGTTCCTGGAACTCAACCCATAGCACAGTCACCCTACAGGATGGCAGTAGTAGAGATCCAAGAGTTGAAGAAATAGTTGTAAGAGTTGTTGGAGAAGGGTTTCATTAGACTGAGCACTTCCCCTTGGGGTGCTATCATGTTGTTCGTAAAGAAGAAGGATGGTTCCATGAGACTTTGTATAGATTATCAACAATTGAACAAGGTGAAAGTGAAGAACAAGTACTAATTGCCAAAATAGATGATCTATATGACCAATTAAGAGGCGTGATAGTGTTCTTGAAGATAGATCTGAGATCATGATATCACCAACTGAGGATCAAGGCATATGACATACCTATGACAACTTTTAGGACTAGGTATGGTCATTAGGAGTTTGTAGTTATGTTGTTTGTGTTAACCAATGCACCGAAAACTTTCATGAACTTGATGAGCAAGGTCTTTAGATCGTACCTCGATTGGTTTGTGGTTGTGTTTATAGATTATATCTTGATATACTCTAGAGACAAACAACAACATGAGAAGCACCATCGCCAGGCGTTGATGTTGTTAAGGCAGCATTTGTTGTAAAGTTCCACAAGCATGACTTCTGGTCAATAGAGGTATCTTTACTTGGTCACATCATATCTGCTAAAGGTGTTTGCGTAGACCCAAAGAAGGTACAGTCAGTGATGGAGTGGGAGCATCCCAAGACATTGACGGAAATCCAAAGTTTCCTAGGTTTGGCGGGATACTATAGGAGATTCATTAAAAAATTCAGTGTAGTGGCGTTACCCCTAACCAAGTTGACCAGGAAAGGTGTTATTTTTGTTTGGAATGAAATGTGTCAGTGTTCTTTCCAATTGTTGAAGGAGAAGTTGACCAGTGCATCCGTGTTAATTCTTCCACAATAAGGGAAAGGTTACGTCATCTTCTATGATTCTTTGAAGAATTTCTTTGGATGTGTGTTGATGTAGGACAAGAACATGATTTCTTTTTCTTCAAGACAGCTTAAGCAACATGAGGAGAATTACCAGACACATGATTTGGAGGTAGCAAAAATGGCTCATTCCTTGAAGATTTGGAGGCACTATCTGTATGGAAAGAATTATTAGATCTTCACCGATCGTAAGAACCTTAGCATATCTTCTCAAAGCAGGAGTTGGATATGAGGCAGAGGATATGGATAAAGTTGATCAAAGACTATGAGTGCATGATATACTACCATCAAGGGAAGGCAAATGTGGTGGTTGATGCATTGAGCAGGAAGTCAACTTCATCATCTTCTATAGACAAGGCACGTTTACATTCTATGGTGTGCTACAAGAGGGACATAATAGTGTCGCTTTGCCAAATGAATGTACAGTTGGAAGTATCTCTATTAGCAGGGTTGTTAGCATAGTTACAGATGAAGCCTACCTTGATACACCAGATCAGAGATGCTTAGAAGAATGATGTTATGATACTGAACATGAGATCAAAGTTTGGTAGTAAGAAGTATGATGGTTTCAATGAGACATATGATGGGACAGTTTGCTTTCACAATAGGATAGTGGTTCCTAATGTTGAGGGCATGAGGAAGATGGTGCTTGAGGAAGGTCATCCCTCAATACGTGATGCACCCTGGCAGTACAAAGATGTGCCATAAGCTGAACGATCTGTATTGGTAGCCAAGTCTGAAGCATGATGTGGTAGAGTTCATAGCTACATGTCCAGTTTGTCACTAGGTCAAAGTAGAGCATCAGAATCCTACAGGGACATTACAACCTTTGTCGATACCACAGTGCAAATGTGATCATATAGCCATGAACTTTATGGTTGGACTTTTGAGAACAACCAAAGGTCATGATTCCATATGGGTGATAGTGGACAGGTTGACCAAGTCATCTCTCTTCCTTGTAGTCAAAATGACATACACAGTAGAGAAGTTAACACAAATATATGTTGATGAGATAGTTCATATGCATGGTATCCTAGTGACTATAGTATTTGAAAGAGGTCCACATTTATGAATCAATTTTTCTAACCCTACTACAAACAGGTGATGATGGTTGATCGTTTTTAGCTTGCTTGAGTGATTAGTATGATGAGCAAGTACTCTATCTCTCTATGTTGTTGTAATCCTAATATGTTGTCACATGAATATCATAGGATCTTAAATACAATGTATTGTTGAACATATATGTCACATGTATGGTGATGGTTGATGAGCCTTGGAAAAGCATGGAAAGATAATGATGTTCTTGTAGGGAACAATGTGAATGGTCTTATGACCTTCAGACATGGTGTTGTGCCCTTATTGAGGTGTTATCCTCTTCATTATGTGACAATATCCTATGGTGATGTGATAATAATTTTACTTCACACATTTTATGTCATCTAAAGTTGCAATATACCATGTCTTTTTAGAATTCTTTTAGTGTTTGTATGTAACTTGATTGATGCAGACTTAACTCACCCAATTGGTACTAACTCGTCAAGTGGAACCCTAATCATGTAGTGCCATGTGTAATGAACCATTCAGTGTCAGAACTTTCTAGATGGGGAGATGAGTGTTCCTAAGGGATGCTTGGAGTGCATACTATTGAGTATGTGGGGTGCATGAGACTGTGTGTCCTTGACATCCTGATCCTAAGGTTTGGGGGATGGTTGTGGTCATGCCTTGATTTAAGAACAATTGATACATGTATATATGTGATGTGTTGAGGACAGTTGTGGTTTTACCTCAGATGATAGTCTCTATATAACTTGGTTGCTAGAGTCGTGGCCTATATACCAAGGGCGGAATAAGTTGTTAATAGCTTTCCTTATATGTCACTGTGGGCAGTTTGACTGGTATGCCACTACAGTTGACTTGTACTGACCGAGGGGGTGATATCTTAGAATTTTGGCTCTCCAAGATCTTGTATGGAACGGATTGCAACCAATTGGTGGTCAGTTGGAATTTGAGTGGTATATCTCAAACACTCCAGGGCTTAATAAAAGACATAATCCATATGTGTAGTATATCTTCTTAGGGATAAACATGACTCACATTGGTTGTTCACCCTTGCCTTATTTCTTATGCTTCAAATTGTTATATAATGCATTAAGAGTAGTTAACTATTTAGTGGATGATACTCTTATCTGTTGTTTTATATACATGTTAATTATACATTTTGATATGCCTATCTGCTTAACTTACTCAATCTGTTTAATCTACTAAATTTGCTCAATCTATGTAACTTGTTTAATAAATATAACCTATTGTAATCAATAACTAATGTTGAGAGTTATATCTCTCGGTGGAATGTTAGTCTCACCTTGTGGGCCACTACATATTTTTAGGTGGTCGTCAAGGATGTCGTTAGGATTGTGGTCGTGAAGAAGAGCAGCCTGAGGAGTAGTAGGAGAAAAGGTTGGGTAGTAGTTAATAGTGTCCTAGAGTTGTGCATGTACTCTCAATTCCTTCTAGGGGATTTTTGTAGATGATATGTACATTGACTCGAGTTTTTGGAAGTATGTTGATGTTCTATATGGCATGTATATGTAAAATGAATGCTTTTGTATATAGGTTCTGGATGAGACCACGGGACATATATGTAGATACCTGGTATGGTATGTGTTTATATGCAAGTTGATAGGCCTTTGTGTAAATGTTTCTGAGCATGATGGTAATGTATCGGTTTTAATTTACCCTATTTTCTAGTTATGTGGTTATTAGTAGTTGATCGCGGGTTTTGTTTTGAGTAATCTTGATTAGTGTGATGAGGAATCACATGCATCTCCTTTTTTAAGTCGACCATCACTAAGAACTTTACAGTTAAGTGTTCTCAGCCTAGAGTAGACTAGGATGAGTGGCGTGCTGGGAAAATGATATCAGGTAGTGTGTGAGTGAGGACAAAGCTTGTAACTGAGTCTAATTATGGTCTGTGGGGCCTATCATCATTACCAAAACTCTACTAAAGTGTTGGGCGGTGGATCCCTACATTAAAATGACTATGTTCTACTCAACGGGATTACATATATAAATTGAAAAGCTATTCGTAAAACTATTACATTCAAAGGATTCATTTACTATAAAGCTTATTGTATGTAGAAAGGATAAATGCAAAAAACAAATATTCACATGTGCAAAGCTACCCTAAATAAACTCCCCACCATTCATTATGCAAAGAGAAGTTTATCAAACTAATCCTATGTGTTTCATGTGTAGATGTGTTGACAAAGATCCTTCTCACATCATGTTTGTCTATACTTGTATATATTTTATATTTGAGATAACTGGTAAAGATACAAGTCCTATCTCTCAACCAAGATGTTGGGATGATTGAATTAATGTCCCTTTATAGAACAAAAAAAGCTAGGAACGATTATCTATTATTATAGTTGGATGGAATGAAATATACTTGTTCATAATGAGAAATATTTGCTATAAGTTTTTAGAATTCTATTAAGAGGGCTTACTAAGATCTTTTAAGCTACAAAGGCTTGAATTGATTTTTTGTTCTCGGGGGATGTGTTATAGTTAAGTCATAATATCTTCTATATTTGATCTGGGATCTTTTCTTCTCTATTTCTTGTCTTGTCTTACAACAATGTAAAAACTATAGTGGCCCGAGTATGCTCTATCATTTAGGATATCCTATTTGATGCAATCTTTTTTATATTGTAGGGGATTTTGATCCTTTCTTCTAGATTGGTTTTTAGGAAGTCTCATTTTACTTGCCGTCACATGTCATAGTTTCTTATGTAGTAGAGTTTGGATAAAAAAGTTCCAGAAGTTATTACCAATTTAGAAGATGAGTGGATTCTATTAGTCTTCAATTTGCTCATCTAGTGCAATTCTATTGGGGATAGTGATTTAAATTTGCATGGATGATCCTTTGATGTTCTTCTTGTTAAGGCCCATTACGGTAAACAAGACTACTCAAAATGAAACACATGATCAACTGCTAATAACACATAACCATACAAGCGAGTAAATGAAAAACTGATTTAAACATTACAACCATGTTCCATGATATTTACATAAAGGTCTGACAACTTGCATATCAACATATACCACATCAGGTATTTCCATGTATATCCAGTGGAAAAGGCCACAACTTGTATACAAAAGACATGTTCCATGTATGCATGCCATACAAAACATGGATACACTGCCAAAAATGTGAGTCGAAGTATATAACACCTACAAAACATCTCTTATCTAGACCTGAGAGTATAGGGATGACTTTAGGACACACTAACTAGACAACCTTCTGCTCCTACTATGCTCCAAGATGCTCTTCATCATCACCACAATCCTGACAATGTCGCTAACGATCACCTATAAAGATGTGGTGACCCACGAGGTGAGACCAACATCCCAACAAGATATATTATTCTCAACAACAGTTATTGATTACAGTAGAATATATTGTATTAAATAGATTAAGTAGATTAAGAAAGTATAATAGACTAAACAACTAAAACAAGTTAAGTGTGATTAGCACAATATACAGAGAAATAGATAAAGCTGTCTCTTTCTATATAGTTGGTTTCTCTTACCGTGTCAAATAACAACTAAACATTATATGAAGCAAGGTAAGGGTTATCAACCAATGTGAGTCATGTTTAACCCTAGGTAGGTAAGCTACACTGTTGTATTACATATTTTATGTGGCGAATGATTCATAAAACAAGATTAACTAATGCGGAAGCGATCGTTAACAGCGAATTATTGAAAATCACTAAAAATTAAAACCATTTATCAAGAGATCCATTCACAGGAAAACTCTTTCATTCAGAACCAAAGTAAGTCATTACATCGTGGTTCATAATGTACATGTCATGTACCAGCTTTTCTCATAGATTACATACAACAGTTGCTCCATTAAATTTGTGCATAGTCAACTTAAAACCTCGAGGCATCAAGACAAAACCTCAGATCGATTATAAAATCACAAACTACTGACTCCTAGGACCTGAGAGTACAGAGATGACACATAGGACTTTATGTACAAAGCCTGACAACCAATATCCCCACTTGGGATATTACTGTTTTCCTTGTTGTTGTTGCTGTTGCTCTTCCTCTACAACAGAGGTTCTTCATCTTTGTCTGTGTCTACCTAAAAATGTTGGATTCCACGGGAGTGAGACAATTATAAAAATTGCCCCAACGGGAGATATAACTCTTTGCCAAAACATTATCATTGTAGTTTAATAGAAATAAACTAAGCAGTGGAATCATAAGCTTAACAGTAGATAATTTAATATCTATGCAGATTAGAGCAACATTCTCACTTAAGCTTATCAGTTGTAACTTGATAAACAACATGTCTAATATTCAATAAAGAATTAAATAACATTTATAACACTTATCCATTTAGGATATACTAAGTCAAATAACATCAACCAGTGATTCTCATATTTCAATCTTATGCAAATATGCTACACGGTTGATTACATTTTTCAAACATACTTAAGCTCTGAGGAGATGAGGTATACCGCTCATACTCCAACCGACCATTTCTAAATCGAATCGGTACCATAAATAGGTCGATGGAAGAGCCGGATTCCCATGACCTCCCACATCCCGGTCAGTACAGGACCACAAGCAGGACTATGTCGATTGCTCAATATAGCTTTCCAGGGTATACTGGAACTTCTCTATAGAGTTAAAGCGTCAACTGTACTCTCATCGAAAATCGAGAGAATTAATGTTTATCTCCATTGACCCGACATTAAATATCATTGGGAGATTGATGATACATCCATCCCAACCATCGGGAGATTTATGAAACATCCATCCCGACACATGAAGGACTGAGAGGTTTAATGTTTACCTTCCATCAATCTCTTCACCAGGATGTAAGGATTTTTTGCACATTTACCCCCACATATTCAAAATATGCGAATTCCAGGAAATCCCATAGGAAAACCTATTTCACCATCACCAACTTCTGACGATGATGGATCTATGGTCAGAGCACTACAATAACATATTTCACTTGATTAATTAAGTACATTTTCATATTCTTTTAGCATCAGCCAAGTTCTCAAACATAACTTATTATGACAATGCTATAAAGAGACATTTACGATTTTCATCAATTACTTATCAGTCTTTAAAAGACATTGGGAACTCAGTCCCTCATTTCAATATTGGGAATTCTCATCCCTTCACAATATCATTACCATAAACATATGGTTCTGGGTATTCAACCCTTAGCTCATCATTGAGCATTGTTACCACTTTTCCAGGTAACTATCACCTTCAGGTCATCTGACCAAGGTAAACATGATACTTTCTATTACAAGCATCACACATGGTTCTTGAGACCCATTAACTCTCTTGTTACCTCTTACTAGGAAGCAAGGTATATTATGGCACACAAGGCCCAATAAACAATAGTAAATTAAACATCATAGCTCATACATGGCTATGACCACCATTTCAAAATACTTGCAAGGTTAGTGTAGATGATAATAGTAACTGCAATCACATATCAGTACTATGCAGAACAAATATGGATTCACTATTCAAGGGTAACACCACTATTCCCTTTCTAGGGTTAAGGTTTCCCATTTCATGTCATTTGGGAACATTCATCCCATTACCCAAATCAAGGTTATGGTTTATCACCATATTTCCCAAGATTAGGGTTTCATAAAACATTACATAGTATCACCCTAGATTTGAGTTCCACATCACATCAAACATCAGGGTTTCTCATTAAATCACCCTTAGTTAGGGTTTCACATAAATTTCACCCCAGAATAGGGTTTACATTCAATAACCCACAATTAGGGTTTATTGTTCATCCCAATTAGGGATTCATGTTTCATTACCCATAATTAGGGTTTACTATTCATCCCAATTAGGGTTTCATGTTTCATTACCCATAATTAGGGTTTACTATTCATCCCATCTAGGGTTTCACGTTTCATTACCCATAATTAGGGTTTACTATAACATCACTCTGGATTTGGGCTACATCCTTACCCTAGATTAGGGTTTCACTCAGAATTGCCCTAAATTAGGGTTAGAATTCAATAATCTTGTCAATTAGGGTTGATGCTCATGATTAGGGTTTCATGATCTCTTTGCTAAGGATCATACCCTTAATCACTACATGAATCATACTCATGTATGAATTCCATTCTATCATCCTCTCAACTTGATTAGGGTTATATTTTCCCTTTAATCAAGTGCATACAACTATGATTGCCATAGTGTACAAAATTATTGTTCTTATAAGAAATTAGGGTTCATTCCTCAAATGGAACTAATCACTTAATTACTTTTAGGGTTTCAACCTTTGTACCTTCATTTATTATCATCACTATCAATCATTATTTCATTGGAATAATCATCACCTTCAATTTCCAAATGATTGAACCACATTCAACCTCCATTCAGTTTTGAGGTTTCATCACCAAACAGTTTTGAAACTTTTTTAACACCAAACAGTTTTGAAACCATTTGACCCCAAACGGTTTTGAAACTATTTGACCCCAAATAGTTTCAAGATCGTTTGGGCCAAATCAGTCCCAAAACCGCAAGGGCTCTTAGGCACATTCATCAATCCAATCGAATGTAATTGCATCATTGAATTGACTATTGATTATACACTTGAAGGATTCATCAATCAACACAATTAGATCTTTATCCAATTATCAAGGATCAACCACTAACCCTCCAAACGGTTTTGAAACCGTTTGGTCCCAAACAGTTTCAAGACCGTTTGGGCTCAAATGGTCTCAAGACTGTTTGACCCAATTTGTCTTGAAATTGTTAGGACCAATCAAGGATTCTTCAATCAACTTGATTAGGGTTTCCAATTGAAGGATTGTACACACATTGAATCAATCAATTGGATCCATTGGATCATCATCCAACACAAACTTTGGTTCAGACCTCAAACCGTCAACTAAACCAAATTGTCAACCCTCTCATGCAGTTTGGAGTCCAAGTCACCAAACGGTTTGCAAACTGTTTGGTCTCAAATGGTTTGGTGAAACCGTTTCGACCAAAGGTCCAAGACTATTTGCTCTTTTTCTTAGATAAGGTGTGTTTTTGTGATCAGGTTATCATCTTGAACCTTTAGACTCACGAAACTACTACCATTTCCATGTCAACTCCATCAATCAAACAAAGGAATTGCAAGAATAACAATTAAATCAATTGAATTGAGAAATCGAATTCAATAATAATGAATAAGGGTTCAAGTTATATAACCCGCCTTCAATTGAGTTTCAAAGCTTCAAGAACCACGGCTCCAATGGAGGATGAAGCTTTAACAACTGCCCAAGGTCCATTCTCAAGCTTTTGGAGTGAAAGGATCGACTAGGGTTGAAGATGGAATGAAGAAATGAAGGAATTATGCATTGTTTTATGATTTCCACCATGAAATCAGGAAGAACGAAGGTCAAGAACTTACCAACAGGTTGGGGGTTGTCTTCCTTCTGTTCCTAGCTCCCTTGATCATTTTTTAAAGCAAGGAGAAGAAAGGAATCCAAAAAAGTCCTTGGTTTGAGTGGTAAAGGCTCTTTTATAAAAAAAAATCAATGAGAGAGAAAATGTTTTATAAAAATCTTTTAATTCCAAAATTGTTGCCTGCACTTCCCCCTTGGTTTCATGCATGCAAAGGAAACTCTGTCCCCACCGATCTCCCTTCCATTATCCATGAATTAAAGGAAAAGAAATTAAGCACCTTAACCCTTATAATAGTAATATCCATATTTGAGTGGAAATTCTTTTTCTTATAATATGGTGAGTGGAGTTTTCACCTCCTTGGGATATTTCGTGGTCCTTGAAAAGCTCAAGGACGTCCACACATATCTGAATTCAACCATTTCAATTTTGGTTGAAATTCCTTCAATTATTTTTATTTATTTTTGCATTAAATTGAATTAGGGTTTCAATTATGCTTAAATCTTGATTATTTTAATATCAAGATTCTCTCTCCTTCAAAGAGATACAAATGAGATGCCCCTCTCATTTTATTTACTCCACATTATGCCAAGAAGCATTAGGGATCTTATTGAAGTGCTATTTTGCATATTGAACCCTATGTTTTGGGTAAATTGCACATTACACCAAAACTAGGTTTTAATGCACAAACATAGCTTTATCAGCTCTTTCATGGTATTCAGGCTATCACAAGCCATACCTCTACATCATCTTCACTCTCATGATGCTTCAACACATGAGGAACATATTATCATGCAAAATTTGCAAATAAACCCCTCAGCTTGGGTAATTTGCACTTTAGTCCAAAACAAGCAAAACATTGATTTCAACAATATTCGAAAAGGACTAGAATTGCAATGTATGTTCCTCTTGAGACTTAATTACTTTTTAAAAGATAAGATCAAGTATCTAATAAACTTTATTAAGAAAAACACCTATGGTTAAAGCATAACCCAGGTCAGGGATGTTACAATTTTATCTACCCCTTACAAGGATTTCGTCCCTGAAATCATCAACAAAAACATCAAGAGAAAAGATAAGGGTACTTCCTCCTCATCTCTTCCTCTAGCTCCCACGTAGCTTATTCAATGCCACGGTGTTTCGAGAGAACTTTTACAAGGCAAATGTCTTTCTTTTTCAACTTCTTGATTCTTCTATCAAGAATCAACACAGGTCCTTCAACATATGATATGTTATCATTTAGTTCTACCTCCACAGGTTGCAGAACCAAATCTGTGTTAGGATGACACTTCCTTAGCATGGAAAAATGGAACACTGGGTGCAATCTATGCAGCTCAGATGGTAACTCCATCTTATAGGCTACCTTTCCCATCCTCTCAATGATTGGATAAGGTCCCATAAATCTAGGAGCTAACTTTCCCTTCTTTCCAAATCTAAGGATACCTTTCCAAGGTGAGACCTTGAGGTATACTCTATCTCCAAATTGGAATTCTATGGGTCTACGATGCTTATCAGTATATGATTTCTACCGATCCTAGGCAGCTTTCAACTATTGTTGTATAACTTTAATCTTCTCAATTGTTTGCTGAACCAGCTCAGGACCCAAAAGCTGGTACTCTCCTATTTCATACCAACATAAGGGAGATATACAACGTCTACCATACAAAGCTTCATATGGTTCCATATTAATACTGTGTTGATAGCTATTATTATAAGCAAATTCTATCAAGATCAGACGTAGATCCCAACTTCCTATAAACTAAATGACACATGCCCTAAGAAAGTCCTCAAAGGTTTGTATGGTCCTTTCCGATTGTCCATCTGTATGAGGATGAAAGGTTGTAATAAACCTTAACTACATACCCAAAGCTTTAAGTAGTCGTTCCCAAAAATGACTCGTAAATTGGGGACCTCTATCAGAAACAATAGTGGCCGGAACCCCATGCAAACGCACTATCTCATCAATGTATAACTGTGCAAGCTTCTTAGCAGTGTAGGTTGTTTTGACAGGTAAGAAATGTGTTGTCTTAGTCAACCTATCAACTATTACCCAAATGGAATTATGGCGTTTGGTTGTTCTAAGCATACCAACCACAAAGTCCATGGTTACATGATCCCATTTCCACTGTGGTATAGGCAGAGGTTGCATTGTTCCTGTGGGCTTCTGATGTTCAGCTTTAACCTACTGACACACCAGACACCGCATAACAAACTCAACAACATCTTTCTTTAATCCAGGCCACCAATACATATCTTTCAAGTTATGATACATCTTGGTGTTCTCTGGATGCATAGCATACATCGAAGAATGAGCTTCTTCCAGGACTAACTTTCTTAAGTTATCAGCATCAGGTACTACCATTCTATCATGGTAACAGACTACCTGATCATCTGAATCATCGAAACCATCCTGTTTCTCACTACCATACTCTGATTTAATATGCTGAACTATAGCATCAGTTTGTTGTGCTTCTGTAACGACCCCGCCTCGTGGTAACCCCCAATTAAGGGAGACCCGAAGGACAGAGTCGTTATTCAATTACAGGATCAAAGGTTCAACAAATAATCAATAACAATTAATAAACTTTACCAACTAAACCAAAAACTGGTATAAAATAAAACTTTTCTAGCCTTGGAAAAACTGGGATTTCTAAACTTCTATCCATGAAGATGCTAAACTAACTAATCCTCCTGTGCACGTTATTTCTCGTTTAATTTCACATCTGCCAATTTACTGTTTGTTCTTTTCATTTGTACCTAAAACGTTGAAAAACAAAACATCGGTCAGCAAGAAGCTGGTATGTGGGGGGAACAATAATCATGCAACTATAATAACAAAGTAATCAGCCAATTATCATTTAACAGCCAAGATTACATTTTAAACCATACTACTCAATCCTTTCCTATCCCCTATCTCTGTGTTGTCCCTGCAGCAGACTGGGATACTACCTCTCTCTAGGTAGATCCTTATTAGACCCTGCATGATCCTACCTAACAGGTAGATCAATATCTAGGGTTGAGTCACATGGCACTACCCATAGGTAGTCCAATCTCTAACTCAATGTGACTTGATGGACCTACCTCATTTGTAGCCATTTACTAAGTCATTCAATGACCTGATGGGCCTACCCCATTGGTAGCCATTTACTAGGTCAACCCATTAAGCTACAGAGGGGACTAGGATTTGAGCAAGTAGGCTTATTTCTTAGGTGATAGTCATATTCACATTATACTTTTGCATGAATTAAATACATCCAACAGTTTAATTCAAGCCATGATGGAAACATCGATAAAATCCCAGAAAACTAATTCGGGTAGTCATAAGCGTAACCACATACCTGACTTGATGATTTCAAAAGCATTAAGAAAATCCAACCAAGCATGCAATCCAAGTAATTCAACAATCACATAATTCCTGAAAAGAATATGTACTCTATTCATTACATACTTTATCAAGAACCTACTTTATTAACTTGGATTCACTTTCTAGGGTTTCTGTATCCATTCTAGGGTTTCGTTTTGCAATTAGGGTTTCCCTTCATCTTTTACTATTTTAAACCCCAATTTAACGCAATTGGTTACAAACCCTAATTATCTCAACATCTAATCCTCAGTTTCGGATTAAAGGTATAATTATCCATTAATTAAGCCCCTTAAACCTCTTTTACATTAAAGCTACTAATTTTTATCTTTTAATTCATGACAAGATCATTGTGCTAATTTATCATCAACTCAAAGTTCATTATGGTCTAATTCACATATGAACTTGATTTGCCCTTAATTCTATTCTTTATTCATGAGAAAACCCTAATTACTACATTTAGGATATTTATCCACAAATTAGGAACTTTAATGCTCAAAATACCTTAGTTTTATGCATGAAATTGAATAATTAAAGCCATTAGTGGTCCTAATTACCAACATTAGGGTTTCAAGGCCCATTAAAGTATTATTCATGCACATTAAGCTCGAAATTCACTAATTACATGCAAAGTTCATCCTTTTTGTTCCTAATGTTCCCTTTCATCATTAACGGGTTAATATCAACTTTAAACACTCATCTAACCCTTTCTAATCATTAATCATCAAAGGTTAGGGTTGTTCATTGATTAAACTATTAAAGATAGTATCTCTATATACTTTTTTAATTGCAAGCATAATAAGGCTCCAATTTTATTTTTATTAGATTCCCCTCATTTTTCTGAGCAATTTTCATATTTTGTATGTTCTCATCGGAGCTACCAATATTTATCTATGAATTTGCATTAAATCACTTACTTGGCCAATAGCAAGCTGCCACGTGACTCCTTCCATGCAACATGCTCGCCCAAAAGGAAACATAACCAAATGTATGTTATGCCCCTCTTTAAGTCAGCCAACGATGTAGCCCGCGGAGGGTATAATCATCCAACGCCTCCCAAACCCCTTCTTCCTCCTCGCGAGCAGCCAGGTGCGCTGACCTGCTGCCCTAATCGCGAGTTGTGTGACCTTTCCTCCTACCCTGGGACCTCGACCACCATTGGGGACTGGTCCCCTACCTCCGGCGTTCCCTTGCGCCACCGATGTTGCCCTGGATATAGTCAGAAGGACCGGGAGAAGGCTCTGAAAACTCGCAATCTTGCAGTTAAGTTGCAGCCGCGCTGCAGGTGTACCATAGGCAACTTCGTGAAGTTGGATGCTCAAGAGCGTCGTCCAGTCATGCACAGGTCTTTGAGGAACGTCAGGCCACCCTCCAGATGGCCCCGCACCTCCTCGTTGCTCTAGAGGAAGCTCCACTCGATGTTAGGGTTTTGCAACCAAGAACGATGAAGAAGGAGAAGAGTTGCGTATGAGATCTCTTTGGAACTCAAACCATAAGACCAACCCCTTATATAGGGGAGGGTTTTCACACCCCAAGACGTGCATCCACAAAGATACAAGGTCTTTTCCTAATATGAATCAAATTCCTTCATTAGGAAGCAAGATTCTCTCTCTTATTTCTTTGATATTCCTTCTTCTTGTGATATTAGGATTTTGAAAATCCTTTCTCTTAGTCTCTCTTGTGCTTGACCATTACTCCATAAGCACGAAATTATAGTTTCCTTTTAGAAGAAAATATCACCCTTTTAAAAAAACATGAAATTCATTCATTAAGCATCCCATTATCCTCTTATTTCACTTTATTGGTATTTCTCTTTCTCTCCTCTTTATTGGGGCTCCTTGGACCCCAAGAAACTCAAAGAATTTGAAATTCCTTTTTAAGGAATACTCATTATCCCTAAATGCATCAATATGCATTATTTCGCATTATCATGTTGAGTTCTTATTAAAATATTTCTTTTTGAGGATTTCTTTTTGTTTCTCTTTAATTTTCCTCATTGGTTTTCCTTTTTTTACATTAGGAATAATTGGGATACGAAATCCCACTAAGGATAACTCAATTGCACCTCTTTTCACTTGTTTTCCACATTTTATCATTGTTTTCAATTTCTTTCTTAATAAAGTAATATGTAATTGATCGTTTCTTTTATTATTGCATTTACTATGCAACTTGGGACTCCTTGGAACCCAAGGAATCCAAGAGGCACTAAATCCCTATTTTGGTTGCCTTCTAGAGGTTTCCACACTTTTCTTTCCTCTATTTTCTTAACAACTCAATTATTCATTACTTAATTGAATTTCCTTGTTATTGGGCCCAATAGCCTATAAAGCCCACAAATCAAACAACAAGGCTATTTTAAATGAAATCCATTTATTCACAACAAAATATATCATTATTTGTCCAAATATCTTTAATATGAGAAATTACATTTCTCAGCAATGAACCCAAAATTGGGGTTGTAACATCCTTCCCCTCTTATAAAAATTTTGTCCTCAGAATTCCATCAAGCAAACAAACAGTTCAGGATAAGCCTTTCTTATGTCCATCAGGGCTCCCATGTGGCTTTACCCTTTCCATGGTGCTTCCCAGGAACCTTCATCATCTCATATTCTTCCATCTGAGTTCTTTCTTACCTTGGTATATCATACCCTCATAGGTGACTCAGGACAATTCAGCCTCTCAAAAGCTGATTTGGTTTAGGGCTCAGTACATGGCTTGGGTACCTCACATAGTGCTCTAGATCGGACTCATACAACACATCATTTTATCTTGAGGGGTAAGGTTACACAACCATCTCCACCAATCCATCTCAAATGGACCCATATATCGGGGACTCAGCTTTCTCAGTTGTAGCTTAGAGGGGTCGGATTTTCACATCACATATTCTCCCACAGTGCACTGCATGTCAGTCTGCTTTGCATTAGCTTGTGACTCATGTTACCACTGGGCTCTCTCTCAGCCATTGCACGATCAAGTGACTTCATCTGCACACACTGTGATTCTTTTATGACCTTCACGAGGCCTCCTTCACCAACATCATCATCATGAAGTGGCGACCGACACAACCTCCTTATAGAACTTCTTACATCCCGATAAAGGCTATGGTGGTTAACATCACATCTTTATAACTATCTGGCTTCATCAAACCCTCTAGTATGGATTATACTAACCATTAGTTAGGGTGATAAGCGGTACTAAAAACGAGTTATTCATATACCTACTTCCACCGCATGGAAGTATACCCTCTAATCATGCTCAAGAACTTTTGAACTCGCATCATGGTGTAGTTGAACCATTTCTCTTTCTATAATAAGTAGTTCAACCCGATCTGTCATTTGACAGTACTCTTATTCTTCCTGTCATCTAGGTAAGGTGATCTACCATAACCCACATTGATCTTCCTTGGTTAAGGGGAGATTTTCCACATCATCCATACTAATGAACTCCCATTCCCTCTCAGGGACTCTTTTATCCTCTATATCGATACACTGGGCTACTGGTGTTCGTCCTTCACCTCTATCATGCATGGCCACAAACCACATGCATCTTCATCTTAAGCATCCAAAGTGCTACTATCTCTTACTATCTCAGTAATATCATGGTATATGGTGATCTTAAAATCATGATCTCCAGTGTGTTATGATTCCTCAGAAACCCTATACCACTCTAATTAGGGTTTCATCACCTTTCTTTTCATAGGAGTGCATCTGGGGTTCTACAACCATCCTTTCATTATATCATGGACTAGGCTGGCTAACCAAACAACCTTTTACTTGACCAACCGATATTGTTACATCTGTGTGTTATCCAAACTTATCTCATTCCCAACTTAGGGTTAACCTAACAACCTCTTCTAGCCTCCACCTAGCTAGGCAGCTATATCTCAACCAGAGCATTTATTACCCATTCTTATCCTTAAGTGTTAGGTAAAGTTGAAGACATACTCTTCCATGTATTTCACTTATCATCTCAAACTCAAATTCTAAATCTATCTTCATCGAAAATACTTCGAGCTCATCTCCTTGATGATCAAACTCAACTTTGTATAACCTGCGAACTCCACCTAGCTCATGATAAAATATCCTCACAAGATGATTTCCTTAATACTCTTATCGTTTGTACCTATCCATGTATCATTCACTCCACCATGGCACGTTATCATCTCTGTCCTCATTCCTAATAGCAACGTTCCAACTCACATCATCTTTATCCTTGGTGTAAGGCATGCGTATTGTCCTATCTCTCACTCCCATAACAAGAAGAAATAAACATTTGGCGGCCGTCCAAATACAGAGTTCTTCCCATTCCAGGAGTAGAGATGGTACACCCCACCTTGCTAGTACACCTTCAAATTTAAGTTGAAACGTGCAACTCATGTCTCCACATCACAAACATCAAGATATTAAAAATTACTTCCATGGATAACTGGTCTCAAATCTACTGGGTTTACACACAATCATTGGTCATCTCCTCTAGGTCTATAGGGTGTCGGCACTTTTGGGGTTATCCCTATTCCCTCATGCATCCAGAGAGTGCCCTACTCATCTGCCCTTTGGGTCCCATGAGTTTATGAAGGTGATCAATCTCCTAACCCATGGCCCTCAGACAACGATAGCGGTTACCTCCCGACCCTATGGTCATGTGCAACTAGGGAATTAGGCAACTCCTACTTCCATCGATCTTATCCCTACCTAACCCTAGGATAGACTTAGGATTCTCTTATAGTACATGTCCAACTTAGAACCTTCCCATGCATTCATCATCTCTCTTCCTGCATTCGTGGGTTGACTTTCATCCCTTCATAAGGGCATGGCAACCTGCCTACCTTGGTCAGGCCCCATACCGGTTACCTCCCTAGTAACACATCCACATGCAATTAGAGATGGCTATCTATGGGTCTACAGGTTCATTCTCATACCATGTACTTTCCACTTAGCTTCTCAAGATCCTATGGGACCGCTTAAGGTTACCTCAAAACAAACAAAACTGGTATACACCCTACTGAAGGGTCTGTTATAACCCCAATTTTTGGGCTTAATTAGTGAGAAATGTAATTTCTCATATTAAAGATATTTGAACAAATAATGATATAATTTGCTTCAAATAAATGGATTCCTTTCACAATAGCCTTGATTGGTTGCTTTGTGGGCTTTATTGGCTATTGAGCCCAATAACAAGGAAATAACAAGAAAATTCAATTAGTAAATGAGTAATTGAATATTTGAGAAAAGAAAAAGATGGAAACCTCTAGAGGGCATATCCAAAGAGGGATTTCGTGCCTCTTGGATTCCTTGGGTTCCAAGGAGTCTAAAGTTTCAAAGAAAAGCAATAAGAAAAAGAAAAGATTAATTATGTATTTCTTTATTAAGTAAGAATTTGAAAACAATGAGAAAATGTGGAAAATAAGTGAAAAAAAGGTATAATTGAGTTTTCTTGGTGGAATTTCGTATTCTAAAGATTTCTAATGATAAAAGGAATACCAATAAGGAAAATAAAAGAGAAATAAAGAGAAATTCTCAAAAAGAGATATTTTAATGAGAAATAAACAAGATAATGTGAAATAATGCCTAAAGATGCATCTAGAAGGATAATAAGTATCCAATAAAGAGAATTTCGAAATAATAGAGTATCTTGGGATACAAGGAGTCCCAATGAAGAAAAAGGAAAGAGAAAATACCAATAATAAAACATGAGAAGATAATATGATGTATAATTAATGAATTTCATGAATTTGTTTAAAAGTGGTATTTTCTACTAAAGGAAAATAGAAATTCGTGGCCAAAGAATAAAAAGGGAAAGTACAAAGAAAATGGAAGAGGGATTTCGGATTTCTAATAACCAAATAATTGAGTAAATTCAAAGAACAAAGGAGAGAGAGAATATTGCTTCTCTTTGAAGGATTTGACTTCCTAATTGGATAGGGATTCTTGGACTCGTGGATAACCCACCTAGGGCTTCGTACCCTCCTCTATAAAAGGTTAGGACTCCTGGGTCGAGCTCAAGGAAATCCATGCATCCGTTCCTCTCTCATCTTCCTCTTCTACTACATCTTCTTTGCTATAAACCCTAGGTAGAGGAGCAATGTGGCCATGGCACCACAAAGAACTTGTAACTGTTTCTAATGAATGGAGAATACACCCAAGACGACGCTGGGGAGTTTGTCCATCATCCCCTTGCCCGCGCCTTCACGCGGAACCAGCAGGAAGCCTGCAACACGGCTGCAAAGTTGAGAGTTTAAGGCTGCACGTCTGTCCATCCTGGTCGTGGAGCAGAGCCTGGAGAGCTGCGGTGGGGGCTGCCGGAGAGGACGACCTTGTTCTGGGTGGCCGCCGCAGTCCAGAAGAGGAAGACGAAGCCACGCTGCCCGCAGCTAGGGAAACGCAGCGGACCTGCGCGAGGAGGAAGATGAAGGAGGCCCGTTGGACGATATTGCCCCTCCGCGGGCTGAAGATTCAATTACTTAATTGAGGGTAAAATGGCCTTTGCGTTATATTTCCCAAAAGCGATCCGCGTTGCATGGCTATGCTGAAGTGTCAGCATGCTATTGGCCAAGTAAGTGTTTTTCTTGCAAAATTTGTAACTTAAGATTCGTAGTTCGGATGACAAAAAGTTATATATGAAAGTTGATCCTCAGAACGAGAGGAATCCAAATAAATTATGTTTGAATTCTGATTCTAATTGCAATCCGAAAATTAATGGAAGTAATCATCTTTAATACTTTAAAGATTAAGGAACCCTAATATGATATGATTAATGTGTATAATAGGGTTTAATGGATCTTTAGAGTTGATATTAATCTGTTAAATGTAAAAAGGGACATTGAGTTCAAAAAGGAAGAACTTTGCGCATGATTAGTCTAATTTAGAGTTTATATGCTTGAAATTGGAAAAGTACATAAAGTTATCATCTTTAATGATTTAACTAAGGAAAAACCCTTAGATTTGATAATAGATGGATAATGCAAGCTGATTTTAACCTGTTGTTAATAAAAGTGAAAATAGGATTTTTAAAAGATGATCTTTTTATATAGTTGGTTTAATTTAGGGTTCTATGTACATGAATATGCCTTAATGGGATTAGAAACCCTAATTTATGTTGATATGAATTCTAATGGTTTTAATTGTACAAATCGAAGAAGAAAATAGAGATATGATGATTCGAAGATAAATTGAGTATCAAAGATCTTTAATGTGAATTATTTGGATAATTAGTGTTTCCTAGTGTATAAAAGTGGAAATAGTAATAAATAAGGTTCATATATGTGAGTTGAATATGATTTGTCAATTTGAAAGAAACCGAAGGTGATAATTAGCCTTAATGTTTTGGATATGACCTAAAAGGATAAAGATAATAGTTTTAGTGTAAAAGAAACATATTAGACTTATTTGACATTCAATTGTGCCTATGATATAGAAATTAGGGTTGTGAACTAAAATAGCATTAAAAGTGATAAATGCATAATGAAGGCTAAAACCCTAATAAAACCCTAAAAGTTGGCCTAGAAATTATAAGGTGGAATCCAAGTTGATCTTGAGGATGTTTGAATAAAACAATGACACTTGAATGTTATACATTATTTTCAGGATATTGTTGATTGCTTGTTAATTGTGATGAATGTTAATGCATGGCCATCAAGTTACTATGGATCAGGTATGTGGTTACGATTATGAATAACTGCTTTAGTTTCCCGGTGGATTCCCGAATGTTTAATCGCATTGAATGCAACTAAACTGTTGGATGTTTATTTATTTCATGCAACATATAAAGTGACTATGATTATCACTATAAATGTGCATATATAACTGGCTAGATCTGGGTCCACCTCTGTTACTTTGAAAAGGCTAAAAAAAGGGGTAATCCTAGAGCAAGGTCTAGGTTACCGTGAGTTAGAGACTCTTTAGCAAATCCCGAGTTAAGGAGTGGTCTACTTACGAGTAGTGCCATGTGACTCAACCCTAGAAACTGGTTCACTTATAGGTGGATCATGAGGGGTTTAATGGGGACAACACAGAGGATAGGATACTCTTGGATCGCGGAGTTATATCTAAAACGTAATATTGGTTTTTAAATAAGTAATTGAATGATTACATTGTTATCATAGTTGCATGTTTATTGTTTCCCCCACATACCAGCTTCGGCTGACCGACGTTTTGTTTGTCGGCGTTTTAGGTACAATGAAAAGAACAAACAGTAAAGTGGCACATGTGATACTAAATGAGAATTAAAGTGCAAGGAGGATTAGATAGATTAGTGTCGGTGTGGATAGAAGAATAGAGATCCAAGTTTTCAAAAGGTATGTAAAGAAAAATTTTATTACCATTTTCAATATAGTCTGTTAGAATTTAATAATTGTTTATGGTTATATGTCGAACCTTTGATCCGGGATTAATGGGTGCGGCTCAACCTCTTGGTCTCCCTTAATTGGGGGTTATCGGGAGGTGGGGTCATAACATTTGGTATCAGAGCCTGGGTTCCTCAATTAACCATTAACAATTATTAAATTTTACAAACTCCATAGAACCCAAGGGAGTTATTAGAGGAGTATCCGAAAGACGGAGGTGTCTAGAAAGGGATCACGACCGGGGGCTGGCAAGATTTTCCTCCGCACCGCTAGTCGGAATATGAGGACTCCCGGACCCGTGTGACCGCCTGGCCAAAGTCTTAGGGTATGAATCGAAATAAGATACCTTTAGGACTTCTCATCTTATTCATCCCTTCCCATCACAAAATTCTGCTAAGGACCTAAAGGATTAGGGTTTTCTTTCTTCTCCTCACCCTCTTGAGGTATGGGTAAGGATAATAAGGTTTAAGGAATCCTCCACCAAATTAATGAAAGGCATGTAAATAAGATGTCATGGACATAAGCTTAATAGATTAAGCGCAAAATAAATAATAGATACATGCTTAGGTCGTATGACATGAGTTGTCATGTCCTCAGAAGAGACCTGAGGCTAGACCTTCTTGTCAGGAGGATAAGTTAGTCTTGGAGATAGAGATCTCCATTGCAAGTAGAGACCTGGTACATCCTCTGAGGATGATGCTAACCCTAACCCTAAGTGAAGGTTAGAGAGAGATGAGTTGGACCAGGTGTTTGAAAGGACATGCCTTCGGGATGCCATATGATCCATGGGTGACCTAGCACCTTTGGCAACCCAACCCTGTGAAGGGTTGTGCATGATAGGGTAAAGGATAGCTCCTTAGATGATGATGTTAGTGAAGGACCATAGAAACCCTATGGGCTTGTGCAAGTAGGGCATAGCTGGCACCTAGGGCACGTCATAATGCTGACAGTAGGATGAAACTCTGGATAAGGAATTATGATGGAGCATAAAGGGTTATGGATGATCTTGAGCAACCATAAGTTCGAACCTAGGCTTCACCCATGTAGAGCATGCTTTTGAGGTTGATCCTTAATGAAGAGAGGACCTCTAATGGTGAGGTTGGATGTGAGGTTAGCTCTAGAGAGAGCAGGAAACCCAACAAGAAGGTTGGAAGCCTAAAACCCTGAACAATGGATGATAGTGGTGGCTTCATGATCGATCCCTGAAAGTTGATGATATCTTGGTTGCCTTTAGAGGGACCAAACCCTAGAGATAGAAGATGAAGCACCTGGTGCCGATGAGCCTACGGTATATGTGTTTACCTTCTAAGGTAGGAAGAAGAGTTCCTTAGACCTAGAGAGGTTTAGTAAACAGGTTCCGAGGCCTTGTACCTTGTTGGTTGTCCTTAAGGAGGATCCAACTCTAAGTGTTGCTCGAGTTGAAGGATGACAAGAAGTGCATGTCATGCCTTTTGCATGCTTGGTTCGTGGTTAAGAGATAGAGTATGCAGTTGGACACCTACAAGTGAACCACAGGTTCCTAGGCCTAAGAGGGGAAGTGGTATACCTAATGCTCATGATGAGAATTAAGTTTCTATAGTTTTGAGCATGGTACGCCTCATGAATAAAGGAAAAAAAAAAGAGGAAGTCCCTGAAGTTAAAGGTGTGTTTAATGAACCCCTCACAGCTAAGTTGATGATAAAGAGAGATATGATCTTGATCCAACATTGAGAAAAGAGGACAAGTATGACCTAGCATGGTACAGTAAGTGATCTGCTTGTGCCTTAATGGCTTTCTAGGGTTAAGTAGACTCGTGTGGATGTAAACCCTAGACCTAAGAGCTTTTGTGACCTTAGAGATAGTTTTCCTCCCATCTTGGGAGAGGGACCCATTTGGTAGGGTGTATATCAGTTTTGTTGGTTTAAGGTAACCTGAAGAGGTCTCTTAGGACCTTGAGAAGCTAAGTGAAAAGTTATGGTATGAGAATGATCCTGTAGATCCATAGATATCCATCTCTAATTGCATAGGAATGTGTTACCAAGGAGGTAACTGGTATGGGGCTTGACCAAGGTAGGCAGGTTGCCATGATGCCTATGAACGGATGAGAGCCATTCCATGAATGCAGAAAGAGAGATGATGAAGACTTGGGTTAGGTTCTAAGTGAACATGTACTATAATGGAGAATCCTAAGTCTATCCTAGGGTCAGGTAGGGATAAGACCGATGAAAGTAGGAGTTGCCTAATTCCCCAGTTGCACATGACCATAGGGTCGGGAGGTAATAGCTATCATTGTCTGAGGGCCATGGGTTAGGAGATTGATCACCTTCATGAACTCATGGGACCCAAAAGGGCAGATGAGTAGGGCACTCTCTTGATGCATGAGGGAAGAGGGATGACCCCAAAAGAGTCGGTACCCTATAGGCCTAGAGGAAAGGACCAATGATATAAACCTCGGTAGGTTCAAAACTAGTTTGATATCATGATGTTTGTGATGAAGAGACATATGTGGCACGTTGCAACTTAGATCTAAAGGTGTATTGGCAAGGTGGGATGTACCATCTCTACTCTTGGAACAGGAAGAACTCTGTATTTGGACTGCAGCCAAATGCTTATTTCCTCTTGTTATGGGGGTGAGAGATAGGACATTACGCATGCCATACATCAAGGATAAGAGATGAGGTAGGTTGGAATGTCGCCACGAGAAATGGGGATAGAGAAGATAACCTACCCTGGTAAAGTGAATGATACATGGAAGGTTTACTAACACTAAGAGGAATGAGGTAGTTCCCTTATGAGGATGTTTTTATCATGAGCTATGTGGAACTTACAAGTTATACCAGGTTGAGTTTGATCACCATGATGATGGAATCAGAGAGTGTTCTTATGAAGATGAACATATAGTTTAAGGTGACATGATAACAAAAATACATGGAAGTGTAATGTTACCTAAGGATGTGAAGCGGTAATGGCTGCTCTGGTTGAGATACATCTGACTTGTTTGACTAGAAGCTAGAAGAGGTTGTTTGGCTAACCCTAAGTTTGAAAAGGAGAGGTGTTCGGATAACACTCAGATGTAACAAGATGCGTTGAAAAGTTATGGTTGTTTGGTTAGCCAGTCTAGTCCTAGATTCAATGAAAGGATGGTGGTAGAACCTCAAGTGCACTTATTTGGAAAAGAAGGTGATGGAACCCTGATAAGAGTGGTTTAGGGTTTCGAAGGAATCGATCTTGAAAGAATCATGACATACAGGAAATCATGATACACCATGGGAAAATGGAAATAGCACGTTAGATGAGGTTGCATGTGGTTTATGGCCATGCAAGCCAGGAGGTAAAGGACGAACCCCAGTAACCCAGTGTATCGATATGGAGGACAAAAGAATTCTTGAGAGGGAATAAGAGCTCAACACTATGGATGTTGTGATAAGTCTTCCCTGGATCGAGGAAGGTCGATATGCAATATGGGTTATGGTAAGTCGCCTTACCTAAATGACAAGAGAAAGAAAGAGTTCTGTTAAGGGACAGATCTAGTTGAACTACCCATGAGGAAGATGGTTCAATTACACCATGAAGCAAGTTCAAAGGATTCTTGAGTTTGACCTAAAGGTTCTCTTCCATAAAGTGGAAGTAGGTGCATGAAAAACTCAATATTAGTATAGTTTATCACCCCTAACTATGGTTAGTATGATCCAGACTAAGGGGTCTGATGAGAGCATATGTGCTCGTTCAGGGTGATAGCTAGAGACAGTTTTTGTCCTATGAAAGATGTGAGGATAACCACCATAGATCGGGTTTTATATGAAGATCTGTAAGGGAGGTTGTGTCGGTCACCACTTCAGTAAGGTGATGTTGGTGAAAGGACCACATGATGGTTAGAAAAGTACCACATGATGGTTAGAAAAAGGGACCCCAATACGTGTAGATGAAGTCACTTTGATTGTGCAAGGGCTGAAAGGAGCCTAGAAACGATGAGAGTCGTGAGCAAATGCAAAGTAGACTGACATACAAGTTATTGTGGGAGAAAATGTGACATGAAAATCCGACCCCTCTAAGTTATAACTAAGAGAGCTGAGTCCCTGATACATGGGTCCATTAGAGATGGATGGGTGGAGAAGGTTAGGTTTGACCCTACCCCTTAGGATAGAGTAATGTGAGATGAGTTCCATGTGTCCAATTTAGAGCACTATGTGAGGTACCCCGACCATGTGCTGAGCAATGAACCTAGTGAGCCCCAAGGGAGGCTGAAATGGCCTGAGTCACCTGTGTAGTTTATAGACGCCAAGATGAAAGGACTCAGAGAAAAGAATATGTGATAATAAAGGTTCTTTGAAAATTCCATGGGTACGGCAAAGCCACATAGGGGCCAATGATGGACATGGAAAAGACTTATCCTGAATTGTTTGTTTGCTTGTTTGAATTTTGAGGACAAAATTTCTATAAGAGGGGAAGGATGTTATAACCCCAATTTTTGGGCTTAATTAGTGAGAAATGTAATTTCTCATATTAAAGATATTTGAACAAATAATGATATAATTTGCTTCAAATAAATGGATTCCTTTCACAATAGCCTTGATTGGTTGCTTTGTGGGCTTTATTGGCTATTGAGCCCAATAACAAGGAAATAACAAGAAAATTCAATTAGTAAATGAGTAATTGAATATTTGAGAAAAGAAAAAGATGGAAACCTCTAGAGGGCATATCCAAAGAGGGATTTCGTGCCTCTTGGATTCCTTGGGTTCCAAGGAGTCTAAAGTTGCAAATAAAAGCAATAAGAAAAAGAAAAGATTAATTATGTATTTCTTTATTAAGTAAGAAATTGAAAACAATGAGAAAATGTCGAAAATAAGTGAAAAAAAGGTATAATTTTGTTTTCTTGGTGGAATTTCGTATTCTAAAGATTTCTAATGATAAAAGGAATACCAATAAGGAAAATAAAAGAGAAATAAAGAGAAATTCTCTAAAAGATATATTTTAATGAGAAATAAACAAGATAATGTGAAATAATGCCTAAAGATGCATCTAGAAGGATAATAAGTATCCAATAAAGAGAATTTCGAAATAATAGAGTATCTTGGGATCCAAGGAGTCCCAATGAAGAAAAAGGAAAGAGAAAATACCAATAATAAAACATGAGAAGATAATATGATGTATAATTAATGAATTTCATGAATTTGTTTAAAAGTGGTATTTTCTACTAAAGGAAAATAGAAATTCGTGGCCAAAGAATAAAAAGGGAAAGTACAAAGAAAATGGAAGAGGGATTTCGGATTTCTAATAACCAAATAATTGAGTAAATTCAAAGAACAAAGGAGAGAGAGAATATTGCTTCTCTTTGAAGGATTTGACTTCCTAATTGGATAGGGATTCTTGGACTCATGGATAACCCACCTAGGGCTTCGTACCCTCCTCTATAAAAGGTTAGGACTCCTGGGTCGAGCTCGAGGAAATCCATGCATCCGTTCCTCTCTCATCTCCCTCTTCTACTACATCTTCTTTGCTATAAACCCTAGGTAGAGGAGCAACGTGGCCATGGCACCACAAAGAACTTGTAATTGTTTCTAATGAATGGAGAATACACCCAAGACGACGTTGGGGAGTTTGTCCATCATCCCCTTGCCCGCGCCTTCACGTGGAACCAGCAGGAAGCCTGCAACACGGCTGCAAAGTCGAGAGTTTAAGGCCGCACGTCCGGCCATCCTGGCCGTGGAGCAGAGCCTGGAGAGCTACGGCGGGGGCTGCCGGAGAGGACGACCTTGTTCTGGGTGGCCGCCGCAGTCCAGAAGAGGAAGACGAAGCCATGTTGCCCGCAGCTAGGGCAACGCAGCGGACCTGCGCGAGGAGGAAGATGAAGGAGGCCCGTTGGACGATATTGCCCCTCCGTGGGCTGAAGATTCAATTACTTAACCGAGGGTAAAATGGTCTTTGCGTTATATTTCCCAAAAGCGATCGCGTGTCAGCATGCTATTGGCCAAGTAAGTGTTTTTCTTGCAAAATTTGTAACTTAAGATTCATAGTTCGGATGACAAAAAGTTATATATGAAAGTTGATCCTCAGAATGAGAGGAATCCAAATAAATTATGATTGAAGTCTGATTCTAATTGCAATCCGAAAATTAATGGAAGTAATCATCTTTAATACTTTAAAGATTAAGGAACCCTAATCTGATATGATTATTGTGTATAATTGTTGGTTTTTATAAGGAGGCAGAGAAGCAGCGGAAACAAAAACAATTTCTCCCCAAACCCGGAACAAAAGGAATCGCGTCAACATCTATATAATAGGAAAGATGGTTTGTGAATCATACCTTGTCCCGAGGCTTTCTCGGCGACAATACCACGCGCCTTGCGCGGTCTTCACCTCCGGTCTTGGACGGTGTCTGTGCAGCTCCTGGTCGCACCGGGACTGAAGACTCCTCCTCCTACCGGACTGTCGGATGACAGTTGTCCTCCTGAGCGGCAGTGACCTCCCGCCTCTGAAGTAGTCCACACGGACCACCCGGAACTCCACTCTCCTTGTCCCACAAGGAAGTGGAAGGAGTCTCACCCTCCTGTTGACGTACTAGTCGCCAATACACTCTCCTGCTGTCCATTGCAACTGTAGTTGTCCTTCCCTTGATGCACCTCCCTTTGCGGGAAGCACTTGCTCGGGCTCTCTCTCGGTTACCAAAACCAGAGAGAATGACAACTTTGCAGAGCAATCAACTTGCACTGAGTTGTACTTTTAGAAGCCCCCAATACCCCTATATATATAGGGGGGTCATGGGACAGGGTTCTCTGTGCCCGGCAATACGGGACTAAAGCAGGAGTAGAAGGGTTCGGGATTTTTCACAAAAAGCAACCATCTCGCAACCTGAACCGATCGGTTCACAAGTGAACCGGTCGGTTGGGGACCTGAACCGATCGGTTCACCACTGAACCGATCGTTTGGGACCCTTGAACCGATCGGTTCACTCATGAACCGGTCGGTTGGGGTTCCAGGTTGGTTCCCGATTGACTTTCCTTGTTTCTTTCCCAATTGGTATCGAATACCAATATTATTCCCAATCGAATTGGGCAATTGAAACGAAAGGAAAATTCTCACCAATCCTACTTTCCCAAGTTTCTCGATTGCACCAGTTGAACCGATCGGTTCAACACTTGAACCGATCGTTTCACTCTGTGCATGAGCCGATCGGTTCAACAATTGAGCCGACCGGTTCAGCAACCTCAGCCGACCGGTTCATCACATGAACCGATCGGTTGGGAATGCATATTGTGCAGAATCAGTCAAATGCGATTTCAATCAATCTGATACTCCAATCAATGCGTCCAACACCTTGAACATTATGATATTGAGCTATCGATTAATTGAGTGTTTAATTGAACTACTAAACTCCTTTAGTAATCAATCTAAACATTGCTTGTGGACAAAACTCCTCTTCCAGGTTAAATCCTATGTGTGTGACCCTGCAGGTCCATTTCACGTTGGCAGTGAAAGTCCATAACACTTATGACTTCACAAGCAAAGAGCGGTGCCTAGTCACACATCATTGCTACCCAAGTGAAAGTAGAAAGTTGGAGAACAACTTTCATCCTACAATCCGTGAATGGTGTTAAAGTGAATGTATAATTCCTTTGTCACTAATATCCAGAATGAACTCGAGGCATGGAACAGTCATCCTGTCAATGTTCATTCATTTCCTTGATCTCAGAGTAGACCGAGTGAGATGTGTATGACATCAATATCACATATTAATTCACATGTGCATGTGCATGCCTTTCTCACTCCTACTCATCAAGTGGCCAAGGATATCAAACTCCCTTAGGAGGGACAAATCCCATATCTATCACTCACCCCTCAAAAGCCCCATGTGTCAAAGCCACCCAATCATCACCTTTATAACAACCCATGTTTCAGGATTGCGTTTGATGATGTCAAAGTGTACCCAACGACATGTGTTGAGTGCAGTGATTTCAGGTCTAAGAATCACACTCACCACCATCACTGTGAGAGTTGATTGTGACTACCATGTCATGGTTCCATGTGTCACTCTCACGGTGGGTCTGTCTGATACCTTGTTCTCTAACAAGTACCTATGTGCTTGGTTTGATATCACTATATCATGACTAATGAGATTCTGTCATCAACCAACACACAATCTAGTCTTCAGTGTTATTGATGTCTATGGCTATTTCCACAATAACAACCGACTAGGGACTAAACAAGAATGTATACTCTTAACATCCATATGATCTCATCGTTTAGGTCATGAACCGAAAAGCATATGTCATTGAGTAAGACAATCTTTAGACATCTATCATGTTACACCATCATCTCAAAAATAGTTTAAACATATAGATTGGAAATTGCCTTTATTATTATTCAAATCATTTACAAAGTATCCCATTACAATCATCATATGACTTGCTCTATGGGCATACATACCAAAAATAATAGGGTTTAATGGATCTTTAGAGTTGATATTAATCTGTTAAATGTAAAAAGGGACATTGAGTTCAAAAAGGAAGAACTTTGCGCATGATTAGTCTAATTTAGAGTTTATATGCTTGAAATTGGAAAAGTACATAAAGTTATCATCTTTAATGATTTAACTAAGGAAAAACCCTTAGATTTGATAATAGATGGATAATTCAAGCTGATATTAACATGTTGTTAATTAAAGTGAAAATAGGATTTTTAAAAGATGATCTTTTTATATAGTTGGTTTAATTTAGGGTTCTATGTACATGAATATGCCTTAATGGGATTAGAAACCCTAATTTATGTTGATATGAATTCTAATGGTTTTAATTGTACAAATCGAAGAATAAAATAGACATATGATGATTTGAAGATAAATTGAGTATCAAAGATCTTTAATGTGAATTATTTGGATAATTAGTGTTTCCTAGTGTATAAAAGTGGAAATAGTAATAAATAAGGTTCATATATGTGAGTTGAATATGATTTGTCAATTTGAAAGAAACCGAAGGTGATAATTAGCCTTAATGTTTTGGATATGACCTAAAAGGATAAAGATAATAGTTTTAGTGTAAAAGAAACATATTAGACTTATTTGACATTCAATTGTGCCTATGATACAGAAATTAGGGTTGTGAACTAAAAGAGCATTAAAAGTGATAAATGCATAATGAAGGCTAAAACCCTAATAAAACCCTAAAAGTTGGCCTAGAAATTATAAGGTGGAATCCAAGTTGATCTTGAGGATGTTTGAATAAAACAATGACACTTGAATGTTATACATTATTTTCAGGATATTGTTGATTGCTTGTTAATTGTGATGAATGTTAATGCATGGCCATCAAGTTACTATGGATCAGGTATGTGGTTACGATTATGAATAACCGCTTTAGTTTCCAAGTGGATTCCCGAATGTTTAATCGCATTGAATGCAACTAAACTGTTGGATGTTTATTTATTTCATGGAACATATAAAGTGACTATGATTATCACTATAAATGTGCATATATAACTGGCTAGATCCGGGTCCACCTCTGTTACTTTGAAAAGGCTAAAAAAAGGGGTAATCCTAGAGCAAGTTCTAGGTTACCGTGAGTTAGAGACTCTTTAGCAAATCCCGAGTTAAGGAGTGGTCTACTTACGAGTAGTGCTATGTGACTCAACCCTAGAAACTGGTTCACTTATAGGTGGATCATGAGGGGTTTAATGGGGACAACACAGAGGATAGGATACTCTTGGATCGCAGAGTTATATCTAAAACGTAATATTGGTTTTTAAATAAGTAATTGAATGATTACATTGTTATCATAGTTGCATGTTTATTGTTTCCCCCACATACCAGCTTCGGCTGACCGTCGTTTTGTTTGTCGGCGTTTTAGGTACAATGAAATGAACAAATAGTAAAGTGGAACATGTGATACTAAATGAGAATTAAATTGCAAGGAGGATTAGATAGATTAGTGTCGGTGTGGATATAAGAATAGAGATCCAAGTTTTCAAAAGGTATGTAAAGAAAAATTTTATTACCATTTTCAGTATAGTCTGTTAGAATTTAAAATTTGTTTATGGTTATATGTTGAACCTTTGATCCGGGATTAATGGGTGCGGCTCAACCTCTTAGTCTCCCTTAATTGGGGGTTATCGGGAGGTGGGGTCGTAACAGGGTCCCTCTCCCAGGATGGGAGGAAACTACACCTTAACAACAGAGGTCACAAACACCCTAATGTCTAGGGTTTACACCCCCATGAGCATGCTTAACCCTAGCAAGCTACTAAGGCACAAGAATACACTTACCAAACCCTGCTAGGTCACCTTTGTTCTCATTCTCAACATTATACCAACTTAGTTGTGAGGGGTTCATCAACATATCCTTAACTTAGGGGTTTCCTTTACCTCTACACATTAGGAGTACCATGCTCGAAACTATAGAGACTCAAATCTCACCATGAGCATTGGATACATTGCTTCCCCTCTTGGCCTAGGAACCCTATGTTCCCCTTTGGGTATCCAACTGCATGCTCAATCTCTTAACCGCAAATCAAGCATGTCCAAGATATGTCATGTACTTGCATGATCCTTCTACTCGAGCAATACTTCAGAGTTGAGTCATCTTCTAGGACAACCAACTAGGTATAAAGCCTCACAACTGATTACTTAAACCTCCTCAGGGTTTAAATCACCCATTATCTCATCCAGTAGGTAATCACTTATACCTTAGGGACCAAAAGCATCATCCTTCCTCTATGGTTTGGTTCCTCTAAAGGAAACCGAGATATCCTCAGCCTCCAGGGATCAAACATAAGGCAGCCACTATCATCCACTTAGGTCGCACCATCCTCAACTACCCTACTATTCCTTATGTCTCGGAATCTAAGCTTCCAACCCTCTTGCTTGAGTCCTGCTTTTCTTTCTAGAGCTAACTCCACACTCAACCTTACTACCTGAGGTCCTTTCTTCATGAAGGATCAAGCTCACTAGCATACCTCCACATAGGTGAATCCTATGCTTGAACATATGTTTGCTCAAGATCATTCATAGCCCTTTATTCTTATTTCAAAAGCCATCCATCATGATCTCTTAACCAGGGTCTCATCAAGCTATACCCTACTTGTCTAAGCCCATAGGGTAACTATAGGTTCTCCTCTAACCTCATCCATGAAGGAGCTATCCTTCTCTCTAGCATGCACGACCCTCTCCAGGGTTGGGTCGCCAAAGGTACTAGGTCATCTACCCTCTTATGGCATCCCCAAGGCGTGACCAACCAAACACTCGGTCAACCATGAACTCATGTCATCTTCCTCTCTAATTTTCACTTAGGGTTAGGGTTAACATCATCCCCAAATGATGTGCCAGGTCTCTACTTTTCATGGAGGTCTCTACCTCCAAGACTAACTTTCTCTACTCATCATCTTGACAAGTAGGTCCATCCTCAGGTTTCTCTGAGAGTAATGACAAGTCGTGTCATACGACCTAAGCATGTATCTTTACGCTTACTCTATTAAGCTTATGTCCATGACATCTTATTTACATGCTTTTTATTAATTTGGTGGAGGATTCCTTAATCCTTATCATCCATACCCATACCTCAAGAGGGTGAGGAAAAGAGAGAAAACCCTAATCCTTAAGGTCCTTAATAGAATTTGAGTTGAGAAGGGATGAACAAGATGAGAGAGTCCTAAAGGTATCTTATTTTGAGTCATACCCTAAGACATCGGCCAGGCAGTCACACAATTCGGGAGTCCTCGTATTCCGACTAGCGGTGCGGAGGAAAATATTGCCAGCCCCCGGTCGTGATCCTTTTCTAGACACCTTTGTCTTTCAGATAATCCTCTAATAACTCCCTTGGGTTCTACAGAATTTGTAAAATTTAATAATTATTAAAGATTAATTGAGGAACCTTTGCTCTGATACCAATTGTAACGACCCCGCCTCCCGGTAACCCCCAATTAAGGGATACCCGAAGGACAGAGTCGTTATTCAATTACAGGATCAAAGGTTCAACAAATAATCAATAACAATTAATAAACTTTACCAACTAAATTGAAAACTGGTATAAAATAAAACTTTACTTACCTTGGAAAAACTGGGATTTCTAAACTTCTATCCATGAAGATGCTAAACTAACTAATTCTCATGTGCACATTATTTCTCATTTAATTTCACATCTGCCACTTTACTATTTGTTCTTTTCATTTGTACCTAAAACGTCGACAAACAAAATTTCGGTCAGCAAGAAGCTGGTATGTGGGGGGAACAATAATCATGCAACTATAATAACAAAGTAATCAGCCAATTATCATTTAACAGCCAAGATTACATTTTAAACCATACTACTCAATCCTTTCCTATCCCCTATCTATGTGTTGTCCCTGCATAGGGATACTACCTCTCTCTAGGTAGATCCTTATTAGACCCTGCATGATCCTACCTAACAGGTAGATCAATATCTAGGGTTGAGTCACATGGCACTACCCATAGGTAGTCCAATCTCTAACTCAATGTGACTTGATGGACCTACCTCATTTGTAGCCATTTACTAAGTCATTCAATGACCTGATGGGCCTACCCCATTGGTAGCCATTTACTAGGTCAACCCATTAAGCTACATAGGGGACTAGGATCTGAGCTAGTAGGCTTATTTCTTAGGTGATAGTCATATTCACATTATACTTTTGCATGAATTAAATACATCCAAAAGTTTAATTCAAGCCACGATGGAAACATCGATAAAATCCTAGAAAACTAATTCGGGTAGTCATAAGGGTAACCACATACCTGACTTGATGATTTCAGAAGCATTAAGAAAATCCAACCAAGCATGCAATCCAAGTAATTCAACTATCACATTATTCCTGAAAAGAATATGTACTCTATTCATTACATACTTTATCAAGAACCTACTTTATTAACTTGGATTCACTTTCTAGGGTTTCTGTATCCATTCTAGGGTTTTGTTTTGCAATTAGGGTTTCCCTTCATCTTTTACTATTTTAAACCCTAATTTAATGCAATTGGTTACAAACCCTAATTATCTCAACATCTAATCCTCATTTTCAGATTAAAGGTATAATTATCCATTAATTAAGCCCCTTAAACCTCTTTTACATTAAAGCTACTAATTTTATCTTTTAATTCATGACAAGATCATTGTGCTAATTTATCATCAACTCAAAGTTCATTATGGTCTAATTCACATATGAACTTGATTTGCCCTTAATTCTATTCTTTATTCATGAGAAAACCCTAATTACTACATTTAGGATATTTATCCACAAATTAGGAACTTTAATGCTCGAAATAGCTTATAACCATGAAAACTTAGTTTTATGCATGAAAACCCTTTCTAATCATTAATCATGAAAGGTTAGGGTTGTTCATTGATTAAACTATTAAAGATAGTATCTCTATATACTTTTTAAATTGCAAGAATAATCAGGCTCCAACATTATTTTTATTAGATTCCCCTCACTTTTCTGAGCAATTTTCATATTTTGTATGTTCTCATCGGAGCTACCAATATTTATCTATGAATTTTGCATTAAATCACTTACTTGGCCAATAGCAAGCTGCCACGTGACTCCTTCCATGCAACATGCTCGCCCAAAAGGAAACATAACCAAATGTCTGTTATGCCCCTCTTTAAGTCAGCCAACGATGTAGCCCGCGGAGGGTATAATCATCCAACGCCTCCCAAACCCCTTCCTCCTCCTCGCGAGTAGCCAGGTGCACCGACCTGCTACCCTAATCGCAAGTTGCGTGACCTTTCCTCCTACCCTGGGACCTCGACCACCATTGGGGACTGGTCCCCTACCTCCGGCGTTCCCTTGCACCGCCGATGTTGCCCCGGATATGGTCATAAGGACCGAGAGAAGGCTCTGAAAACTCGCAATCTTGCAGTTAAGTTGTAGCCGCGCTGCAGGTGTACCACAGGCAACTTCATGAAGTTGGATGCTCGAGAGCATCATCCAGTCACGCACATGTCTTCGAGGAACGTCAGACCTCCCTCCAGATGGCCCCACACCTCCTCGTTTCTCTAGAGGAATCTCCACTCGATGTTAGGGTTTTGCAACCAAGAACGATGAAGAAGGATAAGAGTTGTGTATGAGATCTCTTTGGAACTCAAACCATAAAACCAACCCCTTATATAGGGGAGGGTTTTCGCACCCCAAGACGTGCATCCACAAAGATATAAGGTCTTTTCCTAATAGGAATCAGATTCCTTCATTAGGAAGCAAGCTTCTCTCTCTCTCTTATTTCTTTGATATTCCTTCTTCTTTTGATATTAGGATTTCTAAAATCCTTTCTCTTAGTCTCTCATGTGCTTGACCATTACTCCATAAGCATGAAATTATAGTTTCCTTTTAGAAGAAAATATCACTCTTTTAAAAAAACATGAAATTCATTCATTAAGCATCACATTATCCTTTTATTTGACTTTATTGGTATTTCTCTTTCTCTCCTCTTTATTGGGGCTCCTTGGACCCCAAGAAACTCAAAGAACTCGAAATTCCTTTTTAAGGAATACTCATTATCCCTAAATGCATCAATATGCATTATTTCGCATTATCATGTTGAGTTCTTATTAAAATATTTCTTTTTGAGGATTTGTTTTTGTTTCTCTTTAATTTTCCTCATTGGTTTTCCTTTTTTTACATTAGGAATCCTTGGGATACAAAATCCCACTAAGGATAACTCAATTGCACCTCTTTTCACTTGTTTTCCACATTTTATCATTGTTTTCAATTTCTTTCTTAATAAAGTAATATGTAATTGATCTTTTCTTTTATTATTGCATTTACTATGCAACTTGGGACTCCTTGGAACCCAAGGAATCCAAGAGGCACGAAATCCCTATTTGGATTGCCTTCTAGAGGTTTCCACACTTTTCTTTCCTCTATTTTCTTAACAATTCAATTATTGATTACTTAATTGAATTTCCTTGTTATTGGGCCCAATAGCCAATAAAGCCCACAAATCAAACAACAAGGCTATTTTAAATGAAATCCATTTATTCACAACAAAATATATCATTATTTGTCCAAATATCTTTAATATGAGAAATTACATTTCTCATCAATGAACCCAAAATTGGGGTTGTAACAGCTTCTTTAATATGTTGTCTCAGAGTAAGTTTTATGTGCATCTTAGCTAACAACCTGGCTAACAGTGACACTTTAAGCTGTACATTGTCTTGCCTCAAGGAGATAAACATATCCCTCTTAGAGCACACTAAGGAATTCAAATGTGCTTTGTTTAAGGCCGGTGTTGCTGATTTTCTACTTAGAGCATCAACAACCACATTGGCTTTCCCTGGATGATAATCAATTGTACAATCGTAGTCCTTGATTAACACCATCCAGCGGCATTGCCTCATGTTTAACTCATGATGTGAGAAGATATACTTAAGGTTCTTATGGTCTATGAAAATCCAGAATGTTTCTCCATAGAGATAATGTCTCCAGATCTTCAAGGCATGGACCACAGAAGCTAGCTCTAGATCATGTGTCAGATAATTCTCCTCATGTTTCTTAAGCTGTTGAGAAGCAAAAGAAATCACTTGCTTATCCTACATCAACACACATCCTAAGCCATTCTTAGATGCATCACAAAAGACTATATACCCCTTCCCTTGCTCAGGTAGAACTAACACAGGTGCGCTTGTTAACCTTTCCTTCAGCAACTAGAAAGATTGTTGACACTTGTCATTCCAGACAAAAGGAACCTCCTTCCTGGTCAACTTGGTTAGGGGTAAAGCTATTGAACTGAAGTTATTAATGAACCTCCTGTAATAGCCTGCCAGTCCTAGGAAACTGTGTATCTTTGTCGGTGTCTTTGGTTGTTCCCATTGTATGACAGATTCTACTTTCTTAGGATCAACACGAATACCTGAAGTAGATATTACGTGTCCAAGAAAATACACTTCTGGTAACCAGAACTCACATTTGCTAAACTTAGCATACAACTTATGCTTTCTTAGCAAAGTCAAAGCTTGACAGAGATGTTGCTCATGTTGTTGAGCATCTCTACTATATATCAGGATGTCATCTATAAAGAAGACTACACACTGGTCAAGAAAAGGTTGAAAAATTCTATTCATGAGTTCCATGAATGCAGTTGGTGCATTAGTTAGTCAAAATGACATAACTATGAACTCGTAGTGACCATACCTTGTCCTAAAGGAAGACTTAGGTATGTCACTCTCCTTAATACGCAACTGATGGTATCCTGACCTCAGATCTATCTTAGAAAAGATAGTTGCACCACGCAACTGATCAAACAAGTCATCAATCCTTGGTAGAGGATACTTGTTCTTTATAGTGACTTTGTTTAACCATCTATAATCAATGCATAACCGCATCGATCCATCCTTCTTCTTAACAAAGAGGACTCGAGCACCCCATGGTGAAGTACTTGGTCGGATAAAACCCTTCTCAAGCAACTCTTGTAGTTGTTTCTTGAGCTCTACCATTTCAACAGGTGCCATTCTATACAGTGTTTGTGCTATTGGTTGCGTGCCCAGAATCAGATTAATTTCAAAATCAATCTCTCGGGGCGGTGGAACACCTGGAAGTTCTTCAGGAAATACATCTACAAATTCCCTGACTATAGGAACTTCAGAAAGATGATGGCTCTCCATTGTGGTATCAGCCACATGGGCTAGGAATGCAAAGCATCATTGTCTCATCAACTTCTGAGCTACCATAGCTGACACAAGACATGATGGAAGAATCTTTCTATCTCCCTGAAAGATCCGTGTGTCACCATTATCTGTGAACACAGCCTGCTTGGACTCACAATCCAAGACAACCTTATACTTTTCTAAGGTGTCCATCCCAAGAATTATATCGAACGCGTGCATCTCAAGTGGTATAAGATCCACTTGAATGCGATGTTTAGAAAAGATAAGAGTGTAGGGAGAACACACCTCCCGTAACACTGCATATCCCAACAAAGGGGTTTCTAGCATCAAACTATTTGCTCTATGACTGACAATCATGTTGCAGTCATATATCACTTCTCGAGTGATAAAGGAATGTGTAGCACCCGGATCAATTAAAACTGATACGAAAAAGGATGAAGACATATCAGAGTAAAATAATTCCATCTGACCTATCACAACCCTGGGATTGACAACTGCTTCGTGCTGATTCATTGCATAGAACCTAGCTATTGCATGTTGTTGACCATGTGCTTGATTATTGGATGATGACGATCCAGCTTGGGATGCTTGTCTACGTCCTCTAGCACCACTGCCAGACTGATGTCTCTGACAGCCTTGCTAACTCTGCCTAAGTTGCTGGGTCACATTCTCGACTTTCTTAGGACAGTCCCTCACCACATGGCCTTCTCTCCCACATCTATAGCAGGTTACATTTCCCCTCTATGGTCTGGGTGGTCTTGTTACTAACATTGAGGCTGAGATGTGAGCTCCCTTTGGTGGTAAACTATGACCTCTACCCTTACTTCACGTCCATTGTGTCTGGGTATTGAACCTTGGTGGTGTAGGCACAGAATACCTTAGTTTCTTAAAACTTCCAGAACTTTGTCCTTGGAACTGTGGGTACTCTTTCTTACCCTTAGTTTGTCGCTTCTCAATCAAAGACCTTTCTATTCCTCTTACAGACTCCACAAAAGTGGAAAACCTCTCCCGGTTCTCCAGAGCATACACCGAAGTGGTCAATTCAGTGTTCAATCCCTTCTCGAATCGTCGAATTCTCTCCTCATCTGTAGATGCCATATGTGGAAAAAACCGCAAAAGTTCCATGAACCTAGCTTCATATTCACTAATGTTCATCTGTCCCTACCTCAACCTCTCAAATTGAGAGATATTCTCATCTAGATACATCTTGGGAAAGTATCTAGCGACGAATTCACGCCAGAATTCATCCCATTCGATCACAACACCATGTCTTTTGCCTTCTTCAATGGTCCACCAGTGGCCAGCACTCCCTTTTAGGAGATATACAACATGCCTCACCTTCTCATCATCAGGAATCATGAGGATTCTGAAGGCTTTCTCCAGTTCAATCAACCATAGGTCAGCATCTAATGGGTCGGCTGTACCAACATACTCTAAGGCTCCTACCCTCCTAAGTCATTCAAAAGTCTTGTCGGCTGCATGTCTTTCATCATGGGCTGGTGCCCTAGCTGCAGGTAATGGCATCATATCTGTCATATGGGTCATAGATGCTATAAACTATCCAAACATATTCTGGAAAGCTGGATTCCTCATATCAGCTTGGTTGAACTGGGTTTGATCAAGTACAGGCTCCTCCCTATCTTGATCTCTTGCACCTCCCCCTGGTGCAGCAACGCTGCTCTCAGCAGCATGTTCATCGTGTGATCCAGAAATCTTTAGTTCTTCTTCTCCTCCTATATGACCAGAAGACACTATCATATAGACTGGAAGACACTAGAACAGACTCAACAACCTTAATCCTATGTCTCTGTAGACTCAGCAAACCTAGAGCTCTAATATCAATAATTTGTGGTGAACGATTCACAAAACAAGATTAACTAATGCGGAAGCGATCATTAACAGCGAATTACTGAAAATCACTAAAAATTAAAACCATTTATCAAGAGATCCATTCACAGGAAAACTCATTCATTCAGAACCAAAGTAAATCATTACATCTTGGTTCATAATGTACATGTCATGTACCATCTCTTCTCGGGGATTACATAAAATAGCTATTCTATTAAATTTGTACATAGGCTACATAAAACCTCGAGGCATCAAGCCAAAACCTCAGATCAATTATAAAATCACAAACAACTGACTCCTAGGACCTGAGAGTACAGAGACAACACATAGGACTTTATGTACAAAGCCTGACAACCAGTATCCCCATCTGGGATATTATTGTTGTCCTTGTTGTTGTTGCTGCTACTCTTCCTCTGCAATAGAGGTTCTTCCTCTTTTCTGCGTCTACCTAAAAATGTTGGATTCCACGGGGGTGAGACAATTATAAAAATTGCCCCGGTGGGAGATATAACTCTCTGCCAAAACATTATCATTGTAGTTTAATAGAAATAAACTAAGCAGTGGAATCATAATCTTAACAGTAGATAATTTAATATCTATGCAGATTAGAGCAACATTCTCACTTAAGCTTATTAGTTGTAACTTGATAAACAGCATGTCTAATATTCAATAAAGAATTGAATAACATTTATAACACTTATCCATTTAGGATATACTAAGTCAAATAACATCAACTAGTGATTTGCGTATTTCAATCTTATGCAAATACACTACACGGCTGATTACATTTTTCAAACATACTTAAGCTCTGAGGAGATGAGGTATACCGCTCATACTCCAACCGACCATTGCTAAATCAAATCGGTACCATAAATAGGTCGATGGAAGAGCCGGATTCCCATGACCTCCCACATCCCGATCGGTACGGGACCACAAGTCGAACTATGTCAATTGCTCAATATAGCTTTCCAGGGTATACTAGAACTTCTCTATAGAGTTACAGCGTCAACTGTACTCTCATTGGAAATCGAGAGAATTAATGTTTATCTCCATCGACCCGACATTAAATATCATTGGGAGATTGATGATACATCCATCCCAACCATCGAGAGATTTATGAAACATCCATCCTGACATATGAAGGATTGAGAGGTTTAATGTTTACCTTCCATCAATCTCTTCACCAAGACGTAAGGATATTTTTGCCCATTTACCCCTACATATTCAAAATATGCGAATTCTAGGAAATCCCATAGGAAAACATGTTTCACCATCACCAACATCTGACGATGATGGATCTATGGTCAGAGCACTACAATAACAGATTTCACTTGATTAATTAAGTACATTTTCATATTCTTTTAGCATCAGCCAAGTTCTCAAACATAACTTATTATGATAATGCTATAAAGAGACATGTACTATTTTCATCAATTACTTATCAGTCTTTAAAATACATTGGGAATTCAGTCCCTCATTTCAATACTGGGAATTCTCATCCCTTCACAATATCATTACCATAAACATATGGTCCTGAGTATTCAACCCTTAGCTCATCATTGAGCATTTTTACCACTTTTCCAAGTAACTATCACCTTCAGGTCATCTGACCAAGGTAAACATGATACTTTCTATTACAAGCATCACACATGGTACTTGAGACCCATTAACTCTCTTGTTACCTCTTACTAGGAAGCAAGGTATATTATGGCACACAAGGCCCAATAAACAATAGTGAATTAAACATCATAGCTCATACATGGCTATGACCACCATTTCAGAATACCTACATGGTTAGTGTAGATATTAATAGTAACTGCAATCACATATCAGTACTATGCAGAACAAATATGGATTCACTATTCAAGGGTAACACCACTATTCCCTTTCTAGGGTTAAGGTTTCCCATTTCATGTCATTTGGGAACATTCATCCCATTACCCAAATCAAGGTTATGGTTTATCACCATATTGCCCAAGATTAGGGTTTCATAAAACATTATATAGTATCACCCTAGATTTGATTTCCACATCACATCAAACATCAGGGTTTCTCATAAAATCACCCTTAGTTAGGGTTTCACATAAATTTCACCCCAGAATAGGGTTTACATTCAATAACCCAAAATTAGGGTTTAATTTTCATCCCAATTAGGGATTCATGTTTCATTACCCATAATTAGGGTTTACTATTCATCCCAATTAGGGTTTCATGTTTCATTACCCATAATTAGGGTTTACTATTCATCCCATCTAGGGTTTCACGTTTCATTACCCATAATTAGGGTTTACTATAACATCACTCTGGATTTGGGCTACATCCTTACCCTAGATTAGGGTTTCACTCAGAATTGCCCTAAATTAGGGTTAGAATTCAATAATCTTGTCAATTAGGGTTTATGCTCATGATTAGGGTTTCATGACCTCTTTGCTAAGGATCATACCCTTAATCACCACATGAATCATACTCATGTATGAATTCCATTCTATCATCCTCTCAACTTGATTAGCGTTATATTATCCCTTCAATCAAGTACATACAACTATGATTTCCATAGTGTACAAAATTATTGTTCTTATAAGAAATTAGGGTTCATTCCTCAAATGGCACTAATCACTTAATTACTTTTAGGGTTTCAACCTTTGTACCTTCATTGATTATCATCACTATCAATCATTGGATCATTGGAATAATCATCACCTTCAATTTCCTAATGATTGAACCACATTCAACCTCCATTCGGTTTTGAGGTTTCATCACGAAATAGTTTTGAAACTGTTTAACACCAAACAGCTTTGAACCTGTTTGACCCCAAATAGTTTTGAAACCGTTTGACCCCAAACAGTTTCAAGACCATTTGGTCTCAAACGTTCTCAAGACCGTTTGGGCCAAATCAGTCCCAAAACCATATGGGCTCTTAGGCACATTCATCAATCCAATCAAATGTAATTGCATCATTGAATTGACTATTGATTATACACTTGAAGGATTCATCAATCAACACCATTAGATATTTATCCAATTGTCAAGGATCAAACACTAACCCTTTGGTCCCAAACGGTTTTGAAACCGTTTGGTCCCAAATAGTTTCAAGACCGTTTGGGCTCAAACGGTCTCAAGACTGTTTGACCCAATTTGTCTTGAAATCGTTAGGACCAATCAAGGATTCTTCAATCAACTTGATTAGGGTTTCCAATTGAAGGATTGTACACACATTGTATCAATCAATTCTATCCATTGGATCATCATCCAACACAAACTTAGGTTCAGACCTCAAACGGTCAACTAAACCAAACGTCAACCCTCTCATGCGGTTTGGAGTCCAAGTCACCAAACGGTTTGCAAACCGTTTGGTCTCAAACGGTTTGGTGAAACTGTTTGGACCAAATCTCCAAGACCGTTTGATGTTGTTCTTAGTTAAGATGTGTGTTTGTGATCAGGTTATCATCTTCAACCTTTAGTCTCACGAAACTACTACCATTTCCATGGCAACTCCATCAATCAAACAAAGGAATTGCAAGAATAACAATTAAATCAATTGAATTGAGAAATCGAATTCAATAATAATGAATAAGGGTTCAAGTTATATAAACCTCATTCAATTGAGCTTCAAATCTTCAAGATCCACGTCTCCAATGGTGGATAAAACTTTAACAACTACCCAAGGTCCATTCTCAAGCTTTTGGAGTGAAAGGATCGGCAAGGGTTGAAGATGGAATGAAGAAATGAAGGAATTATGCATTGTTTTATGATTTCCACCATGAAATCAAGAAGAACGAAGGTCAAGGTCTTACCAACAGGTTGGGGGTCATATTCCTTCTGTTCCTAGATCCCTTGATCATTTTTTCAAGCAAGTACAAGAAAGGAATCTGAAAAAGTCCTTGGTTTGAGTGGTAAAGGCTCTTTTATAATAAAAAACCAATGACAGAGAAAATGTTTTATAAAAATATTTTAATTCCAAAATTGTTGCCACCACTTCCCACTTGGTTTCTTGCATGCAAAGGCAACTATATCCCCCACCGAGCTCCCTTCCATTATCCATGAATTAAGGGAAAAGAAATTAAGCACCTTAACCCTTATAATAGTAATATCCATATTTGAGTGGAAATTCTTTTTCTTATAATATGGTGAGTGGGGTTTTCACCTCCTTGGGATATTTTGTGGTCCTTGCAAAGATAAAGTACGTCCACACATATCTGAATTCAACCATTTCAATTTTGTATGAAATCCCTTCAATTATTTTTATTTATTTTTGCATTAAATTGAATTAGGGTTTCAATTATGCTTAAATCTTGATTATTTTAATATCAAGATTCTCTCTCCTTCAAAGAGATACAAATGAGACGCCCCTCTCATTTTATTTACTCCACATGATTCCAAGAAGCATTAGGGACCTTATTTAAGTGCTATTTTGCATATTGAACCCTAGGTTTTGGGTAAATTGCACATTACACCAAAATTAGGTTTTAACACACAAACATAGCTTTATAATCTCTTTCTTGGTATTCAGGCTATCACAAGCCATACCTCTGCATAATCTTCACTCTCATGATGATTCAACACGTGAGGAACATATTATCATGCACAATGTGCAAATAAACCCCTCAGCTTGGGTAATTTGCACTTTAGTCCAAAACAAGCAAAACATTGATTTCAATAATATTCGAAAAGGACTAGAATTGCAATGTAAGTTCCTCTTGAGCCTTAATTACTTTTTAAAATATAATAGCAAGTATCTAATCAACTTTATTAAGCAAATCACCTAGGGTTAAAAAATAACCCATGTCGGGGATGTTACATTTTATTAAGCCCTAAGGAGTTTGAGGTATACAATTTAGACTCCAAATGACCACTACTAAGTCCAAATTAGTGTCGTGCAAGATCTAGGAGAGATATAATCCTAAGATATCATCCCCCTCGGTTAGTACAAGTCAGTTGTAGCGACATATATAGTCATGTTGCAAAATAGCCTAGTATGCCCGTGGTATATATGTCACGGCACTAGTAACCAGGGTATACAAACCATATCATACAAGGTACAACCACAACTATCCTCAATCACAACATGTATACTGAATCATCATCATCTGAGATATGGCCTCTACTGTTCTCCTATCAAGATATGACCACAACCATCCTAAAAAACATGCATATACTCAATAGTATATGACATTGAGCTTCCATCAGAGGAATACTTGTTTCACCATCCACTAAGTCCTGACACTAGAATGGATCTATGGAAAAGGGCACTACATGATTAGGGTTTAACTTGATTAGTAAATGCCAATTAGGTGAGTTAAGACTGCATCAATCAAGTTACATACAAACCCTAAAAGAGTTCTATAAAAACATGGGTATGTTAAAACTCCAGAAGATACAAAATGTATGAATTATAATTCTTATCACATCATCATACGATACCAAATCTTGTCACATCATGAAGAGGATCACATCTCCAAATGGGAACAACCATGCTCTAAGGTCATGAAGACCATCACATCATTCCATGTAAGTACAGATCGTTATCTTTTCATGCCTTACCTAAGGCTCATCAAACCATCACCATATGTGTGACATATAAGTTCGTCATAAGATTGCTTTTAAGAGCTCATGATGCTCTTATGGCAACATATTAGGGTTACAAAAACATCTAGAGAGTATTGCTCATAATACCAATCACATAAGGAACCTAAGTATGATTAACCATCATCACCCATTTATATTAGGGTTAGGTTCAACAAGATAGGTTGAAAAGAAGTTACAAAACAACACTCAAGGATAAAACCTAGCTCTTAGCATTTCCATCAGATCATGAAAGCATAAGGTCAAACATAACTATCTGATTCTATAGAACCAAAACTCTTGCCTCATTCTCATAGGATCAAAAAACCCATCGATCACAGATCAGGAAAACATAGAAACCATAGAGTCAGAAATTCTCATCGACCACATAGGTTAAGAACATTGGAAACCACATAGGTTAGAACCCTTGGCGACCACTAGGGTTGGGATTCTCATCGACTACTAGGCTTATAATCTTCATCGACCACTAGGGTTAGGATTCTCATCCACCACTAGGGTTAGAATCCTTAGTGACCACTAAGGTTAGATTTCTCTAGTGACCACATTGCTTAAAAAACTTGGCAACCACCTTGAATTAAAATCTCATCAACCACAGTGGAATCAAATCTTGGCTACCACATAAGATCAAAATATCATCGACCACATTGAATCAAATCTTGGCAACCACATAAGATCAAAATCCTTGGAAACCAACAAGGGATCACACATGTGCAAGGTCTAGGGTTTACTACCTCCAAGTAAGAAGCATTCAAAAGGTTTAGGGGCACATCAAGAAGGATTATCTACTCAAGATTTTCCATCTAAGATCAACCCTAGGTAAAGGTAACATCATTCTACTTGGAACAACATTTTAGGGCAAGAACAGGCACATGCAAGATAAGAGTCAACAATAAATGTAGAGGAAGTTATATAACTAGACATAGAGATGTGAAGAAGATACAAATAGAAAGGTATCTCAAAGAAAAGAGGAAGAACCCCTAGCTTGAGCACTCCACTTGGCCAAGCTAGCTCCTTCTCCAAAAAGGAAGCAAACCCTAGGTAAAGGAAGCAAGAAAGAAGGTGTCTTCAACCTCGAGATCAAGATCCACCATGGATCCGACCAAGAAGAAAAGAGAGGAAGGTAGGGGAATCAATAAAATGAAGGAAAGTAGGGATATGTCACTTACTAAGACCAAGAAGCAAAGCAAGGAAGCACCAAGCAATCTCAACAAGGGTGGATCCAAACCCTAGGTGCACATGCAAGTAAGATCGGACAAGCTTGTCCTACCTTGGTTCCTCCTTCTCCACCAAGAAAGGGGAACGATTGCCAAGAAGAAAGGAAGAAGAGAGAGATCTAGGGGTGTAAATATCTTGTTTGATTGTAAGGAGGGAGGTATATATAAGGCTTAGGATGAGAGAGAAAGAAAGGGAGAGGTGTCAAGCCATGTGTCTAAGGTCAAAACATCTCATCCATGCAAGCATCTAATCCATGCAACCAGGCAGACTTTTTTGTCCAGAACCCAAATAACCACAACAACAAAACGTGGTGACCAAGATGATAAGAAAATCAACCAACCACCAAGGGTCAGGGAACTTGGTGACCACCAAGAAATTGCAGCGATCAAGATGGTCGGAAAACTCATCGACCGCCAACCCTAGGAATGTTGGCGACCAAGATGAGTCAAAAGTATTATCGAGCACCAAACCTAGATGGATCAAGAAAACTTGACAACCACCAACATTGGATGTCTCAACACTCAAGGTCAACCATTGAGTTAGGGCATTAAAGAGAGCAAACCCTAATCTCAACACAAGGCTAGATGTCATCCCTCAAACCAAGATGTAATAAGGCGCCCCAAAGCACAACTATATCAAACATGATATGAAAAGCATGTGAGACACCACAAGCATATGACAAATTGCAAGACCCTAGATATGGGTAAATTGCATAAAAACCCAAAACAAGCACATATTGCATAACTTCATCAAACAGTGTCCAAACTGGACCTAACTTGAAACTTAAGCTTGTAACATGATATCAAAGCACACCTTAGGGTTTGAATATGGTTTTAAGCATCTAATTATGATAATAAAGCATGCTCAAACAAAAATCAAGCTTGTGGGTGTTACAACCATAAACCCCTAACAGGGATTTCGCCCTGGAAATCCTACGCGTACAAAGATAGATTCTTCGTATGCATCTCATCCTCTAACTCCCACGTGGCTTCATCCACTCCATGGTGATGCCACAAAACCTCAACTAAGACTATATCCTTCTTCTTCACCCTCCTATCCAGCATCAACACAGGACCCTCAACATATAAAAGATGCTCCTCCAACTCAACCTCCATTGGTTGTATCGTCTACTCAGTATCAGGGTGACACTTCCTCAACATGGAGACATGGAAGATATCATGCAACCTATGTGACTCTGACGATAACTCCAACTTGTATTCCACCTTTCCAACATGTGCTAAAATAGGTTATGGTCCCATATATCTCAAAGATGTCTTACCCTTCTTCCCAAACCTCAGCACACCCTTCCAAGGGGAAACCTTATGATACACATGGTATCCTACTAGGAACTCAAACAGTCTATGGAATTATCAACAATCTGGGCTGCTTTCAACTACTATTATATCACTTTGATCTTCTCAGTTGTCTTCTACACTAGCTCAGGACCCAAAAGCTGATACTCACCTACCTCATACCAACAAAGAGGTGACTGACAACGTCTCCCATATATAGCCTCATAAGGTATCATGTCTATACTCATCTGATAGTTGTTGTTGCAGAAGAACTCTATCAAACTCAGATGTACATCCCAATTGCCAAGAAACTGCAAACCACATGCTCTCAACAGATCTTCCAAAAATCAAAATGGTTCTCTCAGACTGGCCATCTTTATGTGGATGAAAGGTTGTACTAAACCTCAATTATGTCCCCATAGATGCATGTAGACGTTCCCAAAACCTACACATAAGGTGTGGGCCTCTATCAGATACGATGGCAACTGGAATACCATGTATCCAAATTATATCATCAACATATATATGTGCCAACTTCTCTATTGTATATATCATCTTGATTGGAAGGAAGTGAGTTGACTTGGTCAACCTATCAACTATCTCCCTAATGGAATCCTAACCTTTGGCTATCCTAGGAATGCCAACCACAAAGTCCATGGTGATATGATCCAATTTCCACTGTGGTATTGGCAACGGTTGTAATGTCCTTGTGGGCTTCTGTTGTTCTTCCTGACCTATTGACAAACTAGACACTTAGCAATGAACTCTTCCACATAATGCTTCATACTTGGCCACCAATACAGGTCCTTCATTCTATGGTACATCTTTGTACTTTTAGGATGCATCATGTACATCAAGTAATGATCTTCCTCAAGTACCATCTTCATCAAATCATCAACATCTAGAAATAGTATCATGTTGTGAAAACAAATTGTCTTGTCATATGACTCATGGAAGCCATCTTGCTTCTTACTACCAAACTCTAACATGATATTTGCACCATGAAATAATTCTTCTAAGCATTTCTGATATGTTGTATCAAGGTATAATTAACCTGCAATTGTGCTAGCCATCCTATTAACAAGGAAAGCTCCAATTGTACATTCATCTGGTGAAGCGATACCAACGTGTCACTCTTGTGACACACCATAGTGTTTAATTGTGCCTTATCCACAAATGATGATGAATATGACTTCCTGCTCAAAACATCAGCCACCATGTTTACCTTTCTAGGATGAAAGTCTATCATGCAATCATAGTCTTTGATCAGCTCCATCCATCTTCTCTGCCTCATGTTCATCTCTTGCTTCGAGAAGATATACTGAAGGTTCTTGTGATCGGTGAAGATCTGATAGTTCTCCCCAGAATGGTGCCTCCAAATCCTCATGGAATGAACCATAGCTTCTAGTTCTAGCTCATGTGTTGGTAGTTCTCCTAGTGTTTCTTAAGTTATCGTGAAGCAAAAGAAATCACATTCTTGTCTTGCATCAACAAGCATCCCAAGCCATTTTTGAAGCATCACATAAGATGATGTAAACTTTCCCTTGCTCTGGAAAATTTAACACTGGATCATTGTTCGAATTCTCCTTCAACAATAGGAAAGAATGTTGACACCTATCATCCCAGACCAAAGGAACACCTTTCCTAGTCATCTTGTTTAGGGGTAATGCTACAATACTGACATCTATATGAATCTCTTATAGTAACCTACCAAACCTAGGAAGCTTTGAACCTCAGTCAGTGTCTTGGGTTATTCCCATTCCATCATAGACTCTATTTTCTTTGGATCTACCCAAACACCCTTAGACTAAGGAAATACATGTGGGTCAACCAAAAATCACACTAACTAAACTTGGCATACAATCGGTGTTGCCTCAACAACAACAATGTATGATGAAGATGTTTCTCATGTTGTTGACTATATTTGGAGTATATCAACATATCGTCCATAAACACAACCACAAATTGATCCAGATACGTTCTAAACACCCTATTCATCAAATCCATAAAAACTGTTGACTAATTGGTTAGCCCAAACGACATAACCAAAAACTCGTTGTGACCATACCTAGTCAAAAAAGCTAACTTAGGCATATCATCTGCCTTGATCCTTAGTTTGTGCTATCCTAACCTTAGATCTGTGTTTGATAAAATTGTAGCACCTCTCAACTGATCAATGGCATCATCAATCCTCAGTATCGGGTACTTCTTCTTCACTGTAACCTTGTTCAACTGTCAGTAGTATATGAAAGCCTCATAGCACCATCCTTCTTCTTCACAAACAACATGGGAGCACCCCAATGGGAAGTGCTTGGTCTAATGAAACCCTTCTCTAACAACTCTTGCAACTATCTCTTGAACTCCTACATCTTTGTTGGTGCCATCCTATAAGGCATTTGTGTTGTGGGTTGTGTTCCAGGAACAAGATTGATCTTGAAATCGATCTCTCTAGGAGGGGAAACACTAGGTTACTCTTCTGAAAAGGATTCTTCAAACTCTCGTACTACAGACACCTCCTGGATACTAGGCCCTCTCCTCTTGGTATGCACAACATGTTCCAAGAAGGCCCCACACCCTTGTCTCATCAACCTCTCTGATATCACATCTGACCCAAACCCGTAGGAAGAATCTTACTATCTCCTTTGAAAAATCAAGAGCCATCTCCATCACAGAACATCGCCACCTTAGAACTATAGTGCAAAACAACTTTATACTTTTCCAAGGTATCCATCCCAAGGATCACATCGAATTCATGCATGTCAAGTGGCATAAAATGCACTTGAATGTTGTGTCCTGAGAAAGAAAAAACACAAGATGGACATGCCTCCCACAACTCAGTGGAACCACCTAAAGGGTTTTTGAGTCAAAAACTATCAGATCTATTATAAACAGGCAGATAACAACTACTTGTCATCTCTCTGGTGATAAAAGAGTGTGTCACATCCAGGTCAATCAAAATAGATATGAAAGAAGAAGCAGATAAGTCAGAATGAAAAAGTTCCGTCTGACCTATCATGACCAGTGTATTGACCACTCCCTCTGGCTGACTCATAGCATAGAACCTAGTCATTGTTTGTTGTTGTCTACGTCCTTTACTAGCTAGTCCAGATGACCGTTCATGCAATGCCTAACCACATCCTCTACCACCATCACTATTGTATTGTTGTTGTTGGGGACCTCACTGCCTCTATCTTGGTTGTTGTGTCACTTCCTTCATCCTTAATAGGGAACATCTACCTTATATGCCCTACTTGTCCACACTTGTGACGAATCCTCAAATCATATTGCAACCTAGATGACCCCATCACTAACACAGACATTGCACGACATGCTCTTACTGGAAGAAAGTTGTAACCTCTACCTTTTCTCAGGGACCACTATGACAACACTCTTGATCTTGGCTTACATAAAGATGACCTTGTAAAAAGCAAAATCACCTCTCTACTAATAATTGTAAACATAATTCTGATGAATAGCAGCAAAAGTTAAAATTTTGACTATATTCAATTTCGTAAAAATGTACATCAAAATTTTCCCAATAAGGGTGTACATGCTATATACAAATAAAGTATCTAAGGTAGAGGGAAATTAAATTACATCAATATGTCTCCAATAAAACAACTTAACAGATAAGTCCATGATGGAAGGATGAACACCTTCTCCTAGTCTTAGGCTGGTTCACCATGCTCCTGTTGCACACTCTGATCCTAAACATGGGTGGTTGGGATCACCCAACAAGAGGAGAGAATAAATTATGTGTCAATTAAAGGAATAAGAACAAATGAAGTATAACAAGAAGTAAACATGGAGTAATGATTCCACTATGCTAAAGAAATGTCAAAAGTATGAGGCACATAAAAGAGAATACTTGCCATAACATCGCATATTAATATTGAAGTATGCATGATAAAAGTATGAGTACATCATCTAAAGTAGGGTTCAGGAACCTACCAATCTCAACCAAAACAAATAGGTGAGGGAGAATGGTCACATTCCCAAGCACTTATAAAATATATATATAAGTGGGGAGAGTGGTCACATTCCTTGGGGCTCATGCCCAATCTATGGGTGGCTAGTACAAAGGTACACTACAGTAGTTAATAAGTCATCAAGTTATCATGCTCACTAAATAAAATGGCAATATTAAACAACAAATTAGTAGTGCATGGCAGGGGGTATAAAACCCAAACAAGTAGTGAAATAAATGTGCCAAAATAGTATAAATGGGGAACAAGGTATAAGTCTAGGCCTCATTAGGCACTACTAGTACAGAGGTACACTACAATAGTTAATAAGTCATCAAGTTATCATGCCCACTAAATAAAATGGCAATATTAAACAACAAATTAGTAGTGCATGGCAGGGGGTATAAAACCCAAACAAGTAGTGAAATAAATGTGCCAAAATAGTATAAATGGGGAACAAGGTATAAGTCTAGGCCTCATTAGGAATATTAGGGTTGGATATCAAAATTCCCAACTCAAGGGTAAGTGTACACACTCATACATAAATAGGATTGTACATACCTTAATGTAGAGTCCTAGTCATCACTTTCATCAAACTAGCTTGTATCCAAGATAACTTTATCCAAGTTACAAATTTATACACATAGATTAGGGTTTATAAAGCATACTCTATGAGAAACCCTACGTTTTGGACCTTCTATGAAACATTGATTTAGGACTCAAAACTTGGACCAATCAATTACTTGTATTCTCCTAATTAAGAAAACATATTTATTTCTTAAATTTGGAGTCAAAATGAATTAGTTATATATTTTAAGGCTTTTAATATAATTAAAATGATGTTTATAATAAACATTGAAATAGGTATGCAAAACAATACTTAAAACCCCTAAAATCGTATTCCTTGTGAAAAATCCTTGCCAATGAGTATTTATTTGTATTTTTCTTATAATGTATCGATTTACTATGAATTATATAAAACTAACCACAATAGAAAATCGAGAAAAAGTCATATGGGTGATAAATTGCGAAAAAGAAGAGAAAGGAGTCAGGCCCACACTGACCTGGCCCAATCATGGGTGGCAAGGTAGCGGGTCAGGGCATGTGGGACCTCGGTCAGGTGAGAAACCAAAAGCAACCAAATGACTAAATAACCCCTGTGTGAAAAACAAAAGAAAAGTGGAGACAGCAGAGGTAAAATAGGGAAACCACCGAGGGGGTCATCCCCTAGATCTTGTCAGCCATGCTGCAAGCAGATCGAATCTAATTTGGGTGATTCTACATGTTGTAATGGAAAAGGGAGTTAAGGGCAGAAAAAGAGAGAGCAGCATATGATGAACTCACCTAGGTCATCAATTCCTATGTTGGTGTTGTTGATAGTCCTAGAGGAGAGTCACAAGGTCTGGGTGGAAATCGAGATGGTGGTGGTTTTGTGAGAATGATCCATGCAAATTGAGGTGAGAAACTTGTTTCTTGGGTATCAGCAGAGGTTAGGGTGTTGCTATTTATAAATGGGGTCTCGTGCTTTGGTCTAACCAAGTTGGAGGTGAGAGGGCTACAAACTGGAGGTTCGGCGTTTCACGATAAATACATTTTGGCACATGAATAATGGATTGACTTGATCATAGGAGTGATGCGGACTCAATGATGAAGACATCAAGTGAAATGGTGGAGTATTGGTTGAGAAACCGATCGAGGAGCTAAAGTAGTAAAAACGGTACTCATTTGCGAGTAACCAAAGCTAGGAGATTACTCCCAGACTGTTGGATCACAGATCGAATGACTGGGATCATGTGCATCCATTGAATTGAAGAGGGTAATGTGTGACATTGGTTTAAAATGGAAACCATAGGTTAAATGGCTTGCATCGATGAAATTAATTTGGAAATGTAATCAAACTTTGATCAAATTCTTAAAAATCAATTTGGTGGGTCAAACAATGACCAATTGACCTCAAATTTGGACCATAGGCTAATATTAATGCCTATATTAATGTTATGCATTTATATTTTCGTTTTACACAAGATATGACCCTTAACCACCATATTGGCCAATAATATATATATATTAATGGATTTAAAGGGTGGATTAATTTGATAAGACATTTCTTAACAGAGTAGAAATTTGAAATGGACATTATACACTCATTTAAGAGTCATGTCACACCTTCTATTCTCCTTTTTAATGTTTTATTGCCACATAGGAGGAGAGAGAAAGGAAACAATTATTTCTCTCATTAATTAACTCAATTCCCCATTATTACTCATTTCTTGTCCTAAAAAGCCATAAAAATTGTAAATTAATATAATCTACTAATTATCTCTCATTATTGGTCAGTTTGCATTATTAGACTCTAATTAACACACTAGTTGAGATATTTTTGCAAAAACCCATTCATTGAAATGAATGTAGGTCAATTATAATTCACATCATTAAGTGTTGCTCAATTTCAACATTGAGGACAAAGAAGATAGAAAAGATAGGAAAATTTAGGGAAAAGGAAAAGAAGGATGTGAAGGAAAAGAAAAGCTTGAAATGGGTCAAATTACAAGCGAACCCAAGATTCGGTATGTTACAACACTCCACCCCTTAAATAGGATTTCGTCCCCAAAATCTCAACAAGAGGGAAGGGTGAGTATGTAACAACCCAACATTAAGCAACAAGTTGGTTACTTATAATCTATGGTACTTCAAATTTTCTACTCATAAGTCAGGTTTTACTAAGGTTTACACTATTCATATTATCTATTATCAAATATAATACATAGGCATTTTGGCTTATTAGCATTATCATTATTGTGAAATTACATCATCCTTATTCATTGTGTCATGTTGTATTCATATTGTTTTCAAAAGAATTATATCTCAACACTATACATTCATCACATGTATTTCTTATTTATTAATTAAGAATTTTAAGCACAGTTAGGGTTTACTAAGTAATCTCAATATTTATTAATTTATTAGATCACAATCCTTAATAACTTGAATTTATTTTCCATTATCCTCATATTACCATCATGTTGGATTATATCAAATTATTTTGCAAGAAATAGATCATTTTTTTTTTAGGGAAACATCATGATATCATTAAAGGCAAGCCATATGGCATCTACAAAATAATACTCTTACATGAATGTACCAAGCAGAACTCCTTTGGTAGACCAACATAACAGAAGACTCAGATTGGGATGCGATAGGTAAATTGCATGTACCAACCCCCTTTAGTAGTGGCTGTCTAAAGCAGCTATCATAGAGGGAAGCCATCAATCTGCACAAGCCCTTGAGAATATTGGGGAAGGAGTAAGAAGTACATCCAATGGAAAGCACCATCTCATCTATGCTTGAGGCCAGCCGAGAAGTTGAGAGCACGTACGGAAAAACAAACAGCAAGAAACTAAACAAACAACACACGACAAAAAGCACAACTAAACAACAAAGGGAAACAAAACAAAAAGAAATAGATCATATTATCCAACAAGTTATTAAGTCTAAAATAAATCCAAATAATGTCACATTAATTTCTTATACCTATATTGCACATTGTCATATTACTTTTCATGCTCACATTAATGTCATCATTAATCATTCACTCATATTAATTCACTTCTTATTAGTGATTATGCACTTTTAACACCACATTAGGCATACATGCATATTTATGTAAATACAGTTACTCATTATCATATTTGAGACATTATATGTATTTTAGTGAATAAGATGGAACACATTACATATTAATGAATTGATTCATATACCAAGTTATTATTAGGTGATTGGATACCATTTATGTGTAACAAAGGGTGTTTATCTGATTATGACACCTAATATCACTAATGTATCACGAAAGGCAATAAGGATATGTATATATATGTTAAGATTAGATGATTACATCTTAGGGTTTAGGTTAACATGACCATTACATGTTATGCATTCTTAGTATGCATTAGTTCCAATTATCATAGCATTAGAATGACATGGTCAACATTATGTGTATACAATTAGTGAGTTACTCATATTATGTTTATTTAAGTATTTATTAGGGTTCAAGCATATGAACTATTTAATAGATAACTTATTATATTCATGAGTATATAAACTAACAAGTTAAATTATAATTATAATTTGTTTGTTCAATACTAATCACATAATCTCACTAATCTCTTTCTTATGGAGTTAGGGTTTCTAAATTTCAGAGTAGCTAAATTTCAATGTATGTTAGGACTACATCCCCTTAAAAGAATTTCTTGCTAGAAATTAGCAATTCCAAAATCTATCAAGGTGTAACTACTACTACTACTATACTTAAAAAGGTTGACCTACCAAGTCAATATAAACAAGAGGTGAAAGAGTGAGTCTATTTAAACCATGTATAAGATCTGACACTTCATTGTTGTACTATTCACTATTACCAAACCTCAAGGTCTAGTATAAGGGTAGACTACTCCAAGAATGGAAAATCTAAGGCTCCTACAAGGAACTTAAGGTGCTTTTTATTGGGTAACAAAGTCATCATATTAGGTTCCTAAGGATACACAACATTTTCCTAAAGGTATGCTATTTCAGACAATCAGTATGAGCTCAGGCCAGGCTGGTGTCTTATGGATCTCGGAGTCCTCGTAAACCAAGCTAGTGGCACGGAGGACAATTTTGCCAGCCCCCAGACTCTGACCCTTTCTAGCTGCCTTGCTTTCAACTGATGTCTTAGTAGCTGCCCAATAGACTAATCACCTAAAAGTTTACTAATGATATTTCTAATGTGAAATTCTTATGGTTCTAAATCAACATTTCACCATAGGTCAATTCCAAGGTGAATATCTTAACTGGAGGGAAACTAAATGAGGTAAGGGTTTCTAACTAGGGACAAATTGAAATAGTCAAGACTTTGACTACCATGGGATCTGATACCATGATGTAAAGAAGTGAAATCACCTCTCTACTAATAATGGTAAACAAAAGTCTGATAAAATAGCAGCGGAAGTTAAAACTTTGACTATATTCAATTTCATAAAAATGTACATCAAAATTTTCCCAATAAGGATGTACATGTGTAAGGATTGGGATCCACGCCCTAGTGAAAATTTTTTTAAGAATTAACATACATTCCAAACACACTCAAAGGTATGTTGGAATACATATAAAATTTCCAAATTTATTATAATGGTATGCAACATACCAAATTGTAGCAGTAGAATTAAAATAACTGACTATATTCAACTTTCATAAAAGATTACACAAGTACATTAAAATCCCCCATTAGAGTTTACAACAAGATACAACAAAAAGTATCTAGATAGAGGGAAGTCTAAACTACTTCAAATCTTATCTCCAGAGCAACATCTCCAAGTGCTAGATCTGTGCCCAAAGCTATGTTCTCCTAGTTCAACTCAACAGCTTGTCCTAACCTAGGTGGTTCAGAGAGCACCCAACAAAAGGGAAAAGAAACAAGGTATGTGTCAACATTATGAACAAGTACAAGAGATAAGTAAATAACATGAAACAAAAATATATTGAATCATCATAAGATGAGAAGGCCAAGAGAATGAGGCATAATCAAATAGATGCTTGCCATAACAAAAATATAACAACAGAATTGCATGCATGATTAATATTGACTAATTTAACTAAGTAGAGTTGAGGCACCTACCGGGACTTCAACCTATTGGTTAGGGTAGAATTAATACATTACCATTCACCTATACAAATTTTATAGGGGAGAAATAGCACATTCCCCAGGGGGAATTAACATGCCCTAACTATGGGTGGTTGTACACAAATACCACTACTATAGCTAAATAGTCTGATAAAATCATAATTCTAGAAAAGAATCCATGGAAATTAATAGAATCACATAAGTAGAACACATTATGGGGTACCAAGACCTAAGAAAGAATATCTCAAATCTGATTTTGAGGCTATTTGAATAAGAGAAGTATTAATAAAGGAAATAGGATTCTTTTCTAGCCTCATTAGGGAAAATGGGGTTGGTTCACAATTATCCCAAATTAGGGTGTAAGGAATGCACATAACTATCATAAGATTTCAACTAGCAACATTCATCACTTTATTGAGTCCAAGATCAACTCTTCCTATTTCCAATGTATAACCATGTATTAGTGTATGTTATATGCATTAATGTAAAGAACACCCTTATTTTTTAATTTTTGAGAAAAGCCTCGATTTAGACTATGAAAATATCATCATTGATCTTATTATGTTCTCCTAATTAAGAAAACATATAATTTAGTATATTTTGAAGTTATGGTGTTTAGAGTGTGTTTTTGGTGATTTTTAAGTGATTAAATCATTTACTAGAAAATAACCTTTAACAAAACTCAAAACAATACTTGAAAATATTTTTATTAAAAATAACGTGTTTTTCTGAGTTCATAACATATTTTACTTTAATTTTTGGACAAATGAATCAAAAGTTATGAATTATTGAAATTTGGCCAATCAGAAATCGACCCATCATCAATCGGAACGAGACAAGTGAAGAGAGAGGGAGAGGGAGAAAACACCATTTGATCCAAGATCATGATTGAAGTTGCATAGCTAACCAAACTAGAGCTTCTAGAGAAGGTAAAATAGCAAGAAACCAAAACCCTAGAAGAACATAGTAAAAAGAGATGGAAATCATCGATTTTAAACATACAAGCATGAGTTTTAAGCATGTAGTAAGCAATATATGAGAAGGGGGTTAACAAAACTCACCTCTAGGAAGGTAATAAGGTCCAAAAAGCATGGATCACAAGATTAGAAGGTCTTTTTGCTCCAAGCCAAGCTTCTTTCTTGAGAAAACACTAGTACAAAAATGGTCTATAGCGTCAGTTTTTTTAAGCCTATAGCGTCACTTTTCAGCCAACGCCTAAGTGGTCGTCGCTACAGAAATTGCTCTATAGGGTCAGTTTTTTTAACCCAAAAAAACCGACCTTGTATAGTAAAAACCGACCCTATAGGCTCTCAAAAACTAAACCCAAATGAGAAATGAAACTGTACCTAAACCCTATAACGTCAGTTTTTTACTAAATAACCGACTCTAAAGATTCTTTCTAAGGATGGTTATATGAGGAAAACTGACTCAATAGAGTCTTGGAATATGATAGAATGGCTGTGTCGCCTAGCACGACCGTATTGGTCTATATTAGCACGGTCGTGCTACACGGCACGCCCGTTCTATCATATCTCAACACGGTTGTTCTACGCGGCACGGCCATTCTACCTCATCCCAACATGGCCGTTCTATGCAGCACGGTTGTTCTACGCGGAACGGCCAAGACACCTATAAGGTCGGTTTTTTAAGAAAATCGACGCTATAGGGTCCATTTTTTTTATTTCTGCAGAAACTGAACAGAACAAAATAGAAGAATAAGAATAAGATATGGGAGAGGGGAGCATTGATGCTCAACCGTCACCATTCCAAATCACACATTCATAACAAAAATGATGCATATATTGAGTTGAGTACACATAGTCACATCATAATTTACAAAATGATAGATTGCAAGTCTGAGATGATATTAAATGTCAGATACAAAAGTAAATATGAAAGAGTACTAAAACCACATACATAAATGGAACGTAACTGACATATTTATTCCAATGCTATATTGACTTCATTTAGAAAATCATCTGACCACTCTTCTCAGAATTCATTTAAGTCCTCACGTGTGTAAGGCTGAGTAGCAAAGATCTGTAACAAAAAATGCACATGCTAATATTTTATAAAATGACTACAACTCACTTGTAAATTTATTATGTTATTCTTTATTACCTGATCTATAGTCTGAATGTCATTTGATGCTTGTTTGACAATAGCTTGCATATATTTCATTACATAGTAGCCACAAGCCCAGCCATTATTTTGTATAGGACACTACAAATAACAAATTATACTTAATGTTAGTAAACTAGTATAAACATAAGACTATAAGAGTTGACATATAAGAGTTGAAAATTAATACATATAAGACTAAGCAGTTGTCAAAGTAGCTACCTTGACATTTTTCAAAGTCAATGTCTTTAATTTTGTGGGTATTTGTCCTCCGCCTTCACGAAAATCTTTTATACCCCTATCAATTAAACGATAGTTGGTAAAATAGAAATTCTAAATAGAAATATCATGTTGAAGCATTGACTATATTTATGCTTACGCCATAGCTGGGAATTTCAGTTTGTGACCCCTTGTTGTTTTTCCCATTGGGTCAACATAATAAAGAGTCATCAATTTTGGTAAAATCACCACTAATTCTCAATGTCTAGATCTGAGTAAGAATAAAATAAACATTAAAATAAATACATTTGTTCATTATTAAAATTATATTGAATAATAATAGTTACTGGACGTTAAAAGGAATTAGGATAATTTCCTTTCCCATACTAGCAAAATATTTGAATGCGTCAGAGAAGTACTCACTCACTTCCTCAATATGTGTCTCCACCTGACTAGTGACCGAAGGAACTAAGAATCCAACATTCTTTAAATCAAAGTTTGTGGCCTCGGTATATAAATGGCTGTTAAACATTTGTAATTATTTTCATATGTAGAAATAAGCTAAAAATGTGTATTGGAATTTTCTATATTGATAGATCCTTACCTTATCCATTTTTCTAATATCGAATTATTCATCCAATCATACCAGAACAACTCTATAATATCATCAAGAAAAATATAATTATCAAAGTCCCTTCCAGTTGCATCTTCTATTAAATTGATCAACATTTGTAGTCCAGAGCTTTGGCTGGCTAAGTATCGACACAAACATTTACATTTACTTCCCAACTCATCGAATGTGGATTCTGGAATAATAGATGGCTTGGGCATAGGAGGACTACTAGTAGAATTTTTACTTTTTGGTTTGCAAACCTGTTAATTAAATTACATACTTCTATTACACGAGTTCATATATGCAGTCAAATATGAAAAACATGGTAGAATTCAAGTATACCTTATCATTGATAACCAAGTGTCTAGGCCAACCAACCATAGCACCCTCTACTTCTTCAATTGTACTATATTCAGGATTAGGTATGGGTAGTGGGTTGTCCCCCATTCCGTCATACACAAGATGGATGGACACACGGAAAATGTCATCAGTAATTTGTTGGCAATGCAGTGTACCACCAAGGTTGTACACCTTGCCCGCTGCCACAATATTATATTCTGGAACCTCCACTGCAAGTTTATAGTTCATACCAACCTAGATTGAAATAATATAAGTTATATAAGAAGCAGTAGAATAGATACATGTTACAACTATATATATTATCATATATATATCATACTAATAACACAACATATAGAACAAAAACTTACTGCAAATTGTTGTGGTGGGTCATTGGGAGTTCTCCCATGACCTTCTACAACTGTAGCATGGGCTTGTACCTCATCACTTGAGAGACACACAGTATGAATAGGTTGAGAAGGTTGAGTAGGCTGAAATGAAGACATTATTTCTTTTACTTTCTGCGCTACTAATGCTTCAACCTCCTCTTGTGTAAGACCTCCTGCAAGACCTCTTTTAGATTGCGAAGGGCCAAAATAAGACTTGAATCCTATGCCAGCTCCTAATCCCCTAACACGGCCAGGATGCTCCTTCGTACTAAGAGCAACTGATAGTTCATCCATGTGGCCAGTTGGGATGAACTTTCCTTCCTTCCTTTGCTCGTGGAGATCAATCTATTCATAGTTAATAAAAATATTAAATCACAATATCCATTATATATAAATAAATCTAAGTTTGTGGGAGTTATTCTTTACTTAGTTGGGATAAACCTACCATCTTTTGTGCCACCTCCTTAGTTGCAGGGTTGACAATTTCACCTGCTTGATTCTTTCTAGCATCAATCCAAGTCAAGTGTCGGGGTGGACGTTCAACTTGAGTTGTACTAGATTCTTCTCCAGAAGAGGATTGCTTCTCTTGTAGTTGGCGGTGGAAGGCATAACCACCGGGCCCCAAGTGATGGTCATGCACATTTTTGGCCTGTCTTTCTTTTTTAGCCTGGTGGATGGCCTGATCATTTAAAATGAGGTATTGCAATTTAGACTTGGCAAACGTGTATAAAAAGATTCACCACCTTAATTGTTTAAAATTAAAGATTCATACAATACATCACAATCTTTATTACCTTAAACTCTTCCGATCTCCTAACTGCAACAAATCTTTCCCACACCTCAAGATCTATAAAAGTATATACATTTGTTGCTTTCTTCTTTTGTTTAGGATTATCTATAAATTCCCTTGCGAGATATGTCTTAAAACCCCTCCACCGTACACCACAACGTTGTAGCACTCTTTTCTTGTGATCTTTTTCATTTTGAAGAAAAACACCCTATACATACAAAAGAAGCAATTAATAATGTTGTTTTTAAAAGGAATTAATTCCAAGCAAGCTAAATTAGAATCAATAGATAAAAAACATATTAAAATAATATCACTTCCACTCACAGATATATCTTTCCATATGATGTCTTTTTTGGCATTAGGAACATCATGCCAATTTTCTATATCTATTGGCACCTTACTACCTATGATCACCCCTACGTAATGCTTGAAAGCACTAGCATGTTCCCCAACAGGTGCTCCTGTGATATCAAACTGGACTGGAAATTTGTCCCCTTTAGCCCTGAGCTCCTGCAGCCTACGCATCAGTGTGGGACCTCTACTTTTCTTAGCATCACCACTACCATCCTCATGGTGCTCATGCTCATGCTCAGAATGTTCATCTTCACTCACCATTTTAGAACCTGCAAGTATACATGATAAAAAAAAGTGATAATAAAAGCACAAGTGATAAGGTATACATGATATATGATCTATATTTAAAAGATTACTTGCTTGAATGATAATAAAATAAATAATTCAAAGAATACATGCCTCTAGTATTGGTTGAGTTGTTAGTCAAGGAAAATTCCTTCAGCATGGTGTTAACATTTATAATATTCATCAGTGTTATCTTCAACATTTACACTTGGCAAACCAACTGAGACTGGACTGGAATCATCATACTTATCATAGTATTCTTCTTCATTTATAGGATCTACAGTAAACTATCTTTTTCCATGAAGAACGACAGACCAATTTTTATTTGTCGGGTCATCAATATAGAATACTTGTTTTGCTTGGTCTTCCATGATGAATGGCTCATCTTTCTAACCAATCTTTTCAAAATTCACCAATTTGAAACCCAACTCATCCACTAAAACTAATTTGTTGTTATCAACCCAATTACACCTAAAGATAGGAACTCTAAAATTTGTATGGTCCAATTCCCATATTTCCTCAATGACGTCGTAATATGACATCTCAGCTTCGCGTGGTCTTTTATCTTTGGCACTAGCAAAATACAACAAACAAGCTTGAACAGTGACCCCACTATTTTGAACTACACTACTTTCATCTTGACGCTTTGTGTAGTATGAAAATCCATTTATGTCATAACCTTCATATGACATGACATCCATTTTTGGCTTAAAGGCAAGCCATTTTATGTTCTCAGCAACATTATTCGGTGATTCAGATAGTTGATTAAATACTTTCTCTTCAAACCACCTAATAAATGTTCGATTATGCTCTCTTGCAAGCCATATTGAACTGGATCGCGGATGATTTCTCTTGATAAGATCATTGTGTTCTGTGATGTAGCTACTAACTTCATCAATGTTGTATAAAATATACAAATGCGCTTGTTCCCACAACTCACGACTGATTTCTTTCACTCGTCCTCCCAGAGTTCCTTTGCCACAATAAGATTCAGTGTGATGGGAATTTTTTAGATCGCTAGGAGTTTCATTGCAATTCAAAAAAATTTCAAAAGTCCATCACCTCCCTAACCATGTAACCCTCAACAATACTCCCTTCAGGACGATAACGATTCCAAACATCACCTTTAAAAACACTGATGTAGCGTTCAAATGGATACATCCAGTGTAAGAAAATTGGACCCAACATCTTCACCTCCCTTGTAATATGTACTACAAGATGAACCATGATATAAAAAAATGAAGGAGGAAAGTACATTTCAAACTGACACATGGTAATAATTACATCTTTCTGTAATTTATCGAGAGTATCAGGATTTATCACTTTGTTGCATATTTCATTGAAGAAGAAACAGAGTCTTGTGATTGCAAACCTTACATGCTTAGGCAATATAGGTCAAATAGCCCCGGGTAAAATTTGTTGCATTAAGGTGTGACAATCGTGAGATTTGAGACCTATCAACCTCAGATCCTTCATTAATACCAATCTATGAATATTAGAAGAGTATCTTTGTGGAACCTTAATATTATACAAGCACTCATAGAAATTCTTTTTCTCCTTCTTTGACAAAGTGTAACAAGCTGGTGGTAAATATGTGCGGCGACCCCTGATCTCCACTAATAATTCTTTTCTTATACCCATTAATTCTAAATCTTTTCTAGATTTGATGCCATATTTAGTCTTTCCTGGTATGTTCAATAGCATACCAATGATGCTATCACAAATATTTTTTTCAACATGCATGACGTCAATGCAGTGTCTGCCAAAGATCTCCAATAAGGAAGATCCCATAATATTGACCTATTCTTGTATAGAGATTTGTCACATGCGAGTGTATGACTACCTGAACTCTTTTCAAATTCATTAACAATATGTTTCACCCTATCATATACAACATTTCCTGGTATAGGTTTAGGAGCACTTCATTCCTCAGTTGACCCATTAAAAGTTTTGTGTTGCCTTCGATAAGGATGCACTGGTGGGAGAAATCTCCAATGACCAAGATATACGATTTTACCACCATGTTTCAGTCGGATTGAATCAGTGTTTTCCTCACAAACATGACATGCTTTGTATCCTTTTATGCTATATCCAGACAAATTTCCATAAGTTGGAATGTCATTAATCGTGCAAAACAACATAGCACACAAACTAAAGATCTCTTTATGTGAAGCATCATATGTCATAATACCTTCTTCCCATAGTTTCATTAGGTCATCTATTAGAAGTTGAAGGTAAACATCAATATCATTTCCAGGTTGCTTGGGCCCTGATATCAATATTGACAACATAAAAACTTATTTTTCATACACAACCAAGGAGGAAGATTGTATATAACAATCATAACAGGCCACGTGCTATGTTGGCTGCTTAATGTGCCATAGGGATTCATTCCATCTGTACAGAGTCCAAGTCTTAAGTTTCTTGGTTGTTTACCAAATTGAGGGTATAATAAATCAATTTTCTTCCATTGTGGTGAATCAGATGCATGTCATAGGATGCCATCATCATTGGCCTTTAACTCCCCATGCTAAGACAAAATTTTCACATCTTCTGTATTAGCAAATAAGCGTTGAAATCGTGGTATTATTGGTAGATACCACATCACCTTGACAGGAGAGCCATTTTTAGCCTTAGCTGAATTTGTGGTCTTATACCTTGACGCACCACATTTTGGACAATTTATTAAATTACTATAGTCCTTCTGAAATAACACACAATCATTTGGACATGCATGAATGTTCTTAGCCTCCATTCCCGTAGGGCAAATTATTTTCTTTGCTTGATATGTTGAAATTGGAAGCTCGTTGCCTTCAGGAAGAATTTCCTTTAACAAAGACAACAATGAAGTGAAACTCTTATCGCTCCACCGGTTTTGAGCTTTAAGAGTATATAATTGCATCACAACACTCAACCTCGTGAACTTAGTACAACCCTTATATAAAGGTTTTTCAGCATCATGGACAATGTTTGCAAATAAAGAAGGTGGATCAATGACATTGTCCCGACAACTATGTAGCATGTCATCAACCATATCATCATGAATTAGGTCATCATGTATCGGTTCATCATTGAAATTATCATCATTGTCTATATCTTCTATTCCACAACTATTAGTATCGACATTTTCTTATCCATTATTACTTTTATCTCCATGCCAATACCATTCATTATAAGCTTGTATGATCCCATTGCATATGACATGATCCTTAATTTCCTCAGCAGTATCAACTTTCAAATTGTTACCACAATTTCTACATGGACAATAGAACCTATATGTAGGTAGTTTCCTATGTTCCTCAGCAAATCTGATAAATTCATCAAGACCTTAGGCAAACTCTGGACTACAACGGTTCTTGATAGACATCCAACTTCGATCCATTTTCTATATCACATTAAAAATTAATTATAAAACTAAGCATTTAATATTGATACTATAAGCTATAAGTTTTTATTGATAGGAAGTTAATTACTTTTATACTAAAGTGTACCACCTATCCCATTTTTGAATATTTAATCTCACTAGTAACTGTATATTGTATGTTTAGTTTTGAAGAAAATTTCAGCAGCATTTCCCCTAGGTTCTCCAAGTACACCGATGTAAATGGTAAATAACCACTCACATATGTACCCAGAGAACAAATGAGGAAATACTACTAAAATTTTCTTCAAAACTAAACATACATTATACAGTTACATCCTAAGTGAGATTAAATATTGAAAAATAGTCCCAAACTGGGGACTATCCAAAATTTACTCCCATGCGTAAATTTTGAACGGGTTTCTAAGTTGATACATGCATAAATGTATTATTGTCATATTTATATATTAAGTTAAACATCATGCATCGATGATATCATATATAAACCCTAAAGTCTAAATCTGAGACTACACAATGTCTACCCTCATATTTCTGGAATGTATATATAATGATTTCATATGTGATTGATAACAAAATGTAGATATGAATGAATACATATTTTTATTATTGGTTGATTTACTAGTCAAATAAAATGGCACATTGGGAGAGTGAGAATATTATACCTCACTTGTAAGCTGAAGAAGAAATATATGCAAGTCAACAAATAGTCAATAGCACCTGCAACAACACAAATGCACGATTCAATTCTGTTATAATGTATTAATTAGGGGTCAGTAACAAATTCAAAATTGACAAATTTGATGATTTTGCAACTCAGCCGACACGGCCGTGCTACCCAGCACGGCCGTACAAACAACACAGCTGTGTTGTCCAGCACGGTCGTGCTACCTGGTCAGTTGCTTGAAAGTAAGACGTAAACGGAGGAGTGAGGCGGCAGAGACAATACCTTGAGAAGAACCGGTCGGTGAGGGAGCTTGTGCGGGAAAAGAACCAGAGAGATGTGCACGGCCCTTGCAACGCCTAAGGCGTCGTTGTTGTCGAATTTCAAGGAAGAAAGCACTAGAGAGAGAAGCAACGCCTAAGGCATCGTCGTCGTCCAAGGAAAATGGCATCGGAGATGGTGGTAAGGAACGTCGTCGTCGCCGGAGATGGTGGTAAGATGCTTGGGCGTCGTCGTCCAAGGAAAGCGGCGCTAGTTTACCTCTTTTTGGACGAGGAGATGGTTGGGGGAGGTCACCTTTATAGAGGCGGTGTTGCCTTTCTTCAGGCACGAGGGCGGGAATGAGGAGTAGCAGCATTAGCAAATGGCAACCTAATCCTTACAATCGGGCTGCTATGTGCAATGTAGAAGACCTATAACATCGGTTTTGGGTAAAAAAACCGACCCTAAAAGTCTATTGAAAAAACGGTGCCCGGACTTAACCTATAGTGACAGTTTTTTAGGATAACTGATGCTATAGACCACATCTATAAGGTCGGTTATATATAAAAACTGACTCTAGAGTTCCAAAGCGGTGCCCGCATTTTTTGTTGACCCTATAGCATCGGTTATATTAAAAAAACTGAACCTATAGATCGAGACGTGAAGCCAAAATCGCGCAAATTTTCCCCACGGGAAACCTATAAGGTCAATTTTCATGATAAAATCGATGCAATAGTCTATTAGGTCGGTTATTCTAGTAAAAACGACACTATGGGCAGCGACGTTACTGGACAAAAATGTAGTAGTGAAAGATCACCTTCTCCACTTTAGAGGTGCAAACCCTAGCAAAAGAGCATGGAGATGAGATGTTTTAGGGCTCTAGGATGGGTTTTACCATGGAAGGTCATGGTTCCAACCTAGAGGAATGTGGAAGGAAGCCTATCATCATGCAAATACGTAAGGAAAGGAGGAAATGTACTAATTTTTGTCAAAATCATCATGAAGGAGCTTAGATACCCTAAATAAAGCAAATTTGGAACCCTAGGAGCCTTCTTCACCAAGGTAAGCACTCTCTTTTACCTTGGGACAGTACCTTAGTGGAAAAATAGAGTAGGAATGATGCTCTAATCTGGGGGAAGATAAGGAGAGGATTTCTTCTTGGATTGGGTGGTGGGAAGGGGTAGGCATGGGTTTATAAAGAAGGGGGCAAGTATGAGGTGGGACTTTCCATATGTCCTTAAGCTAGGGGTTCATGGCCATGCAAGAGGAGAGCTCATAGACTCTTCTTGTATATCAAAGGTCGGTCCTAATATCCCCTAGAGACTTATTGGCCATACCCATCATCCTTCAAACAAAGAAATTACCCTATTGGTTGATAGCTTTTAAAGATGAGTACATTTATAAAGAGGGTAATCCCAATAATGCCCTTGGAGAGAAACACCTTCAAACCAAGGTGAAACCTGGTTCCCCATCGTTCAAAATCTCGATAATGGTAAGAGAATATCTAAGTATTATAATGCACATGATAATTTGCAAAGAAAACCTACCAATTGTGTAAATTGCATAAAAGTCCAAAATATACATATAATTGCATAACTTGCACAACAACATCCAGATTGGACCCAACTTGAAACTTAATCTTGTCTCATGGTTTCAAAAAACCTCACAAGGTTAAATTAAGGTTTATAGTACTTAATTATGGTAGTTAATCTTGTTCAATACATTTGGTAAGGTTTGGGGCCTTACACTTCTAACATGGATTTATTTACCATTGTTCCACTTAAGTAATGATTTTACATGTTAGATCTTTAAATATGATTTCACTGAGGTATTTGTGCATAAACCCTTAAATTGGTATAATTATTGAACAAATCTTCACCAAACCACTATAAATTCCACAAATTAAACATCAAAGCCAAAAAAGGATAGAAAGGAAAGGAAAAGCTTGGAAAAGGGCCAAAAAGAGAATATGTCCAAGTTTCAGTATGTTACAACACTCCAACCCTTAAAGAGGATTTTGTCCTCAAAATCTAAAGCAAAGTGAGAAGGTTGAGTATGCAACAAATCACCACTAAACTCCCAGGTTGAATCCATTAAACTTCTACCAAAACTTTTACTAACTTAAACTCCTTGTTTTTCAACTTCTTAACTTGGGAGTTTAGAATCTTCTTAAGCAACTCCCATAGGTCAGGTTCTCATGGATCACCTAAAGGTTCCACTTTTGTGATTTCATTTTAAATTTTTGGCTTATTATAATTATATTAATTAGGATATCACATTATCATTATTATTCTTTTAATTGTGTCATGTCATATTTACTTTTTTTCCAAAATAGTTATATTTCATTATTATGCACAAAGTCCTATATATATATATTGTTTATCTCATTAAGAGTTTTAGCACAATTAGAGTTTACTCAATTATCTCAATATGCATTATTATATATGATCATTATCTTTAAAAATTCGTTTTTAGACTCCATTATCACCTTATTGAATTACATCAGATTATTTTGTATGAAATAGGAAACTTTATCCAATTTTTTTTACAATTAATTCAAATAATGTCACATTAATTACTTATATGTATATTAGACATTGTTACTTTACCATTCTTGCTCACATTAATGTCATCGTTAATCATTCTCTCATATATATTCACTTCTTATTATTGATTATGAACATTAGTGTGAATCAATTACTTCTTATCCATGTTGAAGTCATTATATATATTTTAGTGATCAAGATGGGACATATTACATATTCATGATTTGATTCACATACTAATTCATTAGGTGAATAATTAGGTGTGTCTTAGAGAACAAGGTGATATGTATTTCATATTCATAACCTGATTAATCTATGATTTATGTGTATTAAAGTATGTTATCTGATTATGACACCTAGTAACATTAATGTATTATGAATGTCATTAAGGATGTATAGGTTAACGTTAGATGATTATAACTTAGGGTTTAGGTTAACATGATCATTATTCTTCACCTATACCTTCTAAGGATGCATTAAGTCTAAGGTTAAATTACAATTATTTTGCCCATCATATCATTAGGGTCTATTGGTTTATGACATGGTCAACATCATGTTTATCCACTATTAGTATTAAAATGTGACTTACTCTTATTATGTGCATTAGATATTCATTATTTTTCAAACATATGAACAATTCATTAGGTGATCTTTATATGTTCTTTTGGATACCAAGAAACATGTGGTTACAACTATAACTTATTTGGTCAAAACTAGGATTGAAGCACACTTACTTCCTAATTAGGGAGTTAGGGTTTCTAAAGTCAGAGTAGCTAGATTTTAGTATGTTACATGACTCCATCCCCTTGGAAAGGATTTCATCATCAAAATCTAACTACCCAAACATCATCAAACCAACTACTCTCCACCCCTTAAAGGGTTTGACCTACCAAGCCAAATTAATCTAGAGGTAAAAGGGTGAGTCTAACCAGACCATATACTAGATCCATCACGCTTCACTACGCACTCAGATTGCTTACTAAAAACCAAACTTCGAAGTCTAGGTTCTAGGGATAACTATCCAAACATGTGGTTCTATGGGTCACAAGGAAACTATATTGGGTATCCATCCTCAAACAAGTCATTACACTAGGGAGACTAGTTCAACATATTAGGATCCCTAAAGATAAATCATATAGATGTCTAAGGATACTATTACCTAAAATCATGCTATTTCAGACAATTCATATCATCTTAGGCCTGGCCGGTATCATATGGATTCGGGAGTCCTTGTAAACCAAGCTACTGGTGTGGAGGAAAATATTACCAGCCCCCGAACCCTGATCTTTTCTAGACACCTTTTCTTTCAACTTCATGTCCTAGTAGCTGCCTAAAGGCCAAGCTAAACAACCTCAAGTTACTATGGTTACTTATGCATATTTTAGTTGTAAGTATTATAGAGATCTATTCATCATTATTCTAATGTGAAACTATAGGATCCTAAATCAACCATTCATCATCTATTGATTAACTCTAGGGAAATCATGTCACTTAAAGGTAAGGCAAGTATTCTAATTAGGGAGACAAAGGTGAAATAGTCAGATTCTGACTACCATGGGCTTTGATACCAAGATGTAAGGAGTGGGATCCACACCCTTCTCAAAAAAATTGAAGAATTAACATCCATTCCAAACACACTCAAAGGTATGTTGGAATAGGTATAAATTTTCCAAATTTATAATAATGGTATGCAAAAGACCAAAGTGTAGCAGCGGAATAAAAATAACTGACTATATTCAACATTCATAAAAGCTTACATAAGTACATCAAAAACTCCCATTAGGGTTTAGAACAAGACACAACAAAAAGGATCTAGATGGAGGGAAGTCTAAACTACTTCAAATCTTGTCAAGTGCTAGGTCTGTGCCCAAAGCTATGTTCTCCTGGTTCAACTCACTGGGTTGTCCTAACTTGGGTGGTTGGGAGAGAAACCAACAAAAGGGAAAGAAAACAAGGTATGTGTCAACATTATGAACAAGTACAATAGATAAGTAAATAACATGAAACATAAAGATATTGAATCATCATAAGATGAGAAGGCCAAGAGAATGAGGAATAATAAAATAGATGCTTACCATAACAAAAGAATTGCATGCATGATTAATATTGACTACTTTAACTAATTAGGGTTGAGGCACCTACTGGACCTTCAACCTATAGGTGAGGGGAGAATTAATACATTCCCAGTCACCTATACAAATTTTATAGGGGAGAAATAACACATTCCCCAGGGTGAATTAACATGCCCTAACTATGGGTGGTTGTACATAAGTACCACTACTATAGATAAATAGTCTAATAAAATCATCATAATAGAAAAGAATACATGGCAAGTAATAGCATCACATAAGTATAACACAGTAGTGGGGTACCAAGACCCAAGAAAGAATATCTCAAATCTGATTTTGAAGCTATTTGAATAACATAAGTATTAATAAAGAAAATAGGGTTCTTTTCAAGCCTCGTTAGGTAAAATAGGGTTGGTTCACAATTATCCCAAATTAGGGTGTAAGGAATACACATTCCTCTCATTAGATTTCAACTACCAACTTTCATCACTTTATTGAGTCCAAGATCAACTTTTATTATTTCCAATGTATAACCATGTATTCGTGTAGGTTATATGTATTAATGTAAAGAAAACCCTTAATTTTGACTTTTTGAGAAAAGCCTCGATTTAGACTATGAAATATCACCATTAATATTATTATGTTCTCCTAATTAAGAAAACATATAATTTTGTATATTTTGAAGTTATGATGTTTAGAGTGTATTTTTGGTGATTTTTAAGTGATTAAATCATTTTCTAGAAAACCACCTTCGAAAAATCTCAAAACCAATACTTATTAATATTTTTATTAAAAATAAAAAAATTATGAGTTCATAACATATTTCACTTTAATTTTTGGACAAACGAATCAAAAGTTATGAATTATTGAAACTTGGCCAATCAGAAATCGACACATCATCAAACCGAACGAGACAAACAAAGAGAGAGGGAGAGGGAGAAAACACCATTTGATCCAAGACTAGGTTTGAAGTTGCATAGGTAACCAAACTAGAGCTTCTAGAGAAGGTAAAACAACAAGAAACCAAAACCCTAGAAGAACATGGTAAAAAGAGATGGAAATCATCAATTTTAAACATAGAAGCATGAGTTTTAAGCATGTAGTAAGCAATATATGAGAACGGGGTTAACAAAACTTGCCTCTAGGAAGGTAACAAGTTCCAAACAGCAAGTATCCCAAGATTAGAAGGTTTGGTTACTCAAAGCCAAGCTCCTTTCTTGAGCAAAGATCACCTTCTCCACTTTAGAGGTGCAAACCCTAGCAAACGAGCATGGAGATGAGATGTTTCAGGGCTCTACGTGGAGTTTTACCATGTAAAGTCATGGTTTTGACCTAGAAGAAGGTGAAAGGAAGACTAACAGAATGAAAATAGGGAAGTAAAGGAGGAAATTTACTAGTTTTGGCTGAAATCATCAAGAAGGAGCTTAGATACCCTAAATAGAACAAATTTGGAACCCTAGGAGCCATCTTCACCAAGGTAAGCACTCTCTTTTACTTTGGGACAACACCTTCATGGACAAATAGAGTAGGAACGATGCTATAAGTTGGGGGAAAGAGAAGTAGAGGATTTCTTCTTGGATTGGGAGGTGGGAATGGGTAGGTATTGCTTTATAAACAAGGGGGCAAGTATGAGGTATCTATGGGGCTTTCCATGTGTCCTTAGGCTAGGGCTTCATGGTCATGCAAGAGGACAACTCATAGACTCTTCATCTATGTCAAAGGTCAGTTCTAAAAGCCCCTGGAAACTTCTAGGCCATCCCCACCATCCTTCAAACAAACAAATAACCCCATTGGTTGATAGCTTTTAAAGATAAGCTCATTTATAAAGAGGGTAATCCCTATAATGCCCTTGGAGAGAAACACCTTCAAACCAAGGTGAAACCAGGTGCCCCATGGTTCAAAATATCAAGAATGGTAAGCGAATATCTAAGGATTATAATGCACATAATAATTTGCTTTGAAAACCTACAAATTGGGTAAATTCTATTAAAGTCCAAAATATGTATATAATTGCATAACTTGCACAAACAGCATCCAGATTGGACCAAACTTGAAACTTAATCTTGTCTCATGATTTCAAAACACCTCACAAGGTTAGACTAAGGTTTATAGTACTTAATTATGGTATTTCAACTTGTTCAATACATTAAGTAAGGTTTGGGGACTTGCACTTCTAACATGGATTTATTTACCACTATTCCACTTAAGCGGTGATTTTAAATTTTAGATCCTTAAATAGGATTTCACTAAGGTTTTTCTGCATAAACCCTTCCATTTGTATAATTATTGAACAAATGTTCACCAAACCACTATAAATTCCACTAATTAAACATCAAAGCCAAAAAAGGATAGAAAGGAAAGGAAAAGCTTGGAAAAGGGCCAAAAAGAGAATATGTCCAAGTTTTAGTATGTTATAATACTCCACCCCTTAAAGAGGATTTCGTTCTCAAAATGTAAAGCAAAGTGAGAAGGCTGAGTTCGCAACAACTCACCACTAAACTCCCATGTTGAATCCATTAAACTTCCACTAAAACTTTTGCTAACTTAAACTCCTTGTTTTTCAACTACTTAACTTGGGAGTTTAGAATCTTATAAAGCAACTTCACATAGGTCAGGTTCTCATGGATCACCTAAAGGTTTCACTTTTGCAATTTCATTTTAAATTTTTGTCTTATTAGAATTATATTCATTAGGATATCACATTATCATTATTATTCTTTTAATTGTGTCATGTCATCTTTACTTTGTTTCCAAAAGAGTTATATTTCATTATTATGCACAAAGTCCTATATATTTATTGTTTATCTCATTTATAATTTTATCACAATTAGAGTTTACTCAATTATCTCAATATGCATTATTATATTTGATCATTATCTTTAATAATTTGGTTTTAGACTCCATTATCACCTTATTGAATTACATCAGATTATTTTGTATGAAATAGGATACTTTATACAATTTGTTACAATTAATCCAAATAATGTCACATTAATTAATTATATGTATATTATACATTATTACTTTATCATTCTTGCTCACATTAATGTCATCATTAATCATTCTCTCATAGTTATTCACTTCTTATTATTGATTATGAACATTTGTGTGAATCAATTACTTCTTATCCATGTTGAAGTCATTATCTATATTTTAGTGATCAACATGGGACATATTACATATTAATGAATTGATTCACATACTAAGTCATTCGATGAATAATTAGGTGTGTATTAGAGAACAAGGTGATATGCATTTGATATTGATAACCTGATTAATCTATGATTTATGTGTATTAAAGTATGTTATATGATTATGACACCTAGTGACACTATTGTATCATGAATGTCATTAAGGATGTATAGGTTAACGTTATATGATTACAACTTAGGTTTTAGTTTAACATGATCATTATTCTTCACCTATACCTTCTTAGGATGCATTAAGTCTAAGGTTAAATTACAATTATATTTCCCATCATATCATTAGGGTTTATTGGTTTATGACATGGTCAAGATCAAGATTATCCACTACTAGTATTAAAATGTGAGTTACTCTTATTATGTGCATTAGATATTCTTTAGGGTTCAAACATATGAACTATTACTTAAATGATATTTATATGTTCTTTTGGATACCAAGAAACATGTGGTTACAACTATAACTTGTTTGGTTAAAACTAAGGATTCAAGCACACTAACTTCCTAATTAGGGAGTTAGGATTTGTAAAGTGAGAGTAGCTAGATTTTAGTATGTTACATGACTCCATCCCCTTGGAAAGGATTTCATCCTCAAAATCTAACTACCCAAATATCATTAAACCAACTACTCTCCACCCCTTAAAAGGTTTGACCTAACAAGCCAAACTAATCTAGAGGTAAAAGGGTGAGTCTAACCATACCAAATACAAGATCCATTGTGCTTCACTGCGCACTCGGATTGCTTGCTAAACACCAAACTTCAAAGTCTAGGTTCTAGGGATAACTATCCAAACATGTGGTTCTATGGGTCATAAGGAAACTATATTGGGTATCCATCCTCAAACTTGTCATTACACTTGGGAGACTAGTTCAACATATTAGGGTCTCTAAAGATATATCATATAGATGTCTAAGGCTACTATTACCTAAAAGGATACTATTTCAGACGATTCATATCAGATTAGGTCGGGCCAGTATCATATGGATTCGGGAGTCCTCATAAACCAAGATAGTGGTGCGGAGAAAAATCTTTCCAAACCCCGAACCTGATCCTTTCTAGACACCATTGCTTTCAACTTCATGTCCTAGTAGCTGCCCAAAGGCCAAGCTAAACAACCTCAAGTTACTATGGTTACTTATGCATATTTTAGTTGTAAGTATTTTAGGGATCGATTCATCATTATTCTAATGTGAAACTATAGGATCCTAAATGAACCCTTCATCATCTATTGATTAACTCTAGGTAAAACATGTCACTTAAAAGTAAGGCAGGTATTCTAACTAGAAAGACAAAATTGAAATAGTCAGATTCTAACTACCATGGGCTCGGATACCATGTTTTAAGGAGTGGGATCCACACCCTACTGAAAAAAAAATTGAAGAATTAACATCCATTCCAAACACACTCAAAGGTATGTTGGAATAGGTATAAATTTTCCAAATTCAATATAATGGTATGCAAAAGACCAAAGTGTAGAAGCGGAATAAAAATAACTAACTATATTCAACTTTCATAAAAGATTAGACAAGTACATCAAAATCACCCTTTAGGGTTTATAACAAGATACAAAAAAAAGGATCTAGATAGAGGGAACTCTAAACTACTTCAAATCTTGTCTCCAGAGCAACATCTCCAAGTGCTAGGTCTGTGCCCAAAGCTATATTCTCCTGGTTCAACTCAATAGCTTGTCCTTACCTGGGTGGTTAGTAGAGCACCCAACAAAAGGGAAAGGAAACAAGGTATCCGTCAACATTATGAACAAGTACAAGAGATAAGTAAATAACATGTAACATAAAGATATTGAATCATCATAAGATGAGAAGGCCAAGAGAATGAGGCATAATCAAATAGATGCTTGCAAAAACAAAAATATAATAAAAGAATTGTATGCACAATTAATATTGACTACTTTAACTAAGTAGGGTTGAGGCACCTACCAGACCTTCAACTAATAGGTTAGGGGAGAATTAATACATTCCCAGTCACCTATACAAATTTTATAGGGGAGAAATAACACATTCCCCAGGGTGAATGAGCATGCCCTAACTATGGGTGGTTGTACATAAGTACCACTACTATAGATAAATAGTCTAATACAATCATCATGCTAGAAAAGAATCCATGGCAAGTAATAGCATCACATAAGTAGAACACAGTAGTGGGGTACCAAGACCCAAGAAAGAATATCTCAAATCTAATTTTGAGGCGATTTCAATAAGAGACGTATTAACAAAGCAAATAGGGTTCTTTTCAAGCCTCATTAGGGAAAATAGGGTCGTTTCACAATTATCCAAAATTAGGGTGTAAGGAATTCACATACCTCTCATAAGATTTCAACTACCAACTCTCATCACTTTATTGAGTCCAAGATCAACTTTTCCTATTTCCAATGTATAACCATGTATTAGTGTAGGTTATATGCATTAATGTAAAGAAAACCCTTAATTTTGAATTTTTGAGAAAAGCATCAATTTAGACTATGAAAATATCACCGTTGATCTTATTGTTTTCTCCTAATTAAGAAAACATATAATTTTGTATATTTTGAAGTTATGATGTTTAGAGTGTGTTTTTAGTGATTTTTCAGTGATTAAATCATTTTATAGAAAACAACCTTTGAAAAAACTCAAAACAATACTTGAAAATATTTGTATTAAAAATAACATGTTTTTATGAGTCCATAACATATTTTACTTTAATTTTTGGACAAACGAATCAAAAGTTATGAATTATTCAAATTCGGCCAATCAAAAATGGACACATCATCAATCTGAACGAGTCAAGCGAAGAGAGGGAGAGGGAGAAAACACCATTTGATCCAAGATAAGGTTTGAAGTTTCATAGGTAACCAAACTAGAGCTTCTAGAGAAGGTAAAATGGCAAGAAACCAAAACCCTAGAAGAACATGGTAAAAAGAGATGGAAATCGTCAATTTTAAACATAGAAGCATGAGTTTTAAGCATGTAGTAAGCAATATATGAGAAGGGGGTTAACAAAACTCACCTCTAGGAAGGTAAGAAGGTCCAAACAACAAGGATCTTGAGATTATAATGTGACATCCAACTTACAAAACACAAGATTAACTAAGTGGAAGCGAATCATTTGCAGCGGATTATTGAAAATCACTAAAAATTAAAACTTTTTGCAAAGAGATCCAAACATAGGAAACTCTTACAACAAGAACCATAGAATAACATTTACATCCTGGTTCAAAAATACATGACTTGTACTATCTCTTCTTGAGGATTACAACATCATCTGTCCTAGAAAATTATATACAGACAGCACACGAATCTCGAGGCATCAAGTCAAAATCTCAAATGATTCCTTAAAACACTAACTATAAACTTTGAGGACCTAAGAGTATAGAGACGACACATAGGACTTTCTAACTATATGCCTTGACAGCCAGGGTCTCCACCTAAGATCTCACTACTGTCCAGGTTGTTGCTTTCCTTTTCCTGCAAAAGGGCATCTGCTTCTTTATCCGCGTCCACCTAAAAATGTTAGATCCCACGGGCGTGAGACAATTGTAAATTGCCCCAGCGGGAGATATAACTCTCTATCAAAACATTGTATTGCAGTTTAAAGATATGAAACTGGGAAGGAGATAAGCAGATTAAAGCATTCTCATCTTTGAAAGCATTGCAACTATTTATGATAGAGAAACATATCATCCATTTTCTTTTAATAAGGAATAGGAATAACATATATATCATTTATCCATCATATTATATCATCATATCAAACTTTTCTGGTGACATTCATTAACTTGATGTGTCTCCCATGAAACATTCTTGTTTCAATCTGTTGGCCTTAGTCAATCTGCTAAACAGATAAGGAATTACATCTACCATATACTCATATATCATTAATACAGGCATTGGGTTATTACCAATCTTGTGTTATCAATACATGCATTGAGCCTCTGCCAGGTATTGGACTCTTCCAAACCTGATTACACCGCCAGGAATTGGACACTACCAATCCTGATTTCACAGCCAGGCATTGGACTTTAACCAATCCCGATTATAGGCATTACACCTCTGCCAGGTATTGGATTTCTCCAAACCTGATTACACCGCCAGACATTGGACTTTAACCAACCCTGATTACAGGCTTCATGCCTCTTCCAGGTATTGGATTCTAACCAATCCTGATTACACCGCCTGGCAGTGGACTTTAACCACTCCTGATTACAGGCTTCATGCCTCTGCCAGGTATTGGATTCTAACCAATCCTGATTACACCGCCAGGCAGTGGACTTTAACCACTCCTGGTTATAGGCTTCATGCCTCTGCCAGGTATTGGATTCTAACCAATCTTGATTACATGGATCATGGAATATAAACTCCTTTGATCCATCATTAATCATCTTGGTACCTCTTACTATGCTACAATTGTTCTCATGGCTCATAAAGCCCATAAAGCATCTTGTCACCTCTCATTAGGCAACATGTAAACATATGGCTCACAGGGTCATTCAACATCTTGTCACTTATCACTAGGCAACAAAATCATTTTATCGCATGTAATATAATAGTAACACCACTATTCCCTTAATAGGGTTAGGGCTTACTATTCACATCACTTTGGGGTTTCTCATGTCCCATTACCCAATTTAGGGTTAGGGTTTTCCCATCTCTTATTGCTTAGACTTCATGCTCACATTATTAGTTCAGCTCTAATATATTACTTCACACCTCTAGGAGCATTCAAATATATCATAAGTATATGCTTATGATCACTATTCTCATTATATATATCATTAATGATCAATAATTTAAGGAATGAGATCATTTCTCATCCTTATCATGGTGTGATTACATCATACTCGTTGATTTGGCTTAACCCCATTCTCAAGGTATATTAATCAACATTTATCACAATACATTGAGTTCATTACATCTTTATTGTAACAATTGCATAACACACACTTCATGTGTTTCTTATCCAAGAATAGTGGATTAGAGGTTCATCAAGGAATGCCTACCCTGAAATGCTAAATGTGATATCTATCATGTCTTAATGTATCACTTTCTTTTCATTTCCATCTTACTTAAATTAATCAGCTAACTTTGTATTAAGGTATTTCCCTCTTAATACTTCATCCTCTAACTTGTCACTATCATCATATGGTGCATAGGTTACACATTATAATTGTCCAACTATCTTTAATGATATAGACTTATCCAATGGTTAAGCATTATAGAATATATGATAAACTATTATCCACCACTTTAGATATTTCAACTCTTAGGATGTTACCCACATCATTATTTAGTATTGCATACATCATTCCTAAGAGTTTCATGTCCTAATCATTCTAAGGTATGTAGGGTTGTTACACATGTATAGAGTTGGGTTTATAAGGATCTAGGCATCATCTTGTTTCTTAGACCCTTATTCATTAGAATAACCATATTACCATTCATATGGTTCATCTACCTTACCCTACATGGTTATCACATTCTCATCATACTTGATTATATTAGACACACCCCACTTTAGTATATTGGCTATTATACCATCACTAGGGTTTCACATATCATGGTATCATTATATGGCATCATTCTGGATTGAGTCTTACATCATATCATTCCATCAAGAATTTCTTATGACATCATTCTAATTTAGGGATTCATATGGTATTACTCTAGATCAAGGTTTCTCATTTCATAACCCACAATTAGGGTTTACTATTCACTCCAACTAGGGTTTTGCATAACATCACCCTTAATTAGAGTTTCTCATGGATTCACCCTCAATTAGGGTTTCTCATGTTATCATTCTGGTTTAGAGTCACAATATTACCCTTGAATTAGGTTACATCTGATATTGCCCTAGATTTGGGTTAGGGCTCAACAACCTCCTTAATTAGGGTTTCATGATCTCTTTATTAAGGATCATACCCTAATTACTTATTCATTCATATTGAAGGTGTTGAAGCTTATCCATTACATGATTATCATTCATGTAGGAAGTTCTCTCTTTCTCATCCTCTATAAGATGATACCTACTTCAAACTTGATTAGACTAATTCAACTTAACTTGAATGAGAATTGACACTTAAACCATTGTGTCATTACTTTCATGATCATTAGAGATTAATCATATAAAGGGTACTAATCACCCTATCTCATTAAAGGTACAATTATTATAATCACCCTTGGTTCACATCATGAAATGTTCAATTAAACAATTTACCTTTACCCACTTTGAGTGTTCATACAGTTTGGTTAATTACCTTCCAAACGATCTTAGTAACCTAGACCTCAAATGGTCTTGACCATCCAGACCCCAAACGGTGTTGCTTACAATACATTCAAACGGTCTAAGACCGTTTAGACCTTCAAACGTTCTTGGTCATATGGCTTGAAACCATTTGGTAAAGGTGGTGCTTGAAACTGTTTGCTAAAGCAAGTACTTGAAACTGTTTTCCAAAGCAAGTACTTGAAACCATTTGCTAAAGCACTCATGAGATCGATTGGGCCTCAAACGGTTTGGGATAATTTGGTTCCAAATGGTCTTGAGACCGTTTGGTCCCAAACTGTCTTGAGACCGTTTGTACTCAAACGGTCTTGAGACCGTTTGGTCCAAACCTCCTCAAAACCGAATGGACCAAATATGGTCTCCACCAATTATATTGATTTAGGGTTTCCAATATTGATTCCCTCAACGATTGAATTCATATAACCACTTCATCAATTGAGCCTAAAACCACACTTCATATGAGCTTAATAGATCATCCTTCAACTAATTTAACCCTCATTTGATCATCAATTAGGGTTTAGAATCAATTGGATTAGGGTTTGAGATCAATGAACCTTCACTATTAATCAATGTGAAACTAGTTGCCTTGAAATCATTGGGTCACCATCCAAATTGGACATGACCTGACCTCAAAAGGTCTTGAGGTCGTTTGGATTACCTCCAAACGGTCTTGAGACCGTTTTCCCATAATATTATCAAAATCCATGACATCCAATTAGGGTTTGAGTCATTGGATTGATCAATAAATCAACATTTGATTGCAAATCAGTTTGGTATCTTTGGATCTTCAAATACCCAACCATACTCAACCCTAGATCTCCAAACGGTCTTGGGTGACCCTCAAAAAGTCTTGAGACCATTTGGGTGATTCCCAAATGGTTTTGAAACCGTTTGGGTCAATCAACCCAAAGACTCAACACCATCAATTACCAAATCAGCACTTAACCAGATTAGGGTTTGCTACTTGGTGATTAACTATGCATTGAATTAATCAATTGGATCCTTTATATTATCATTCAACATGTCTTAGGGTTCTAACCTCAAACGTTCAACCCTCTCAAATGGTCAACTCCCTCAAATGGTTTGGTCTCAAAACACCAAACGATTTTGAAACTGTTTGGTCTCCAAACGGTTTGGTGAAACCGTTTGGACCAACAAGTTGGAAACCGTTTGCCTTGGATATTTTGGAGAGGTGTGTACTTATGATGATCTCATCATAATCAAGCTATAAACTCATGAAATATACTGTGATTTCCATGGTGATTGCACCAATCAACCGAATCAATTATTGTAAATGTAGAAAGGATCATTATTTGATAAGGAATTGAATGCAATAACAAAATTGAGGGTTCAAGTTATAAAACCCGCCTCCAATTGAGCTCCAAAGATCCAAGTTCACGGAAACAATGGTGTATGCAACTCCTTTCACCATTCTAAGGCTCGTCCTCAAGGTTTGAGTGAAAAGGAATGGTTATAATTGAAGAGGGGATCGAATTAGGAAGAATTCATGCATTAATTTGTAATTTCCACCATGGATTCAAGGTGAAAAGGGATCAAGAAGCTTACCAACAGGAAGGGAGTCATCCTCCTGGTCCTCCCAAGCTCCTTGGTCGTTTTCCAAGCAAAGAGAAAGAAGCAGGGTCGAAAAAGCCTTTCATTTGGCTTGTAAAGAGTCTTTTTATAATAAAAATCAATGAGTGAGAATATGTTTTATAAAAATTCATTTAATCCCAAAAATAGAGCCGCCTCTTCCCCCTCAACTTCATTGGATCCGAGGCTATATTTCTTGCCTCTTATTCCTCTCAATTATCCATGATTTAAAGAAAATCAAATTAAGCACCTCAAATCATATAATACTAATATCCATATGTGAGTGGATATTTCTTTTTCTTATAAAATTGTGAGTGAGTTATCCACTCCCTTGGATATTTTCGTGGTCCTTGCAAAGCTCAAGGACGTAATCACACACATATGAATCCAACCATTTTAATTTTGGTTGAAATCCCTTTAATTAATACATTTATTCTTGCACTAAAATGAATTAGGGTTTCGATTAGGATTAAATCTTGATTATTTTAATATCAAGATTCTCTCTCCTCCAACTTAATTCAAATGAGGTGCCCCTCTCATTTTCTTTTCTCTAAATGATGACAAGAAACATTAGGAACCTTATTGAAGTGGTAATTTGCATATTGAACACTAGGTTTTGGGTAAATTGCACATTACACCAAAACTGGGTTTTAATGCACAAACATTGTCCAACAAGCTCTGTCTTGGTACCCAAGCTTGTGGAAACCATACCACTACATCATATTCATTCTTATGATGTCTCAAAATAAGAGGAACATATTATCATGTAACTTTTGCAAGTTAATCCCTTAACTTGGGTAATTTGCACATTAGTCCAAAATAAGCAAACATTGCTTCAACATTGTTCAAACATGACCAAAATTGAAACATAGGTTCCTTATGAGCCCTAATTACTTTTCACAGGATAAGATTAAGTTTTTAATCATCTTTATTAATTAAAACACCTAGGGTTAAAGCATAACCCATGTCAGATATGTTACATATAAGGTCTAGTAGCTCCAAGCCAAGCTCCTTTCTTGAGCAAAGATCACCTTCTCCACCTTAGAGGTACCAACCCTAGCAAAAGAGCATGGAGATGAGATGTTTTAGGGCTCTAGGTGGAGTTTTACCATGGAAGGTCATGATTTTGACCTGGAGGAAGGTGGAAGGAAGACTAACAGCATGCAAATAGGGAAGGAAAGGAGGAAATGTACTAGTTTCGGTCAAAATCATCAAGAAGGAGCTTAGATATCCTAAATAGAGCAAATTTGGAACCCTAAGAGCCTTCTTCACCAAGGTAAGCACTCTCTTTTACCTTGGTACAGCACCTTAATGGACAAATAGAGTAGGAACTATTATATAAGCTGGGGGAAAGAGAATGAGAGGATTGCTTCTTGGATTGGGAGGTGAGAAGGGTAGGCATGGCTTTCAAAAGAAGGGGGCAAGTATGAGGTATCTATGGGACTTTCCATGTGTCCTTAGGCTAGGACTTCATGGCCATGTAAGAGGACATCTCATAGACTCTTCTTGTCTATCAAAGGTCGGTCCTAAAAGTCCCTGGAGACTTCTAGGCCATCCCCACCATCCTTCAAATAAAGAAATAACCCCATTGGTTGATAGCTTTTAAAGATAAGCTCATTTATAAAGAGGGTGATCCCTATAATGTCCTTGGAGAGAACCACCTTCAAACCATGGTGCAACCAAGTGCCCCATGGTTCAAAAGCTCTAGAATGTCAAGGGAATATCTAAGGATTATAATGCACATCATAATTTGCAAAGAAAACCTACCAATTGGGTAAATTGCATAAAAGTCCAAAAGATGCATATAATTGCATAACTTGCACAAACAGCATATAGATTGGACCAAACTTGAAACTTAAATTGGCCTTATGATTCAAAACACCTCACAATGTTAGATTCAGGTGTATAGTACTTAATTATGGTAGTTAAGCTTGTTCAATACATTAAGTAAGGTTTGTGGCCTTACACTTCTAACATGGATTTATTTACCATTGTTCCATTTAAGCGGTGATTTTACATTTTAGATCCTTAAATAAGATTTCACTGAGGTATTTATGCATAAACCCTTCCATTGGTATAATTATTGAACAAATGTTCACCAAACCACTATAAATTCCACTAATTAAACATCAAAGCCAAAAAAGGATAGAAAGGAAAGGAAAAGCTTGGAAAAAAGGCCAATAAGAGAATATGTCCAAGTTTCAGTATGTTACAACACTCCACCCCTTAAAGAGGATTTCATCCTCAACATCTAAAGAAAAGTGAGAAGGGTGAGTATGCAAAAACTCATCACTAAACTCCCAGGTTGAATCCATTAAACTTCTACCAAAACATTTACTAGCTTAAACTCCTTGTTTTTCAACTGCTTAACTTGGGAGTTTAGAATCTTCTCAAGTAACTCTACATAGGTCAAGTTCTCATGGATCACCTAATGGTTCCAATTTTGCGATTTCATTTTAAATTGTTGGCTTATTAGAATTATATTCATTGGGATATCATGTTATCATTATTATTCTTTTAATTGTGTCATGTCATATTTACTTTGTTTCCAAAAGAGTTATATTTCATTATTATGCACAAAGTCCTATATATTTATTGTTTATCTCATTAAGATTTTTAGCACAATTAGAGTTTACTCAATTATCTCAATATGCATAATTATATCTGATCTTTATCTTTAATAATTTGATTTTAGACTCCATTATCACCTTATTGAATTACATTAGATTATATTGTATGAAATAGGACACTTTATCCTATTTTTCTCGATTTGTGCGTGTCATCCTATTTGTTACAATTAATCTAAATAATGTCACATTAATTACTTATATGTATATCATACATTGTTACTTTATCGTTCTTGCTCACATTGATGTCATCATTAACCATTCTCTCACATTTGTTCACTTATTATTATTTATTATGAGCATTTGTGTGAATCAATTACTGCTTATCCATGTTGAAGTCATTATGTATATTTTAGTGATCAACGTGGGACACATTACATATTAATGATTTGATTCACATACTAAGTCATTAGGTGAATAATTAGGTGTGTATTAGAGAACAAGGTGATATGCATTTCATATTGATAACCTGATTAATATATGGTTTATGTGTATAAAGTATGTTATATGATTATGACACCTAGTGACACTAATGTATCAGGAATGTCATTAAGGATGTAAAGGTTAACGTTATATGATTACAACTTAGGGTTTAGGTGAATATGATCATTATACTTCACCTATACCTTCTTAGGATGCTTTAAGTATAAGGTTAAATTACAATTATATTTCCCATCATATCATTAGGGTTTATTGGTTTATGACATGGTCAACATCATTCTTATCCACTATTAGTATTAAAATGGGAGCTACTCTTATTGTGTGCATTAGATATTCATTAAGGTTCAAACATATGAACATATCATTAGATGATCTTTATATGTTCTTTTGGATACCAAAAAACATGTGGTTACAAATATAACTTGTTTGGTCAAAACTAAGGATTCAAGCAAACTAACTTCCTAATTAGGGATTTAGGGTTTCTAAAGTCAAAGTAGCTAGATTTCAGTATGTTACATGACTCCATCCCCTTGGAAAGGATTTCATCCTCAAAATCTAACTACCCTAACATCATCAAACCAACTACTCTTCATCCCTTAAAAGGTTTGACTTACAAAGCCAAACTAATCTAGAGGTAAAAGGGTGAGTCTAACCAGACCATATACTTGATCCATCACGATTCACTGCGCACTCAGATTGCTTACTAAACACCAAACTTTGAAGTCTAGGTTCTAGGGATAACTATCCAAACATGTGGTTCTATGGGTCATAAGGAAACTATATTGGGTATCCATCCTCAAACAAGTCACTACACCTGGGACACTAGTTCAACATAGTAGGGTCCCTAAAGATAAATCATATAGATGTCTAAGGCTACTATTACCTAAAAGTATGCTATTTTGGACAATTCATATCAGCTTAGGCCTGGCCAGTATCATATGTATTCGAGAGTCCTCTTAAACCAAGCTAGTGGTGTGGAGGAAAATATTGCCAACCCCCAGAACCTGATCCTTTCTAGACACCTTTGCTTTCAACTTCATGTCCTAGTAGCTGCCTAAAGGCCCAGCTAAACAACCTCAAGTTACAATGGTTACTTATGCATATTTTAGTTGCAAGTATTTTAGGGATCTATTCATCACTATTCTAATGTAAAACTATAGGATCCTAAATCAATCCTTCATCATATATTAATTAACTCTAGGGAAAACATGTCACTTAAAGCTAAGGCAAGTATTCTAACTAGGGAGATAAAAGTGAAATAGTCAAATTCTGACTACCATGGGCTCTGATACCATTCTGTAAGGAGTGGGATCCACACCCTACTAAAACAATTTGAAGAATTGACATCCATTCCAAACACACTCAAAGGTATGTTGGAATAGGTATAAATTTTCCAAATTCAATATAATGGCATGCAAAAGACCAAAGTGTAGTAGCGGAATAAAAAAAACTGACTGTATTCAACTTTCATAAAGGATTACACAAGTACATCAAAATCTCCCATTAGAGTTTACAACAAAATACAACAAAAAGGATCTAGATAGAGGGAAGTCTAAACTACTTCAAATATCATCTCTAGAGAAACATCTCCAATTGCTATGTCCGTTCCCAAAGCTAGGTTCTCCTGGTTCAACTCAACAGCTTGCCCTAACCTGGGTGGTTGGGAGAGCACCCAGCAAAAGGAAACGGAAATAAGGTATGTGTCAACATTATGAACAAGTACAAGAGATAAGTAAATAACATGAAACATAAATATATTGAATTATCATAAGATGAGAAGGACAAGAGAATGAGGCATAATCAAATAGATGCTTGCCATAACAAAAATATAACAAAAGAATTGCATGCATGATTAATATTGACTACTTTAACTAAGTAGGGTTGAGGCACCTACTGGACCTTCAACCTATAGGTGAGGGGAGAATTAATACATTCCCAGTCACCTATACAAATTTTATAGGGGAGAAATAACACATTCCCCAGGGGGAGAATAATACGTTCCCTGGGGTGAATTAACATGCCCTAACTATGGGTAAGTACATAAGTACCACTACTACAACTAAATAGTCTAATAAAATCATCATGCTAGAAAATAATCCATGGAAATTAATAGCATCACATAAGTAGAACACAGTAGTGGGGTACCAAGACCCAAGAAAGAATATATCAAATTTGATTTTGAGGCTATTTGAATAAGAGAAGTATTAATAAAGGAAATTGGGTTCTTTTCAAGCCTCATTAGGGAAAATAGGGTTGGTTCACAATTATTCCAAATTAGGGTGTAAGGAATGCACATACCTCTCATAATATTTCAACTACCAACTTTCATCACTTTATTGAGTCCAAGATCAACTTTTCCTATTTCCAATGTATAACCATGTATTAGTGTAGGTTATATGTATAAATGTAAGGAAACCCCTTTTTTCTTTTTGAGAAAAGCCTCGATTTAGACTATGAAAATATCACCATTGATCTTATTATGTTCTCCTAATTAAGAATATAGTTAAGTTTATATATTTTGAAGTTAGGATGTTTAGAGTGTATTTTTGGTGATTTTTAAGTGATTAAATCATTTTCTACAAAACCACCTTCGAAAAAACTCAAAACCAATACTTGAAAATATTTCTATTAAAAATAACATGTTTTTCCGAGTTCAGAACATATTTTACTTTAATTTTTGGACTAACAAATCAAAATTTCTGAATTATTGAAATTCGGCCAATCAAAAATCGAAACATCATCAAACCGAACGAGACAAGCGATGAGAGAGGGAGAGGGAGAAAACACCATTTGATCCAAGATCAGGTTTGAAGTTTCATAGGAAACAAAACTAGATATTCTAGAGAAGGTAAAATAGCAAGAAACCAAAACCCTAGAAGAACATGGTAAAAAGAGATGGAAATCATCGATTTTAAACATATAAGCATGAATTTTAAGAACATAGTAGGGAATATATGAGAAGTGGGTTAACAAAAATTTCCTCTGGGAAGGTAAAAAGGTCCAAATAGCAAAGATCCCAAGATTAGAAGGTCTGGTTGCTCCAAGCCAAGCTCCTTTCTTGAGCAAAGATCATCTTCTCCACTTTAGAGGTGCAAACCCTAGCAAAAGAGCATGGAGATGAGATGTTTTAGGGCTCTAGGTGGAGTTTTACAATGGAAGGTCATGGTTTTGACCTGGAGGAAGGTGGAAGGAAGACTAATAGAATGAAAATAGGGAAGGAAAGGAGGAAATTTACTGGTTTTGGTCGAAATCGTCAAGAAGGAGCTTAGATACCTTAAATAGAGAAAATTTGGAACCCTAGGAGCCTTCTTCACCAAGGTAAGCACTCTCTTTTACCTTGGGATAGCACCTTCATGGAAAAATAGAGTAGGAACGATGCTCTAAACTGGGGGAATGAGAAGGAGAGGATTTCTTCTTGGATTGGGAGGTGGGAAGGGGTAGGCATGGCTTTATAAAGAAGGGGGCAAGTATGAGGTGTCTATGGGACTTTCCATGTGTCCTTAAGCTAGGGCTTCATGGTCATGCAATAGGACAGCTCATAGACTCTTCTTGTATATCAAAGGTCGGTCCTAAAATCCCATGGAGACCTGTAGGACATCCCCACCATCCTTCAAACAAAGAAATAACCCCATTGGTTGATAGCTTTTAAAGATAAGCTCATTTATAAAGAGGGTAATCCTTATAATGCCCTTGGAGAGAAATACCTTCAAACCAAGGTGCAACCAGGTGCCCCATGGTTCAAAATATTGATAATGGTAAGGGAATATCTAAGTATTATAATTCATATGATAATTTGCAAAGAAAACCTACCAATTGAGTAAATTGCATAAAAGTCTAAAATATTTATATAATTGGATAACTTGCACAAACAGCATCTAGATTGGACCAAACTTAAAACTTAATCTTATATCATGATTTCAAAACACCTCACAAGGTTAGATTAAGGTTTATAGTAATTAATTATGGTATTTAAGCTTGTTCGATACATTAAGTAAGGTTTGGGGCCTTACACTTCTAACATGGATTTATTTACCATTGTTCCACTTAAGCAGTGATTTTACACTTTAGATCCTTAAATAAGATTTGAGTGAGGTATTTGTTCATAAACCCTTCCATTGGTATAATTATTGAACAAATGTTCACCAAACCACTATAATTCCACTAATTAAACATCAAAGCCAAAAAAGGATAGAAAGGAAAGGAAAAGCTTGGAAAAGGGCCAAAAAGAGAATATGTCCAAGTTTTAATATGTTACAACATGCTATATACAAATAAAGGATCTAAAGTAGAGCGAAACTAAACTACGTCAATATGTCTCCAATAGAACAACTTAACAGATAAGTCCATGATGGAAGGATGAACACCTTCTCCTAGTCTTAGGCTGGTTCACCATGCTCCTGTTGTGCACTCTCATCCTAAACCTGGGTGGTTGGGATCACCAGCAAGAGAATAGAATAAAGTATGTGTCAATTAAAGGAATAAGAACAAATAAAGTATAACAGAAAGTAAACATGTAGTAATGATTCCACTATGCTAAAGAAATGTCAAAAGTATGAGGCACATAAATAAGAATACTTGCCATAACATCACATATTAATATTGAAGTATGCATGATAAAAGTATGACTACATTATCTAAAGTAGGGCTGAGGCACCTACCAACCTCAACCAAAACAAATAGGTAATGGAGAGTGGTCACATTCCCAAACACCTACAAAATATATATAAAAGTGGGGAGAGTGGTCACATTCCCCAGGGCTCATGCCCAAACTATGGGTGGCTAGTATAGAGGTACACTACAATAGCTAATAAGTCATCAAGTTATCATGCTCACTAAATAAAATGGCAATATTAAACTACAAATTAATAGTGTCATGGAAGGGGGTATAAAACCCAAACAAGTAGTGAAATAAATATGCCAAAAGAGTATAAATGGGGAACAAGGTATAAGTCTATGCCTCATTAGAAATATTAGGGTTGGATATCAAAATTCCCAACTAAAGGATAAGTGTACACACCCATACATAAATAGGATTGCACATACCTTAATGTAAAGTCATCATCGTCATTTTCATCAAACTAGCTTGTATCCAAGACAACTTTATCCTAGTTACAAATTTATACAAATGGATTAGGGTTTATAAAGCATACTATGTGAGAAACCCTAATTATGTACCTTCTATGAAAACCATCGATTTAGGACTCAAAACCTAGACCAATCGTTTATTTAGATTCTCATAATTAAGAACACATATCTATTTCTTAAATTTGGAGTTAAAATGAATTAGTTGCATATTTTAAGGCTTATAATATAATTAAAATGGTATATATAATAAACATCAAAATTGGGATGCAAAACAATACTTAAAACTGATAAAATCGTATTCCTTGTGAAAAATCCTTTCCAATGAGTATTTATTTGTATTTTTTTATAATGTATCGATTTACTATGAATTATATAAAACTTACCAATAGAAAATCAAGAAAAGCCACGTGGGTGATAAATTGCGCAAAAATGAAGAGAACGGGGCCAGGTCCACAATGATCTGGCCCAATCATGTGCTGCCAGGTAGCGGGTCAGCACTCGTGGGGCCTCGATCATGTAAGAAACCAACAGTGGCGAAATGACTAAATTACCCCTGTGCAAAAAATAAAAGAAAAGTGAAGACAGTGGGGGTAAAATAGGGAAACCACCAAGGGGGTCAATCCCTAGCTCTTGTCAGCCATGTTGCGAGCATCTCAAATCCAATTTGGGTGATTCTACAAGTCATGATGGAAAAGGGAGTTGAGGGCGGAAAAAGAGAGAGCAGCAGATGATGAACTCACCTAGGTCATCAATTCCTTCGCTGGCGTCGCCGATAGTCCTAGAAGAGCACCGCAAGGTTTGGGAAGAAATCAGGATGGTAGTGGCTATGCGAGAAAGATCTATGCAAATTGAGGTGAGGAACTTGTTGCTTGGGTATCAGGTGAGGTTAGGGTGTTGCTATTTGTACATGGGGTCTCATGCTTTGGTCTAACCAAGTTGGAGGTGAGAAGGCTACAAACTAGAGGTTCGATGTTTCATGGACGATGCATTTTGGTGCATGAGTAATGGCTTAACTTGATCATCAGAGTGAGGAGGAATCAATGGCAAAGATATCAAGTGAAATGGTGGAGTATTGGCTGAGAAACCAATTGAGGAGAAAGACTAGTAAAACGGTACTCAGTTTCGAGTAGACAAAGCTAGGAGACGACTCGCAGACCATTGGACTGCAGATCGAACGGCTGGGATTGTGCGCGGCCACTGAACTGAAGAGGGTAACGTGTGACATTGATTCAAAATGGAAACCATAGGTTAAGTTGCTCGCATTGATGAAATTAATTTGGAAACTTAATCAAACTTTAATCAAATCTTTAAAAATTGATTCGGTGGGTCAAACATTGACCATTTGACCTCAAATTTGTACCATAGGCTAATATTAATGCCTAGATTAATGCTTTGCAATTAGATTTTTAGTTTACATGATATATGACCCTTAACCACCATATTGTCCATATATATATATATATATATATATATATATATATATATATATATATATATATATATATATATATATATGCTGGGCTTTCTTCACTTTTCCTATTTGCTAAGGAAGTTCTAATCGTCTCTTTGCTTTTTTCCCTCTCAGTGGGTTATCCAGTAAGCACCACTAAGAGATTGATCCCTAAGTTCTGCCAGTTCCCGTCCTCACAAGGAATTGAAATGAAGGAGAACCAACCTATCCATCTTAAGAAAGTTCCAAATCAGGGTTTGATTTCATTTAAAATATATATATATATATATATATATATATATATATATATATATTAATGTATTTAAAGGGTGAATTAACTTGAAAAGACATTTCTTAACAAATCCATAAGTATAAATTCGAAATGGACATTATACACTCATTCAAGAGTCATGTCACACCTCGTATTCTACTTTTTAATGTTTTATTGCCACATAGGAGGAGAGAGAAAGGAAAGAGTTATTTCTTTCATTAACTAACTCAATTCCACATTATTACTCATCTCTTGTCCCAAAAATCCATAATAACTCTAAATTAATATAATCTACTAATTATCTCTCATTGGTGGGAATTTTGCATTATTAGATTCTAATTAACACACTAGTTGAGATATTTGTGCCAAAACCCATTCATTGAAATGATTGTGGGTCAAATATAATTCACGTCATTAAGTGTTGCTCAATTTCAACATTGAGGACAAAGAGGATAGAAAAGATAGGAAAATTTAGGGCAAAGGACAAAAAGGATATGAAGGAAAAGAAAACCTTGAAAATGGGTCAAATTGCAAATGAACCCAAGATTCAGTATGTTACAGACATCTATTATGACTGTGGAGACAAGAACCTTGGCTTCTTAAAGCCACCAAATGACTGTCCTTGGAACTGAGTTGGCCTCCTCTTAGCATTGGCTTAACGTTTCTCGATAGCAGACCTTATAGTCCTCCTCACTAACTCGACAATGGTAGAGAACCTCTCTCTATTCTACAAAGTAGACGTTGTCATAGACAACTCCATGATCAAACCTTTCTCAATTATCTAAATTCTCTCCTTCTCTATCACTGCCATATGAGAACAAAACCTCAAAAGATCCATAAACTTCACCTCGTACTCATTGATGGACATCAAACATTGACGTAACTTCTCAAACTACACCGTCTTCTCATCCAGATACATTTTTTAGAAGTAACAGCTCATAAACTCTCACTAAAACTCTTCCCAACCCACAACAACTCCTGATCTTTTCTCCTCTTCTATGGCCCACCAGTGTCCAACACTGCCCTTAAAGAAGTAGACAACATGATTCACCTTGTCCTCTTCCAAGATGTTGAGGATCTTAAATGCCTTCTCAAGATCAGTCAACCACACATCTGTGTCGGTTGGGTCCATTGTACCCATGTATTCTATAGATCCTACATGTTGCAACCTCTCAAATTTGTTCCCAGAACCTTTAGATTCCTCATTAGGGATGGTTGCTCTAGCTTGAGGTATGGATGCCTTGCCTGCTAAGTGTGTAATCTTCACAATGAGTTGTCCAAACATGGACTTAAAACAAGGATTTTCCATGGTTGGAGGGTCAAACTGAGGCATTCTGGCATGTTTTGGCCCCATCTCAGGCACTCTTCCATCATGTACCAGCCTCCTACCGCCACCTCCTAGTGTGACGTAGCTACTTTCTGCATGTTCTTCACGTTCTCCAGACATATCTTCATAAGCATATGCTATGATCAGATATTTTGGATTATGTAAGAACAAGCACAAACCTAAGTCGTATGTCTCTATAGACTCAACAAACCTAAATCTATGATACCACCTAAACTATGGAGCCCCATGATGGTAAACGAGATTACTCGAAATGAAACACGTGTTCAACTAATAATAACCACATAACCAGAAAATGGGTAAATTAAAAATTGATTTAAACATTACCATCATGTTCCCAGATATTTACATAATGGTTCAACAACTTGCATATCAACATATACCATATCAGGTATTCACACGTATATCTAGTGGTTGAGGCCAAAATTTGTATACAAAAGAGATTTTCCACATATATGTGCCATAAACAATAGCGATATACTATCAAAAACTTGAGTCAATGTACACAACATCTATAAAACATCCCCTGCCCAGACATGAGAGTACATGGATGACTCTATGACACACTAACTACTAGCCAACCTTCATCTCTTACTGCTCTCTAAGCTGCTCTTCCTCACCATGATGATCATGACAGTGTTGCTGATGATCACCTAAAAGGATGTGGTGACCCACGAGGTGAGACCAACGTCCCAATGAGAGATATAACTCTCAACAATGGTTATTGATTATAGCAGGTTGTATTATATTAAACATATTAAGTAGATTAAGCAAGTATAATAGACTAAACAACTAAAACATATTAAGCATGATTAGCACAATATACATAGAAACATGTAAATCTATCTCTTTCTATATAGTTGATTTCTCTTATAATGTCAAATAACAACTAAACATTATAAGAATCAAGGCAAGGGTTATCAACCAATATGAGTCGTGTTTAACCCAAGGAAGGTAAGCTACAAGGTTGTATTACATCTTTTATTAAGCCCTAGGGAGTTTGAGTTATACCACTCAGACTCCAACTAACCATTGCTAAGTCAAAATCAGTTCCGTACAATATCTAGTTGAGCCAGAATCCTAAGATTGCATCCTCCCTCAGTCAGTATGAGTCAGCCGCAATGACATATATAGTCAAGCTACAAAACAGCCTAGTCCACCCTTGGTATATAGGTCACGACACTAGTAACTAGGGTATACAACCCTATCATCTGAGGTACAACCGCATTTGTCCTCAATCACAACATGTATATTGAATCATCATCATCTAAGATATGGCCTTAATCATTGTCCAGTCAAGGTGATCATAGACATCCTCAAAAACATGCATATACTTAACAGTATATGACTCCAAGCTTCCATCAAAGGAATACTCATTTCACTATCCAACAAGTGTTGACTTTGGAATGGATCTATGGTGTAGGGAACTACATGATTAGAGTTTCACTTGATTAGTTAAAGCCAATTGGGTGAGATAATACTACATCAATCAAGTTACATAAAACCCTAAAAGACCTCTACAAAAAATGGGTATGTTACAACTCCAGAAGATATAAAACGTATGAATTATAGTTCTTGTCGCATCATCACAGGATACCAATTCTTGTCACTCATGAATAGGATCACACCTCCATATGGGCACATCCATGCTCCAAGGTCATTAAGACCATAACATCATTCCATGTAAGTACATCATTATCTTTCCATGCCTTACCAAAGGATCATCAAACCATCACCATACGTGTGACGTATAAGTTCAGCATAATATTGCATTTAAGAGCTCATGATGTTCATATGGAAACATATTAGGTTTACAAAAACATTGATAGAGTATTCCTTATCATATCAATCACACAAGGAAGCTAAGTATGATTAACCATCATCGCCTATATGTATTAGGGTTAGGTTCAACAAGATAGGTTTAAAAGAAGTTATAAAACATCATGCAAGGATAAAACCCAAATCACAGATCATGAAAGCATAAGGTCAGACATAACTATTTGATTCCATAAAATCAAAACTCTTGACTCGTACTCATAATATTAGAAAACTCAGTGATCATAGATCAGGAAAACATAGCAACCATAGAGTCAACAATTCTCATCAACCACATAGGTGAAGAACCTTGTTGACCACATAGGTTAGAATCCTTAGCGACCACTAGGGTTGGGATTCTCATCGACCACTAGGGTTAGAATCCTTAGCGACCACTAGGGTTAGGGTTCTCATCAATCACTAGGGTTAGGATTCCCATTGACCACTAGGGTCAGGATTCTCGTCGACCACTAGGGTTAGAATCCTTAGCGACCACTAGGGTTAGATTTCTTTGGCAACCACATAGCTTAAGAAACTTGGTGACCACCTTGAATCAAAATATCATCAACCACCATGGAATCAAATCTTATCGGACACATAAGATCAAAATATTATCAACCATATTGAATCAAATCTTGGCAACCACATAAGATAAAAACATCATCAACCACATTTATTCAAATCTCGGCAAGCATATAAGATCAAAATCCTTGGTGACCAACATGTGATCACACATGTGCAAGGTATAGGGTTTATTATCTCTAAGGAAGAAGCATTCAACAGGTTTAGGTGTACATCAAGAAGGATAATCTACTCAAGATTTACCATTTGAGCTCAACCCTAGGTAAAGGTAACATCTTTGTACTTGGAACAACATTTTAGGGCAAGATTGGGTACATGCAAGATAAGAGTAAATAATAAACGTGAATAAAGTTATATAACTCACCTTAGAGATGATGAAGAAGCTCCAAACAGAAAAATTGCTCAAAGACAGAAGGAAGAAACCCTAGCTTGACCACTACACTCGGCCAAGCTAGCTCCTTCTCCAAAAAGGAAGCAAACCTTAGGTAAAGGAAGCAAGAAATAAGGTGTCTTCAACCTCTAGCTCAATCTTCACCTTGGATTTGACCAAGAAGAAGAGAGAGGAAGGTAGTATAGTAAGAAAATGATAGAAAATATGGAGATCTCACTTACCAAGACCAAGAAGCAAAGCAAGGAAGCACAAAACAATCTCAACAAGGGTGGATCCAAACCCTAGGTGCACATGCAAGAAAGATCGGCCAAGCTTCTCCTACCTTGGCTCCTCCTTCTCCACCAAGAAAGGGGGACAAGATCCAAGTAGCAAGGAAGAAGAGAGAGAGACAGAGAGAGAGAGAGATCTAGGTTGTAAATAGCTTGTTTGCATACAAGGAGGGAGGTATATATAAGGCTTAGGGTGAGAGATAAATGAAGGGAGCGGTGTCAAGCCATGCAAGCCATGTATCTGAGGTCAAAACATCTTGTCCATGCAAGAATCTCATCTATGCAACCAGGTGGACTAAGTTTTTCAGAACCCAAATGACCATAACAAGAAAATGTGGCAACCAAGATGATTAGAAAACTAATCGACCACCAAGGGTCAGGCAACTTGATGACCAAGATGGTCAAAAAACTCATCGATCGTCAACCCTAGGAATGTTGGCAACCAAGATGAGTCATAAGTTTCATCGACCGCAAACCCTAGATGGCTCAAGAAAACTCAGCGACCACCAACACTAGATGGCTCAACACTCAAGGTCAACCATTTGAGTTAGGGCATCAAAGAGAGCAAACCCAATCTAAACACAAGGCTAGATGTCATCCCTCAAACCAAGATGTAACAAGGCACCCCAAAGCACAAATATATCAGACATGACATGAAAAACATGTGAGGCTTACCCTTTGCATTTTAGTTCTCATGATTAGTTTTTAATCACAAAATCAAATCCTTTATTAGGCTTATCTAGTTTGTTTCATTTAGTAAAAGTCATTAGCACTCTCAATTCCCTGAGTTTGACATTAGGGCCTTAGTGCTTCCCTTTACTACTCTGAAGTGTAAACTTATATTTAATGCATTCAGTCCATTCCCCAAAGAGTAACTAAGCTACAATAAGAACAACAATGTGAAGGCAAAGCAAGTGCCAAAATCCCCAAGTTTTCCTTCGGGTTCCAAGTCCACCATACCCAAGTCATGAAACAACCATTCTACCCCTAGAACATTCATGCCATAATGGCCATTTTTCACAGTTCATTTTCATAGGACCTTAAAATCCATGATAATCCACATAACAGAAGCATGTGACAAATTATAAAAAAAATCATAGATATGGGTAAATTGCATAAAAACCCAAAAAAACACATATTGCATAACTTTCTCAAACAATGTCCAAAGTAGACCAAACTTGAAACTTAAGCGTGTCACATGATATCAAAGCACATCTTAGGGCTTGATTAAGGTTTTAAGTATATAATTATGATAAGCAAGCATGTTTAACCAAAAAGCAAGGTCAGGGGTCTTATACTTCTATATGTTGTGTCACCTTGACATCAATTATTTATTCTTTGGAACAAGTCTGAGCCTAGATGTTTTCTTTCTTTGACTTCTATATTTTGTACAAATACATAAAGTGTTTCTTATTCCCCCTCCCCCCTAAAAGAACTTCCCTTATAAATACTCATTTATAAAAAGTAACATAAAAAGAAACATGAATTTTGATTGACAAAAAACGTGATTTTAAGAACTTGAGCCAAAATAGTGATTATTGAAATAATCTGACAAGATAATATTGATCAATCGACACTCAAGTACCATGATTAGGTATTTGTGTAAGAAGTATCTTGGTGTTATACTTTTCTGGTTGGCTTGTATGTGGTTTCATGTGCAAGTAGGAAAATACAGATGGCTTGAGATTTTAACTACTCGTGATAAGATGATCAATAAAATATGAGGCATGTATTATGAACACATACGGTAGTGATGAGGAGGTTGTTAAGTATATAATGAATTGTCGAAGGATAATATTGCATGTGGAATAAGAGGAATAATAAAAATAAAGGTAAATAATGAAAGATAAGTAGTAAGGGAAATAAAATCTCATAAGAGGAAAATGAGATAAATGATTGGAAGGAACACAAAATAAGAATAAGATATGATTAAAAATAAGGTTGAAAAGAGAATCTCACATGCATATGGTAAAATTGAAATATGTGGATAGACATTTTAAACTAAGTGAAAAAGAGTAAGACAAAGGTAAACAATTATATAAAAGGCTTTTGTGAAATACAATTGGGAAATAAACTCCTTAAAAGCTAAGTGAAGGAATGCTAAAGCATAAAATATTAAGGGATGGGAAATTGCAAAGTGATATTTAATAAGTTGATTCATGGAGAAGAAGAGTGGTTCTTAGAACCTTCTCACGTTATGATAATGATTTAATCTTAATCCAATAGATGGAATTTCTATATTCTGAAGCTTATTGTCAAGAATTGTAGCCGAGTTCAAAAAATTGGTTGCCTTCCATACATGCAGGAATTTTTATTAGCTCTTTGTACCCTATATAGTGAAGAGATGTTCAAAACATCTTGAAAGGACTTACATTGGATACATTTAAATGGGTAAGTCTAAACTTGTGAATGACCGAAGTTCAAAGTAAGATCAAACATAATAAACAGTCCAACGAGTGGACTTCTTCTACTAAGATAGATAAACATGCTTTAATAACATATTATATGAATCAAAGGAAACATGAAATATGACAAAGTTTAATTTAATTTTCAACTAGAAATGGGATATGCTAGTTTTGTAATATCCCAATTTTTTAAAATTGAATAATATAAATGTAAATTATATTTTGTTAAAATAATTTTCCCCAAAGGTATTATTGGAGGAACAAAAATGTGGATCACCTTTGTTGCATGGGTGTTTGTGGCACAAGATAAATAAATATAAGGTATAAATAATAATGGCTTTTCAAAATGATAAATGTTTTCTAAAGGAAAATAAAATACATGATGTTTTAGATAATTAAAAGAGTAGTTATCTAGCCATTATTGGCAACAAATGTTTTAAGATATCGATTGGTATCATTTTGATTAACTTTTGGTATACCCAAAAATAATAAAGGAAAGCAAGAGAATTATAGAATTTGGAGAAAAAGGATAGTACATGTGATAATGGTATTGTTTTAAATAATGCCTAAAAAGAGCAAGTCCCGAATAGGAAAGACATACCAATAAATCCCAATATGAATGGGGAAATGTTTTTGAAATGAGAATAATTGGTATGAAGGATATACCAAAGAGATAGATAAAAGAATACTCTAGTAAGAAATGGTAAAGTAATTTAGAGAATAGATTATGTGACCAATTAATGAATGTGTTATATGCCTTCCTTTTGACACAATACATATTTTTATGGGCTTTGTCTTAAGCATGAGAAGGAAAAGGATTACTATGACGAAAATAAAGATGAGGCTTGTGTATATGACAAGGGATAATATAGTTGGCAAGTTGTAGTATGGAAAGGAGAAGTAATGGGAAGGAAGGCCATGGGTTCACAAATGTCTATATATAGGAAGTAAACCCAGGTCTTCCTCCATACTCCTCCTACTTTATCTTACCCCCTAGTAACCCTTTTAGCCATATCCTTTTAGATGTCTCTCTCCATATTCACGATCTACAGACAAGACCCGAGGGCGAGGTTGGATGCCTTCCCCATATGTCTCTCGTTGACATAGCCTATTTTGGCTATGCGATGTCAAAGCATTGGTGGGCAGTAGTCTGGTTGAGGAAGGCAGGAGGCAAAGTGATGGTTGGAGATAACCCTGAGAGGTCTTCCACCTACAAACTGGGACACCGACCGCCTTAGGTTCTTGCCATCGATATGATGATAGCATATGAGATCTAGGGATGGAAGACAACTGAGAATTGGTGCTTGTTCATGGTAAGAACGGGTGGTAGATCCCTCCTTACGGAGCTGGCAGCAAGGAGTCTGTGAAAGAAGGAACAAGATGAAGCTTCCATCAATAGGCGAGAAGATGAGGCCAGAGAAGGAAGAATGAATAGGAGAGCAAGGGAGAGAGGGGAGGCAAATCATGAGATTTGTAGTCATGATGGAAGGGATTGGGGATTTGACAGTCAGCATTGGAGGCATTGACATTGTTGTGTCAGGGTCGGGAGGTTTCTACCAACAGACGGAGTGTCACGAGGCATGTACTTCTTCTCCACACAGACATATCATGTGGGAACAATGACGGGTTGGTCCACTGCCAACTAATCCCAACATTGGTGACCCAGTAATTTCGGTTGGTCCAGAGAAGAACTAAATTGTGAACCACGCCTCTACATAATAACTAGGGCACGAGCACAAGCCAATAAGATGGTGCAACGTGGCATGACATTAAGGTATAAAGTCTAGTCTTATTTTAATTATAGAGAATGCTACAGTTATTGAAACATAGCAAATTTATGTACCAAAATGATCAAGAGAATGAGAGGAACACAAATAAAATGTTATTGAGACTTAATTATTCTCCATTTTCTAAAAGTAGTTCTATATCTGATAAAGTGGTGAGTATATCATGAAAACCCTAGTTTTGAGTAATAACATGTTGAATATGTTAAAACCCCTTCTTTTATGCTATTATCTGATATTGTTGAACAAGATAAGAAATAAAGGTAATCATGAAGGATGATGAGTAGTTAGGGTTTCTAATGTAAATAACCATACATATGTGTAATTAGTGTTAAAGATCATATCTTTCTATGTTGATTAATGAAGTTAATTTGATCTAATTGTTCATAATAAAGGGATATAGTAGATTTGATGATCATGGAAACACCTAATATGAATTTGGGTTCTTAAGTCATTAAATCAATGAACATGGGGATTGGAATATCAAACATAATTTTAATGACAACTTGATAGCAAGGAAACCCTAAACCCCTAGATTAGGATGTGAGTAGGATTTAATGTGATTAATGATATGGTGACAATATAGGATTTATATACATCCATATGAAAGTTGATTACTTGAGTTGCTTGTTGATTAGATAATATGCTTGAAATGTATTCTACATGATGATCTACATGACTCACCATCTAGGTACGTGGCTACGCCTAAGAATAATCGCCTTAGTTTTTCGGCACTTTTTGAGGTTTTTCTCAAGGATTGAACAATTAAAATGTTGGTTATTTATTTACATTCTGTTCAATTATAATACCACCATGAATATCACATAAAAGTTATATTATTTGAAGAAAATTCCCGTTTATATTTGCAAGTATTTGTTGGAATATATGTTGTTATTTACTTAAACATTTTGAATGCACCCCATGTACTATTCTGGAAACATGCTGATTGTGTATTTATTTCTGGTCATTTTAGGTTTACATAACAAAGGACATGAAGATAAAGATGGAAATGGCATGAAAGCATTAGAGATTTAAAAGGAGGATTAGCTAGTCATTACTTCTCAAATGTACATCTCTGAGGATAGAAAGTTTGCATAAGCATATTGTATATAATTTTTTAAATGAACTAAATTATTTGCTATTTTATATTTTTTTATTAAAATCCAGATCCTTGGGAAATTTTTGTAGGTAATGTCTCTCATCTTTTTGGCCTTCCTTAACTGTGGGTTTCTAAAAAGTGAGATTGTTACATTTGGTATCAGAGTGCCAGATTTTTCAAATAATATGTAATAGTTTATAATTTCAAGTAAACCATAGAAATATAGGGAATTATTAGGGCATTTTCAAAAGATGTAGTTGTCTATAAGGGACCACAACCTGGGGGCTGGAAAAAGTTTCGTTGGCACTACTAGTCATCTTATGAGGACTCCCGGGCCTGTGCATCCTACTTGGCCAAAGTTGGATGATTTTGCCCAAAGTAAAATACCTTTAGGTTTTCTTCTCATCTTGATTCATCCATTTCTTATCCTCTTTCTTAATAAACCATAAAAGGAATTTCCATCCACATCTCAAGTTAGGGTCTTTGAGAAGAAGTAGGATTAATTCATACTACGAAAAATAATGTACACATAATGTGGAAATAATCATGTACATATAATGTGTAAATAGCAATGTACATGTAATGTGGAAATAAGATTTTAATGTGAAAATAATGATAAAGTAAAGAAAGATGCTTTATGGGTTTTTCCCTTACAAGAGTAGCCCTAGATGGAACTAGGTTTGGTTTAGGAAAACCCTTAGTGGGCCAAGGAAATCATAAAACTCTAAGATGTAGGGTGTAGTGCCTAACCTACATACTAAACTGTAATCCTGAGAAATGGGTGTGGTGTGGGTGGTAGAGTAACCCTACCCATATGAATCCAAATTAGGTTAAGAGGAAAGAGAGAATATATATATATTTTTGGTATCCCATGCATGAAGAATGCATGTGAAAGAATATAAATATAAATGGGGTTAAGTGACCCGGTCTCCCATGCATGTGTGCATGTGGAGCATGACATTCATGTAAAAGGTTTTAAGAAAAATAAGAAACCAATGGTCATACATGAAAGTGGAAATATGAGTATGACTTGCTCATCACCCTAATGCAATCTTTGAAGGAATGGATGGATAAAGAATACCTCCAGTAAGTGGGTATGTTGTCCCCAAAGAGTGGGTAGAACACTGAGAATACTCCCCACAAATGAGTATGAATGCCCCCAGAGAGTGGGTATACCATAGAGATTGGGAAAATAAAGGTTGAGAAGTTATAATATAAAATGTGTGCTCAACATATTGTGGTTACAAAAAAGGAGTTAGGTGACTCAGACTTTCATGTGTATGTGCATGTGGAACAAGGAATTAATGAGAAAAGTTTTAGAGAGACATAAGTAACCAATGGTTTTGCATAAAAATAAAAATCAGAGTATAACTTGCTCGAACCCCCCATACAACCTCTGGATGTATGATATATATGGTCACCCTTTTGAATAGGGGGAGATATCAAAGGTCATCCACCTGAATAGGGGAAGACATCTAAGGTCACCCTCCTGAATAAGGGGAGACATCAAAGGTCACCCACCTTAATAGTGGGAGACATCAAAGGTCATCCACATGAATAGGGGAAGACATCAAAGGTCATCCACCTAAATAGGGGAAGACACCACATGTCATCCACCTGAATAGTATCAAGCTCCAGGTTGAGAAGATGGCCCAAGTCCACTGCATGGACAAGACCCTAAAGAGGTATCCCAGAGATTGAATAAAAAATAGGTTGAGAAGTTATAATAAAAACAATGCATAAAGTGGTAATATTAAATCCTTAGTTCAACTTGTAGGTCTAGTGTGCCAACCTGGGGTGAGTCCACCCAAGAGTGGGAAAAGGACCTATGGTGGAGGCAAAACCTGGACCTATAGTGGGTTGCGGATAGAGAGACTAAGCTCCTCCTATAAGCAAAGAAGGAACCCTAGGTTAGGACCATCCCTAGAAAGGAAAGTTGACTAAATCAATTTAAAGATTGAGGTAATCTTAAATTTCACCTAAAGGGTGGAGAATTAAGGATATAAAATATGAAAGCACATATATTGAGTATGATTCTATGAACCCAAGTATGCCATATATAGGGAGCATGAGGAAAAGTCACTATGGAAGTGGTTGACCGTATGAGACCAAGCCCGGAAAAGAAATGTTGGCATGAAATGTTGCCATGAGTCCAATGAGGGGACACAAAGTGAATAATGAACATTATAAGCGATGGAGGAATCTAGTTTAAAGAATTACATATGAAAATAATGTGTTATAAATGAACCTTGGGAAGGGTAAATCCCGAAGTCAATCCTAAGGTCAAGTAGGGAGTATTAAAGGTACATGGACTGATGGGATTAGGAGTTGATTGATCCATGAATGCACAAGATCATCTGGTCAGGAGGTAGCATCTACTTTTGCTCGAGGCCCATGTCTCAAGAGATTGGCCACCTTCATGATGTTCATGTGTCCTAATAGGTGAATGTGAGAGGCACTCCCTAGATGCATAAGGATGAGATCACTCCAAAAAGTACATATACCCCTAGAGACATCAAGAACTAGATAAGGCTCATAATACCTGAGGTGTAAATGTAAACGATACAAAGAATTCATGTAATAATGAAATATTAAGAGTAATTGTGTACAAACTCAAGAGTGAAAAATGGCTTTTGACTTTATGAAATATAAGAACATTGTGGAATTAAAAAGCAACCATGGTTTAGAGTCATGTTGAGAATGATTCAACCTAAAGCATGGAATTTTGAGGTAATGTGTAGATATACCATCTCTAATCTTGGAATGGGATGAACATTATGTTTGGGCTACAGTCAAGTGCTTATTTCACCCCATTATGAGGGATAGAGATTGGGTAAACAAATTGACATATGAGTATGAATACTTTAAGTTGAACTTAATGACATGGTCTAGAGTTGAAGGTGTACCTCACCCTTATGGAAAATAAATGAACAATAGGTTGGAAACCTAGGTGAAAAGGTAATCACCAATTGAAATTGAAATCATAAATGAAAGTAAAGACACTAAGAGATGGTGTCATGTAAATACTAAGGATGTGGAAATACATGGAATTGAATTCAATTGCCAATCCTGGTAAAAAGTGTGGAATTTTCCTATCAATGAAAGATGTTAGAGATATTTAAGAAGGGTTGCTAACCCTAAGGTTTGAAACAAAGATGAGTTACCATTCACCTTAAGATTACTAGCCCAAAATTCCTTTTAAGAAGGGGTGAATGCATTATCCTCAATTTTTTAAAATTGAATGATAAAAATGTAAGGTATGTTTTGATAAATAGTTTTCCCCAATGGTATAATTGGTGGATCACCTTTGTTGTATGGGTTCTTGTGGCACAAGATAAATAAATGAATGGAATAAATAATAATGGGTTTTAGATATGATAGATGATTCCCAAAGGAAAATAAATTGTATGGTGTTTTAGATAATTAAAAGAGTGATTATCTAGCCATTATTGGCAACACATGTTTTGAGATATTGATTAGTGTTATTTTGATTTAACTTTTGGTATACACAAAAAAAATAAAGGAAATAAATAGCATTCTAGAATTTGGAGAAAAAGGATGGTCCATGTGATAATGGTATTGTTTTAAATTATGCCTAAAATGAGCAAGTCTTGTATGGTAAAGACATACCAATACATCCCAATATGAATGGGGAAAGGTTTTTGAAATGAGGATAATTGGTATGAAGGATATACCAGAGAGAGAGAGAGAGAGAGAGATAAAAAAGAATAGTCTAGAAACTAATGGTAAAGTAATATAGAAAATAGATTATTTGGCCAATTACAAATGTGTTATATGCCTTCATTTTGATACCATATAGATTTTTTATGGGCTTTGTCTTAAGTGTGAGAAGGAAAAGGACTAATATGATGAAAATAAAGAGGAGGGCTTTAGACTCGTGTGTATATGATAAGGAATAATATATTTGGCAATTTTTAGTATGGAAAGGAAGGCCATGGGTGCACGAAGGTGTATATGAGGGAAGTAAACCTAGGTAAGCCTCCATACTCCTCCTACTTTATCTTTCCCCTTTCTAACCCTAAATTTCAAAGGATGGGTGCCTATATATATATATATATATTTATTTATTTATTTATTTATTTATATATATATATATATATATATATATATATATATATATATTTGTGTGTGTGTGTGTGGAAGTTCCACCCTTTTAGCCGATGTATCCTCTTTGTTGTCTCTATCCATTATTCACGATCTACAGACAAGACTTGGGGCAGGGTTGGATGCCTTCCCCACATGTGTCTTGTTGTCGTATCCTATTTTGGCTATGTGATGTCAAAGCATTGGTGGGCTGCAGTTTGGTTGAGGAAGGTAGGAGGTGAAGAGATGGTTGGAGATAACCCTGAGAGGTCTACCACCAGCAATCTAGGGCACCGACCACCTTGGGTTCTTTTTGCCAAGATGATGATAGTAGATGAGATCTAGGGATTGAAGACACTTGAGAATCAGTGCTTGTTCATGGTAAGAAGGGGTGGTAGATCACTCTTTGTGGAGCCAGTGGAGAGGAGTCTGTGAAAGAAGGAACAATATGGAGCTTCTATCAGTAGGCAAGAAGATGAGGCCAAAGGAAGGCTGAACAGTAGAGCGAGGAAGAGAGGGGAGGTGAATCATAGGATATGTAGTGGTAATGGAAGGGAGTGGGGCTTTGACAGTTAGCATTGGAGGTGTTGACATTGATGTGTCAGATTCAGGTGGTTTCTTCTAGTTGATGTACGTCATGAGGCATATACGTCTTCTCCATGCGGACGGCTCATGTGAGGATGACAAAGGGTCGGTCCACTTCCAACTAATCCCAACACTGATGAACTAGTAATTTCAGCTGGTCTAGAGAAGAACCAAATCGTGAACCATGCCTCCACATAATAAGCAGGGCATTGACGTGGGCCAATGAGATGGTGTCACATGGCATGACATTAAGGTACAAAGTCTGATCTTGTTTTAATTATAGAGAATTCTAGGGTTATTGAAACATAAAAAAAAATTATATATCAAATAATTGGGATGATAAGAGGAACACAAATAAAATGCTATTGAGACTTCATTATGCTCCTTGTTCCAAAAGTGGTGCTATATGTGATAAAATGGTGATTAGCTCATGAAAACCCTAGTTTTGAGTAATAACATGAATATGTTAAAACCCTTCTTATATGCTATTATCTAATATTGTTGAACAAGATGAGAAATAAAGGTAAACATGATAAGGATGACAAATAGTTAGGATTTCTGATGTGAATAACATACATATGTGTAATTAGGGTTAAAGACCATATCTTTCTATGTTGATTAATGAAGTTAATCTGATCTAAATGTTCGTAATAAAGGGATATGGTAGATTTGATGATCATGACAACACCTAATATGAATTAGGGTTCTTAATTCATTAAATCAATGAACATGGGGATTAGAATATCAAACCTAACTTTAAAGACAACTTGATACCAAGGAAACCCTAAACCCCTGGATTAGGATGTGAGTAGGATTTAATGTGATTAATGAGATGGTGATAATTTAGGATTTATATGCATGTAGATGAAAGTTGATTTCTTGATTTTCTTGTAGATTGGATAATATTCTTGAAGTGTATTCTACATGATAATCTGCATGGCTCACCATCCAGGTATCTGGTTATGCCTCAGAATAATCGCCTTAGTTTTTCAAAACTTTTTGAGGTTTTTCTCGATGATTAAACAATTAAAAATGTTGGTCGTTTATTTACATTCTATTCAATTATAATGCCACTATGAATATCACATAAATGGAAGATTATGTGAAGAAAATGCCAATTTATATTTGCAAGTATTTTTTTTGGAATATATGTTCTTATTTACTTGCAAATTGTGGATGCAGCCCACATACTAGTATGGAAACACATTGGTCGTGTATTTGTTTCGCGTTGTTTTAGGTTTACATGATAAAGGACCTGAAGAAAAATATGGAAATGTCATGAAAGCATTAAAGATTTAAGAGGAGGATTATCTAGTCATTGTTTATCAAATGTACATGTCTAAGGATAGATAGTTTGTGTAAGCATATTTTATATAATTTTTGAAATGGATGAAATTATCAGCTATTTTATATTGTTTGGTTCAAATATGGATCCTTGAGAAAATTTTTGTAGGCAATGGCTCTCATCTTTTTGGCCTTCCTTAATTGGGGTTGCTAAAAAGTGAGGTTGTTACAAGTTTGGAGTGAGATATATTTATTGCAACACATATGATATCTCAATCCATAGTAACAATAAATGGTAAACATGAGCTGACTCAAGTAAATAAACATACCATCACTTACAAAGCTTTGGAAGTCTTTTGGGAATATCCTAGAAATATCATGATTAGAAGATTATAATATTTCTAGATAGTGGTCAATCCAACCAACATACACATGGGGGAACACTTGACATTAACAAAAAAAATCTAAAATTCCAAAAAAGAAGCCATTGATGTAAACTTATGCATTTAGTCTAAAGGGATGATAGAAACAAAAACATATCATAAGAGAATTTAGCTGGATTATGCAGTGATGTTACATAATATACATAGTCAAACATGACAAGTATACTTAACATGGTCATTGACTTGATTAAAATTGAGAGATGTCAAGGTGATAACTTATAAAATTATAAAAAAAATGTTTACTTGGTTTCTTATAACTTAAATAACCACTAGACCTTTTAATCATAAAATTTATAAACATGCCATTCATTGGTATAAATAAAGACAATATGTATTTATTTATGTAATTCAATTTGTAATTGGTACAATTAACCACTTGTATGATCTTATGTTGTTTCCATCTTATAATGTTTGAAAGGCTATGATATATGGCTATCAGAGGAAAAGTTAAAGAAACTTTTGTTTGTTCTTAGAACAAAACGATTATTTGGTCTCATAATGTGCAATTCCTTTTATAAACTATAAAAGCATAACAAGATGTAAAATTCCCAATCTTTGTCTATTACCCAATAGGTCAATGTCATAGATGTGGTGTGTGACTGTAGCTGAAAGATGTATTTATATATAACTAGATTTGGTCTATCTAATTCATAATACATTTATATTTAGTATAAGTTATACATTTTTCAATCTTTTTTTCCTTATACAAGTTTGACCGGAGCTAAAATAAATTAAAAAAATTCATTGTTAAAGCATTGATAGTGGTTCAACTTTATATATGTTTTCTTTCTTAAAACTATTAAATACAGTGAAGTGGTCGGTCATGTTTCCTTCCTAATAGACATTTTTTAGTGTAATAGGGAATAGTTGTTTGTTTTGAAAGATATTAAATGCAATGAAGTGGCTAATAATGCCTTTGTATTGATAATATTTCATTTATTACATTATATAAATTATTAGGTGCAATGGCCAATAGATGTTTTAGTTTAATTGCAAATCGTGGTTACAGGGGCACTACTCCTTGCAACAATAGAATCACACTATATATTGATTATTTTTACTAGATTTCAAGGGGCACATGCCCCAATAGCCCCTAGATCTGCCATTGTATGCAAATGTGTATTATTTTAGAGTCTTGTCTTGGTTAGTTTGGAGTGCTCTGTATAAATGACAAGCTTATGACTACAAAGTCTTTAAACCCACCATAAAGGATTCGAGGAGTAATTAATATCACAAGGACGATGCCATGCACCAGTTCATGTGGGTATAGAAGTAGGGATTCATTGGCCAAAAACCTACAAATAGGGGCTCAAAATCCAGGCCTACAATGTTAGTCTTCCCATGGGTATACATGACACAACACCTATCATCGCATAAAAGAGCACATGTTCCATATCCCATTTATTTTCTTAATCACACTAGAAAGGTTGTGATAGTCACTATAATTACAACCTCAATTGCACACAAATAACATGTTCTCCTAGGGTGTTGACATTACTGTACCTCATATGAAATCTCAGGTCACTCATGTATAATGAACAATGTACGACTCAAGGGTCCTTATCACAACCCCATGGTTCATACAAGGATACATTTTCTGTTTAACAATTTCATAATGATGGATAAGTTCTAAGGTTCTAGGGAATATATTGCATGATTAGAGTTTCACTTATTACTTATTCAAATTACTCATCTTTCAGAATGATTTCATAAGAAGGCACATTATCTTGCTTAATCTGACTCAATTAGGAATCTTCATATTATCATTATAACAAAAACAACATAGTAAGTAGAGAAAATTACTAAGTAGTAACCATGATGAACATTTAATAAGAAGATATATGTATGATTTAAATTCATTCGCGAGTATTTCTTATTCTTTATTCAATTCATTATAAATTGATATGAGTTTATTACATACAAAAATTCCCTATGACAAATTATCCTAGGTTTTAAAACCATTATTACAATTGCAACTAACTCACTTACAAGCAGACAGATCAACTACAATATAAAAAAAAGGTCAAACCCAAAATACGATGCTTTTAAGAAATCACCTCTAGAACTAGTTGTTAATAAGAAAAAAATTAAAATTGGTTGTTTGAGAATGATTATAAACTATGGTTGAACTAAAATATTGTAATGCAAGAAAATAGATTAAAAGGTGGTTTGAAATCAATATTAAAGAATAGTCAGACATTTATATTTTATCGTTGTCACCTATGTACCCATTCTAGTTGTTACAACTCATTTATCACAACTATCTAGATTAGACCATGTGAATTTGCCTTCTTATATAATGCAAATTTATAAGGTCTGGGCTCAAGGTTTCGTTACCCACAGATAATGACACAATCCTTGGTAGTATCCCTTCTGTGTTTGCATTCGAAATCCTACACATCAATTTGGGGATCTAATCCTAAGTTTTTTTGGTTTCTATGATCAGGATTATATCGAACATGCTAATTGAGACATCAATTCAACAAGTAAGCATAAATTGAATGAACCACGACCTAATACGCTAAGAAAAATTGAGTTTGTTAACAACTAGGATAGAGTATGGGAAATGGGGCTACTCTCAATGCCTCAGTGAGAAGTTCTACTTGCTCATGGTGTAACATACTAAATTCTGGATGTAACCTCCATGTAATCCTTTTCCCTAATTTTTCTTCTCATTTTTGTCATTCATGTCCTTGTTGACGAATTAGGGGAATCTATAGTGGTTTGGTGAACATTTGTTAAATAATTATACCAATAGAAGGGTTTATTCATAAATACCTCAGTGAAAGCTTATTTAAGGGCCTAAAAGCAAAATCACCACTTAAGTGGAACAATGGTAAATAAATTCTTGCTAGAAGTGTAAGGTCCCAAAACTTGCTTAAGGTGTTGAACAAAATTAATTACCATAATTAAATACTCTAAACCTTAATATAACCTTATGAGGTGTTTTGAAATCATGACATAATCTTAAGTTTCAAGTTTGGTCAAATTTGGATGATGTTTGTGCAAGTTATGCAATTTTATGCACATTTTGGACTTTTTTGCAATTTACCAAATTTGGAGGTTTTCTTTGTGAATTTTCACATGAATTATGATCCTTAGATGTTTACTTATCATTATCAATCTTTTTAGGCCATGGGGCACCTATTTTTACCTTGGTTTGGAGGCGTTTCTCTTCAAGGACATTTTAGGGATTTCCCCCTTTATGGATGAGCTTACCTCTAGGAGTTATCAACCAATGGGCTGGTTTCTTTGTTTGGAGGTCGGTGGTGGTCCTATAGAACCGAAAATTGATGGCTAAGAAGTCTCTAGGAGATGTGTAATAGGTGTTTGCATGGCCATAGAAGCTCTAGGCTATAGACACATGGAAAGCTCCATGGACACCTCATGCTTGACTCCTTCCTTATCCATAAAGGATTGCATGTCCATGGGCACCCTTAGCCATGGACACATTGAAAGTAACTTGATACCTTATGCTTTTCTTATTCTTTATCCATAAAATATTTCATGACAATGGGCACCCTTAGACATGGACACATGGAAAGTAGCATGGATACCTCATGCCTTGCTTCTTCCTTAACCCTAAAACTTTATATACACCTTCCTTACCTCCCAACCAAAATATTTGATCCATATTACCTCCCTCCTACATAAAACATCATCCTCTCTCTATTTTTCAATGGGGTATATGTAGGGTTTTAGGGGAGACAGAGAAGGCAGCGGAAACAAAAAAAATCTCCCCAACCCATACCGAGGAAACGCGTCAACGTCTATATAATAGGAAAGGATGGTTTGCGGAATCATACCTTGTCCCGAGGCTTGCTCGGCGACAATACCTCGCGCAATGCGCGGTCTTCAACTCCGGACTTCGACGGTGTCTGTGCAGCTCCTGGTCGCACCGGGACTGACAACTCCTACTCGAACCGGACTGTCGGATGACAGTTGTCCTCCTAAGCGGCAGTGTCCTCCCGCCTCTGTAGTAGTCCACACGGACCACCTGGAACTCCACTCTCCTTGTCCCACAAGGAAGTGGAAGGAGTCGCACCCTCCTGTTGATGTACTAGTCGCCAACACACTCTCCTGCGTCCTGTTGCAACTGCAGTTGTCCTTCCCTTGCTGCACCTCCCTTTTGCGGGAAGCACTTGCTCGGGCTCTCTCATGGTTACCAAAAATAGAGAGAACGACAACTTGCAGAGCAACTGGTTGCACTGAGCTGTACTTTGAGAAGCCCCCAATACCCCTATATATAGGAGAGTCATGGGACAGGGTTCTCCATCCCGGACAATGCGGGACTAAAGCAGGAGTAGAAGGGTTCGAGAATTTTCCACAAAAAGCAACCGGTTCGCAACTTGAAATGATCGGTTCACAACTGAACCGATCGGTTCGTCCATTGAGCCGATCCGTTGGACCTGAGCCAATCGTTTGGGGCACTCCAACCGATCGGTTGGTGCCCTGAACCGATCGGTTCATGGTCCTAATCCGGCTCAAAAAGACTTTCCTTGTTTCTTTCCCAATTGGTATCGAATACCAATATTATTCCCAATCGAATTGGACAATTTGAAACCAAAGGAAAGTTCTTGCCGACATGACTTTTCCCAACTGGTCGGTTGCACCAGTTGAGCCGATCGGTTCAACCCTTGAACCGGTCGTTTCAACCTAGGCATGAGCCGATCGGCCTGGACACTCCAGCCGACCGGTTCAGCAACCTCAGCCGACCGGTTCATCACATGAACCGATCGGTTGGGAGCACAGGTTGGGCAAAATCAGTCAATTGCGATTTCAATCAATACGATACTCTAATCAATGTGTCCAACACCTTGAACCATACGATATTGAGATATCGACTGATTGAGTGTTTAATTGAACTACTAAACTCCTTTAGTAATCAATCTAAACATTGCTTTGTGGACAAAACTCCTCTTCCAGGTTAAATCCTATGTGTGTGACCCTGCAGGTCCATTTCACATTGGCAGTGAAAGTCCATAACACTTATGACTTCACAAGCAAAGAGCGGTGCCTAGTCACACATCAGTGCTACCCAAGTGAAAGTAGAAAGTTGGAGAACAACTTTCATCCTACAATCCGTGAATGGTGTTACAGCGAGTGTATAATTCCTTTGTCACTGATATCCCGAATGAACTCAAGGCATGGAACAGTCATCCTGTCAACGTTCATTCACTTCCTTGATCTCAGAGTAGACTGGAAGAGATATGTGTGACATCAGTATCATATACTGATTCACACATGCGTGCACGCCTTTCTCAATCCTACTCATCAAGTGGCCATGTATATCATACTCCCTCAGGAGGGACAAATCCCATATCTATCACTCACCCGTCAAAAGCCCCATGTGTCAAAGCCACCCAATCATCACCTTTATAACAACCCATGTTTCAGGACTACGTTTGATGATGTCAAAGTGTGCCCAACGACATGTGTTGAGTGTAGTGATTTCAGGTCTAAGAATCACACTCACCACCATCACTGTGAGTACTGACTGTGACTACCATCTCATGGTTCCATGTGTCAAACTCACGATGGGTCTGTCCGGTACACTTGTTCTCTAACAAGTACCTATGTGTTTGGTTTGATATCTCTATATCATGACTAATGAGATTTTGTCATCAACCAACACCACAATCTAGTATTGTGTGTCATTGTTGTCTATCTACCTTCCACAATGACATCCGACTAGGGACATAACAAGAATGTACAAACTCTTAGCATCCGTATGATCTCATCGTTCAGGTCCTTAACCTGAAAGCATACGTCATTGAGTTCTGTCATTCTTTAGACATTCAATCTATTCTATCACTATCTCATATGACTGAACCAGAATGAATTGGAAGCTCGCCTTTGATGTTTATCAAATCAATCCTAATGTATCCCACCAATCATCCCATGATTGGCTCTCAGGGCATACATACCAACAGACTCCCACTTGCACTGCGAGCCAATTACCCATGAATCATATTCATAGTGATCTTCAAACATGTCCCACATGTTACTGTGCTCTTAGTGCAAACTTAGTGAGTAATGGCAACACCTTGCCAAAGTCTGTACAAATTGCATGTCTCTCATCTCTTCGCTGTACGTCACACGTATGAGATGGAGTTGTCGTAAAATGCGATCTAGTATTCCATTGCTAACCTTTAGCCACATTGCATGATCAAGGATTCCAGACTTATCATCAATGAGTGGAATATAAGCTCATCCTATGAACTTTCAGATCCATATAGTATCCACTGCTGTTTACTAATACATAGATACTCAACATTTCCCTTTTTCAAATGGCTTTATTGGAACATTTCCAATTATCAACAAACTTTCACTTTTATACATCTCATGTATATATTGCGATTAATTTTCTGTCCTTTCGGAAGTTCGCATCAATGTAACTCTTTACATCGAACTCTTCCTTATCCCCATAGAACTAGTAATTCACAAGCACTTATCAAGTTCTCATGGTATTCCAGTAACCCTTACTGGAAGTGGACAGACATCCACTCGTCATGTCCTACATACGAGTTGTCAGGATGAGCACATCATATTGCCATGTCCCACATATAAGATGATGAATGCATTTTATTCTTGCCATGTCATACATGCAAGATAATGGGATGATTACATACATGATAGATCCATATCTATTCTCAGTGTTCCCATTCTTCATAAGAATTGGACACTTGGCCTTGGGATACTAACTCCATGTAACATGGACAAGTTTTCTCCCATTGAATCTGTGCATACTGAACACTTCAGTACAGATTGCCAATGTATGCTCTCTCTCTTTCCAGGTCAAGAGATTTTCGAGAAATATCTCTATAGATCTCTGTTCCTACATAGGAAACATCTCTATCTTCCTTAAAGATAATTTCCACTTTTGGATTTCCAATCTTGAATAATTCCATTTCACATCAATATGTGAAATGTGAATACGCTCCCACTAAATCACAGATCCCTTCTTTATCTTTGACATATCAGTCAAACCCTTTGACTATATCATCAAAGTAAAGATCCAATTTTGAGTTGCTTGTACTCAATCAATCACATTTATTAGTCCATTGTAACTTATAGACTTCATTTGCATTAGTGGATTCATAAACCTTATAGGTTGTGTCACGTACACATCCTGGTTTTATTCCTCATAGGAATGCGGTTTTAGTATCCATATGCCAAATGTCTTAGCCATTAAGTTGCAATCAACAAGCATCATCCTTCTCAAAATGTTATCCATGTGTCTTAATACTTAAGATTCATCTTGCACTTATGGATATGATCCAATGAGTGCTACCATCAAGGTCATACCTTATGGTTCACATGGAAGTCATTTAGGATGTAATGGTTTTAAACCATAACTCAAGATTCGGTTCCTCATATTCATCTTGATAGTTGACTCATCACATGAACAACTCATCACATAGATAATTGAGGTGTATCTGTTAAAGATATAAGAACTCACAACCCTTGTGATTCTTAATTTCTTTTGTTAGTGTGGGGTATTCTTTTATTCAGAAGAATTCAGTTATTTGATAATCATTCTCTATCTCCTTAGAGTATGATTCCTTCTTGATTCAGACATCACCATGCCTGAATCATGAGTTTACTATGATACACTATCATAATTACTCATAAGAATCTCAAACATTTGGTCCAAGTATTTCATTCATTGATCTCATCAAGAATTAATACTTTACCAAATTTGTACTTCATTTATGATAATCTTGAACACTTCAAGACATTCATATTGGTATTTCTCTAAACACCATTTGAAGTATTAGCATTTTTTCCAATAGGTATGTAAATACATCACATGTATTATACCTAATAGGATAATCACTCTCCCACTACATTAGTGAAGATTGATCAATCATGTCTAAGATATTTTTGTCCCTTACTGGTTCTCTAACCAAAAGAGTCTAGTTTTATCCATCACATGGAAACTAGAAATGAATTTCTCATGATTAATGCTAATTAAATTGTTTGAGTTATCTATAACTTTTAGGTATCGTCTTATCTTATGCGTATCAAATATCACAAGATAAATAAGGCATTTCCACAAAGATCACATCTTTATAAATTGAAACATCTCTTTATTAATTGCCATCATTGTCCTACAATATGCAAAAATAAAGTGTTTCTATCTATTGGCAAGTATGAAATAGCAGTTCATAACTGTATTACATGCCTTATTGGCTGAAAATAAACTAAAGTATTCCTATCTATAAAGGCAACACTTGCCCCAAGTAAGAATGCTTTACACTTTATATCTTGGTATCATATACCTCAAAAAGTGTTACAAATTTATTTACATGACACCTTCAAGTAGAGGCTTCATTCGCCTCCTTCTTCTTTTGTTCTTCCAGGTAGAGAGGACAATTCCTTTTCCAATGTCCTGGCTTTTGACAATGGTGGCAATTTCCTTTCTTGGTCATGCCTCCCTTGGCCTTGAGAGTTGAAGATGGCTTGGACTCCTGGCTAGCTTCAGAACCTTTCTTAGCTTTGCCCTTGCCCTTGCGCTTGGACTTTCCTTTCTTGCTCGTGGTCACCATCACAACTTTAGGCTTGTCCTTCTTCATCTGTAACTCGGCTGTCCTCAACATGCCCAACAACTCTGACAGTGGCCTATCAAAGTTGTTCATGTTGTAGTTCATCACAAATTGACTGTAAGATTCTGGCAACGATTGCAGTATCACGTCAGTAGCCAACTCTTGGCTCAGTGGAAATCCCAGTCTCTGTAGGTTCTCTACATACCCAATCATCTTGAGTGTGTGAGGACCAACTGGATCTCCTTCTGTCATGACGCACTTGAACAGTGCCCTAGAAACATTGTACCTCTCTTGCCGTGCCTGATCTTCATACATGTTCCTGAGATGCAGAATCATCTCTATGACACCCATGTTCTCGTGTTGCCTCTGCAACTCATGGTTCATTGAACATAGCATCAAGCACTTTGCATCAATGGCATCATCAGAATGCTTCTTGTAAGCATCCCTTTCTGCCTTTGGTGCATTAGGAGCGAGTTCCTCTGGAATTGGAGTATCCAGGACATAGAGCTTACGCTCTTGAGTGAGAACAATTCTCAATGTCTGATACCAGTCGTGGAAGTTTGTCCCATTTAGTTTGTCCTTGTCAAGGACCAATCGCAAAGAAAAGTTGTTGTTGTTTGTTTCCATTTGAACTACAAAAGAAAATATGCAATTTTAGTCCAAAAACTCATTTTTGACTTATCTGATTGATTTGAAAATTTGACGATATAATTAGGCCTTTAATTAATTATCGCTCCCACTATTTTACTTCAAATTGATAGCCCTCACCATCAATTCGAAAGATTGCAGCGTACAACCTTCTAGTGGGCAAGATCCTGAAATCCTCTAAGTCATGGACCAGCTTGGGCTGTCACCCACAACATAGATCTCTCATGTAGGCAACTTTTGCCAATTGCATCATATGCAACTCTTGATAAGATGTCATCTACAACTCCTTGCAATGATCATCTCCATGCCTCAAGGCGCTAGATCCTATCTAGGTCACCTTGTTAAGTCCGACCCAAAGCAAACACGATGAATATGCACCCTGCTTGGGCAGACCCACATATTCATCCTTCACGCTTCCACGAGATAGACGGTGCACCACGCTTGGGCGTTCCCACACTTGGTCGATCAAGCTTTTCACGTGTGTTGCATTTGGAAGGCATATAAAACTTAATATTTTAATGAGGGATTTGGTTTTATATACATATACATATCCAATCACCACAATACATAGTACGTATCATATACATGCTATATCCCACAGAAAACATGCACAAAATGATAAAAGCGATGATTATGGCCATCCTAATGTGATTCCTCGAGCCAAGAGGAATCACGGTCATCTAGGTCTACATCACATGCAACCTGTACAAGATGAACATCTGTGCCTTGCCATCCGATTTGATCAACTCATCACATGAATGATCTATACTCTCCAGCCGGTCGTCTGGGTGCCACCAGCCGATCGATTGGCTCCTCCAACTGATCGGTTCGCCTGGTCGTCGTGCATCTCGTCATGTCCGCCACCCGCTCGTCTCGCTCCTCGAACCGGTCATCAATCGATCGGTTCACTCCTTGAACCGACCGTCTAGAATGTCAACCGATCGATTCACTCCTTGAACCGATCGTCTGAGCAGTCGTCTTGATGTCCGCCGGTCTATGACATAACAAGAAATAAAAATATATCCTATTTATTACATTGCTTTAAAAAAGGGAAACCCCGAGTTACATTCGGGGGGAGCAAAGGTAGGAAAGAATCTCGAATTATTTCGAGTTACATCGGGATTAAGATAGGGAAGATCGGTGCGCAGACCAAGATGCAAGCAACCACAAACAACCACACACAGATAGGGGTTTATAGGCCATAATCACGCTACACACATCCACCACAAAACTTGTTTAAGGGCGACGCGTATCGAGTGCATTAATAATACATATCATATATGTAATTTGGGATTTGTGGATTTAGGATTGGACATGCATAATGTCGATATTATTCGCATCGTATGCAATAAATAAAGGCGACAAACCAAAATCGATCATATCGATATTCCTAAAATATAGAGCAGTTAACCTGGCTCTGATACCACTGTAGGGTTTTAGGGGAGACAGAGAAGGCAGCGGAAACAAAAAAAATCTCCCCAACCCATACCGAGGAAATGTGTCAACGTCTATATAATAGGAAAGGATGGTTTGCGGAATCATACCTTGTCCCGAGGCTTGCTCGGCGACAATACCTCGTGCAATGCGCGGTCTTCAACTCCGGACTTCGACAGTGTCTGTGCAGCTCCTGGTCGCACCGGGACTGACAACTCCTACTCGAACCAGACTGTCGGATGATAGTTGTCCTCCTAAGCGGCAGTGTCCTCCCGCCTCTGTAGTAGTGCACACGGACCACATGGAACTCCACTCTCCTTGTCCCACAAGGAAGTGGAAGGAGTCGCACCCTCCTGTTGATGAACTAGTCGCCAACACGCTCTCCTGCGTCCTGTTGCAACTACAGTTGTCCTTCCCTTGTTGCATCTCCCTTTTGCGGGAAGCACTTGCTCGGGCTCTCTCACGGTTACCAAAACCAGAGAGAATGACAACTTGCAGAGCAACTGGTTGCACTGAGTTGTACTTTGAGAAGCCCCCAATACCCCTATATATATAGGAGAGTCATGGGACAGGGTTCTCCATCCCGGGCAATGCGGGACTAAAGCAGGAGTAGAAGGGTTCGAGAATTTTCCACAAAAAGCAACCGGTTCGCAACTTGAAATGATCGGTTCACAACTGAACTGATTGGTTCGGCCATTGAGCCGATCGGTTGGACCTGAGCCGATCGTTTAGGGCACTCCAACCGATCGGTTGGTGCCCTGAACCGATCGTTTCATGGTCCTAATCCGGCTTAAAAAGACTTTCCTTGTTTCTTTCCCAATTGGTATCGAATACCAATATTATTCCCAATCGAATTGGGCAATTTGAAACCAAAGGAAAATTCTTGCCGACATGACTTTTCCCAACTGGTCGGTTGCACCAGTTGAGCCGATCGGTTCAACCCTTGAACCGGTCGTTTCAACCTAGGCATGAGTCGATCGGCCTGGACACTCCAACCGACCGGTTCAGCAACCTCAGCCGACCGGTTCATCACATGAACCGATCGGTTGGGAGCACAGGTTGGGCAAAATCAGTCAATTGCGATTTCAATCAATCTGATACTCCGATCAATGCGTCCAACACCTTGAACCATACGATATTGAGCTATCGACTGATTGAGTGTTTAATTGAACTACTAAACTCCTTTAGTAATCAATCTAAACATTGCTTTGTGGACAAAACTCCTCTTCCAGGTTAAATCCTATGTGTGTGACCCTGCAGGTCCATTTCACGTTGGCAGTGAAAGTCCATAACACTTATGACTTCACAAGCAAAGAGCGGTGCCTAGTCACACATCAGTGCTACCCAAGTGAAAGTAGAAAGTTGGAGAACAACTTTCATCCTACAATCTGTGAATGGTGTTACAGCGAGTGTATAATTCCTTTGTCACTGATATCCCGAATGAACTCGAGGCATGGAACAATCATCCTGTCAACGTTCATTCAATTCCTTGATCTCAGAGTAGACTGGAAGAGATATGTGTGACATCAGTATCATATACTGATTCACACATGCATGCACGCCTTTCTCAATCCTACTCATCAAGTGGCCATGGATATCATACTCCCTCAGGAGGGACAAATCCCATATCTATCACTCACCCCTCAAAAGCCCCATGTGTCAAAGCCACCCAATCATCACCTTTATAACAACCCATGTTTCAGGACTGCGTTTGATGATGTCAAAGTGTGCCCAACGACATGTGTTGAATGTAGTGAGTTCAGGTCTAAGAATCACACTCACCACCATCATTGTGAGTACTGACTGTGACTACCATCTCATGGTTCCATGTGTCAAACTCACGATGGGTTTGTCCGGTACACTTGTTCTCTAACAAGTACCTATGTGTTTGGTTTGATATCTCTATATCATGACTAATGAGATTCTGTCATCAACCAACACCACAATCTAGTCTTGTGTGTCATTGTTGTCTATCTAACTTCCACAATGACATCCGACTAGGGACATAACAAGAATGTACAAACTCTTAGCATCCGTATGATCTCATCGTTCAGGTCCTTAACCTGAAAGCATACGTCATTGAGTTCTGTCATTCTTTAGACATTCAATCTGTTCTATCACTATCTCATATGACTGAACCAGAATGAATTGGAAGCTCGCCTTTTATGTTTATCAAATCAATCCTAATGTATCCCACCAATCATCCCATGATTGGCTCTCAGGGCATACATACCAACAGTATATGTACCAAGGTAGAATAAGATGTCATCTTGGTGAAGAAGGTCTGTTAGGGTTTCATCTAAGCTCATCTAGGGTTTTCTAAAGTCACCTTTTGGTGTTTCTGACCAAGGCAAGTAGGTTTCTTCCCCTTATCCTCTCTTTTCCATGTTTTTCTTCTTACTTCCACCTTCCTGCATGTTGGAACCCTGGTCTACCATGGAAAAACTCCATATAAAGCTCAAAAACTCTTCTTTCCATGCTTCTTTTGCTTAGGGTTTGTGTCCTTGAGAAGAAGGTGATTCCTGCTCAAGGTTGGAGCTTGTGCTTGGAGATACCAACCCCATCTTACCCAAGTTTCCTACTTATTGGGATCAAATCTTCTTCCTAAATGTAAGTTATGTGACTTACTCCACGTTTATTGCTTATTATAAGCTTGTGAGTTCATATTTTTATGCTTAAATGATGATCTCCACCTTCAGATGATGTTCTTGTTTAGGGTTCGTTCTTTATTGTTCTATACTTTGTTACTAGCTCTAGATGAACCTAAAATGATTAGTACATCCCTCCTAGGGTAAAGGATGACCTAGGACAGGTTGTGGGGGGGACAATTCATGGGTCGGCCCCTCTCCCTCTCTCTCTCTTCCTCGCTTGCAGCTAAATTGTTGTCATGTCATTTTTTGGTTAGTTGGAATTGGAAAATTCATATCTTTTAAACTGCTTGTCCAAAATTAATAAAAAAATTATGTTTTAGAATTGGAAAATCAAGCTCTCTCTAATAAAAATTCTTTCAAGGTCTGATTTCAAAGTTTTTTTAAGGTGATTTTTGGAATATGATTTTAATACATAAAATCCATAAAAATTACAACTTAATCACCATAAATCCAAAATTGACATAAAGATATGTTTTCTGGATCATGAAAACATAATTAGTCCAATTTTGAGATTTTTAGAGTCTAAATTTGAGTTTGTGAAAAAGGTCCAATCTTAGGGTTTCTATGCAATAGTGTGAAATATGTACACTAATGAATGTTAATAAATTGAAATAGACCAAAGTTGAACATCTAGAAGTGGAAGAACTTGGTATTTGAATATAGTAAAGATGTATGTGCATTCTTACATCCTAATTTGGTGTATTTGCAAACCAAACCCTATATTCCTTAATGAGGCACTATGTGAACCCTATTTTCTCTGTTCATGACTCTTTTGCTAAATTTCCTCAAAAATTTAGTATTGATATTCTATTTCTTGGGTCTTGTACCCCACTGCCATGTTTCAAGTATATAATACTTCCACTTGGCATAGTTTCTCTTAGCATGTTGATTTTATTAGACTATTTAGCTGATGTGGTGGTACTTACGTACAACCACCCACAGATAGGGCATGTGTTATTTTGTCCTGGGAAATGTGTTATTCTCCCCCATATATAATTTGTGTAGGTGAGTGGGAAAGTGTTATTTATCCCCTCACCTATAGTTTGGGGTCCGCTAGGTGCCTTAACCCTACTTAGTTAATGTAGTCAATATTAATCATGCATGCAATTCCTTTACTATTTTAATGTTTTGACAAGCATCTATTTTGATTATGCCTCATACTCTTAATGTATTCATCTATTGATGAACTTATATCCTTTACTTCTATGTTATTTTCTTTCTTTTTTTCTTGATCATATTGTTGACACATACCTTATTTTCTTTCCCTCTTGCTGGATGATTTCCCACCCACCCAGATTTTGGATAAGGTGCTAAACAAGATCAAGGAAAATATGACTAGGATTAGATTCAAGACTTGCTTGAAGGATGTCTAGGTTGCTAAAGCTAGATCCTTTGTTTTCTCATCTTTTTCTCCTGAAAAACTTATGTAGTGAACAACGATGAAAGCCATGCAATAGCTTTAGTTTCTTTTCCTTTCCACTGCTATTGACATTTTATATGTATCTAGTGTGTTCTTATTTACTTAGAATATTATACATGCATCCCCAATATCTATTATCTTGTGAAAAGATGGATGATTTGTATTTCCTTCAAATTTTAGTAAGGAGGTGATCTCGCCTCTTTACACATGGTCATGGAGAGAAGACAAATACAAGAAGAGAGAGGAGAAAGCATGTCACTAATTGAGAAGAAAGAAGTATCTAGAGGTCTCTAACTTCCATAATCCACTCCAACAACAATAAGTTTAAAGAACTTTGTGAGGATGGTCATCTCCCTTATCTTCTCCTCTAGTCATTGCTCCCAAAACGTGCTCTAGACTGAGAGTGGATGAAAAAATTGATACTTAAGGCGTGTCTAGTTTTGTTACAAAATATAGCCTATTGGCAGGGGTGTGATTTTCTCTATTTTCCGCGTTGGTCAGGTGACTAGTAAGGTTGATAGGTCATCCATCCACATGGTGGAACATCTAATGAACTTCTAGTCAAGCGACCGAAAAGGATTATTGGTGGATCATCATTCCAATAACTCCTCTAGAGAGTAAGTGGATCGGTTGATCCATGGAGTGCATGACCACTCAAGTGGATGCTCTAATTTGTTGTCGGTTTTTTTGACTTTTTTAGGTGCATATTCTGGTTGGCTGATTAGAAAATTAGGTCGGTCGTTCATAATCATCTTTGACACTCTCCTACAGGTGGATCGACCAATCGAGGAAGGGGGTCGGTCGATCATTTGGGTCTCAAAATTCATTAGAGTTTATTGACATTTGGAGCGACCTTCTGATCGGCCTATAAGTGATAGGGAGTTCCTCAGAGATGCTTTGAGTGTGGGCTAGCAGATCGGTCGATTAGAGAGTCTAGTCACCTGATCAACATGCTTGACTTGTGCTCCTTATGAATTGCCTTGCCATTCCCTATGAATAGGGAGTATGACCCCGAGGAATGAACTCCATCTTGTTCATGAGTTGATATGTGAATTTTCTACATAAGAGTGATAATTCTTATCAAACTTCTTAATATTTAAATATGAAAGGGAACACAAAACAAAGCAAAACAATAGGCAAAAGATATTGGAAATGGTCAAAATTGATCTAGAAAGTGCAATGAAAACACGATGAATATGCATTCATCGCATTCTCAAGTATCTATTATTCTTTATTCGATTCATTATGAATAGATGACATGCGTGCAATCATCCCCATGCCTGCTTGGAACTTCCCCTTGGAATTATCATATGGGTTGTATCACCCTTTTATGTCATAATGACCAAAATCAGCCTTAAACAAATCATCATCATCATTTGTTTCTCACTACATCATTCATATTCAATATTTCATCTAAGGAACCCATATTATGGGGCCATTTTCTCATTTTTAAAAGTTTTTGTAAGTCAACACATTCAAGCAATGCACATCATGTAAACAAGAGTAGTCATCACTATATGAGTGTAAGAAAGATGGTCACATTGCATTAACTCAAGAATCATTACGCGTTGGGGCGAATGACATACTTACATTTCCTTGACAAACCCTACACAATGATCAATCAAGTGTATGAAAACTTTTGAATACGAGGGCATTAAATCATGTGAGGACATTTATATTTCCAACCCGAAACATTCCATTATTTACTCCACATTTATCATTCAAGGATGATGTTAATTTTTACCATCAGCCCTTGCCATCTACCCATGGTTTAATATCTTCCGTATTCCAGTTCAACTAAGATAACGTGAAGAAAACAAAAGAGACATAGAAGCATTGAGCCTTCGTTTAGGAGGAAAGGTCCATGCATGTTACCGATTCCTTAAAAGGTTGCCCTGTTTTGAACAAAAACTCATGTTTATTTAACAACTCGTAATTCATCCTTGTTCATTCCTTCTCGTAACAAGATTACGTCATGTGTAATTCTAGGTACATATATGTTCGACCATGTTTTGCCATTAAACAGAAAGTTATGTATAATCATTATTTTCCAAGAAAGGAAGAGGCAATCGAGATAAATAAGCCAATTCCCCCTGGGAACTCGATCGATTTCCTTGAACTCATCCCGAATTCATAGATTGATATAAGGTCGTCAAACTAAAGCGGGCCTTTTAGCAAGAAAAAACACCCACAATTATATTTAAAGCTTTTTGCACCATTATAACGTCCATGAGAGCAAGGAAAGTCGTCCAAAGTTTTGTTTAGAGTCTTTATAATTGTTAAGGTATGCATAAAAGGAAGGTGATTTAGCAATGTTTATAATCTTCAAGAATAGTATGAATTTGAATTGTCAAGGTATGCATATAAGGAAGGAAAAACACAAATGATATAGCAATGTTCATATTCTTCAAAAACAATATGGATTTCAAGTGTTAAACTCAAGGTACTTTGCAAGAATGATGTGTGAAGCTTAAGCTTCAATGTGTTCAAGCCATTGCATATATGAAAATTAGGAAGCAAGAAAATCACCTAGACTTTACTAAAGCAACCTTCTATTTCAAGCTACAACAACAAGACGTCCAAAACAACCCTCCTTCACAATGTTCTAACGGCCCACAAGTGCACATGCACCAAAAAGTCCAAAAGCACTTTCATTTACTTTGGTCCTAGCCAAATCAACATAAAAAGAGGTAGAAAAAGAAGAGATCTATAGCTAGTCCTCGACTCATAGGCGAGAAGAAGAAGAAAAAGAAAAACCATGGAGGAAAAAATCAACTTTTGGCAATGCTTCTCCTACAAGATCTACCCAAAAACATCCTTCTCTAATGCCAAGCGAGGATACGATGTCTTGAGATCACCTCACGTAACTCCACCAAGCTCCAATAGGAAAATTCTAACTACAGTCACCTGCCCACACTTTGGCAAACCTTGAGTATGAGTATTGGGAAAAAATGAGATTTAATGCATCTCAAGGATATTCCACCGGCAATCGTTATTGTGCATACAACAGTCATACAAAGTGTAATTATTGTATTCATTCCCCAACTAATTGCGCATTTGGTATCTCAACTCCACACAGATTATGAAAAATATTTAAATTGAAATTATGTTCGTTTCTAATTTCCTCCAACTCACATACAGTAAACAAACGTATTGTACACACATTTGTTGATATTTTTTGTTGTAACTTATTTGATATGGTGTGTCTAATGTTGTTATATATACACAACAATGTAGCTTTCAAATTTTAATCATATATACAACATTTTATACAATGTTACATATTGAAATATTTGTTCATGCATAATCATTATCATTTTAACTCGGTTTTTAAGCAGAGTACACGATTTACAGTACAGTACAATATGTATATGTATAGTACAAGACATACAGTACTAACAACCATATATTACATGTAGCCCTGAAATCTTATTACCACCGCCCTCATCATTATTTGTGTCTTTAATAGGATACGTACAATACTAACATCATTTGGCAATACATGACGTACATTACGAGACATACAGTATGAGCGTGCAATATAAAACTATATTTTGCATACATTTAGAATGTAGTGCTTGTCAAAATTACACACAAGAAATACAGTATTAACAATCACATTGTACAAGGACACAATACTAATAGCCACATTTTGTATACATTTAAAATGTAGTGTTTGATAAAAGTGTGTACAAAAAATCACTTTCAACCACACAATATAAATGCATGTATTGTACTTGTGTGTGAACGCTGGTGGGATAGAATGGAGCTGAATAGAAAACGAATTTTTAAAAATTAAGGTTAGAGAAAGGAGCAGGAAGAGAATTTTAAGATTCTTCAACTTCTACATGGAATTAATTAGTATGGAGTTAATGCACACGAGAGAAAACCGTTGAACAGACTTTTGTAGGCTCCTAAAAGCCGGAGTGTGCGAGGATATATAAGTTACGCGTAACTCCTCCAATACCTCAAAGAGGGAGAAACGCAGTCTACCTCAATTACTAAAGAGAGAGCATGACTATATCAAGGTGATCCTGAGTGCCGGTCTTTGTTGGGTGCTCAAGGCGGCTGAAGCTAAGAGAGAGGTCGGTGTGGGTTGAAGCCATGGCGCCCTGCAGGACCACACCAGAAGCGGTCTTCCCCGCACGATAGACGAGGGAGTCGGCCACCTAGCCAAGCTAGGAGTAGGCTGTAGGCAACGTAGCGTAGGCATAGAGCGTTGTAAGCGTGGGGATGGACAACCACACAACTCTTGTACGGAGGGTCTCTATTACGGGCATTGATATTTGATGGCGTCAGACCAATTGGCCCATTTGGTTTGGGACTGGGATATTTAGTCTGGACTGGGTTAGACGGGGTTAGTCAGGATCCAATCTGATTCTATTTGACAACTCAGTCTGATTCTGTTTGGCAACTCTGTCTGATTCTGGTCAGTTGGTCTGATTTGAGTCTGGATTCAGTCTAATTCTGTTTGGCTACCCTGGATTCAATCTGATTTTGTATGACAACCTAGTCAGGATCTGCTTATTTTGTCATGTTCTTACAGAGATGTTTTAACAATTACAAAGAATGTAAAGTTGTAATGCCACTTCAATATAAGTTCAAAATTTACAAAAAATATTTAATTGTATAATGTGGGTGCTAGTTTTTGTTATTTAGTAAAGTGAATATAAGAGATGAGTATGCTCATTTTATATGTTTATTTAAAATAAATTAAACTTTATAGTTATCTTGCATGGCATGGCATGTTAATGTTGTATATATGTATAGTTGTACATATTCGATCCAGTAACGGGAAACTGACAAGATAATTGAAATTGTCATAATATAACATAAATTACGCATAAGTAGCAAAGTAAAGATGATAACGTTTTCATCAGAACTTCAACAAGGAAAAAAACAGATAATAACATATTTTGTTCCCGGGCAAATACGTGATGAACCAAGGGAAAGCGGACAAAAAGGAGAGGCATGCCCTGGGCCTAGACATAGACACTCATACACACATGCTAATAAGGTGACCAGCCACTGTGGTGGATAGTCTTCGATGTGGAGGATGATTTATATTGATCCCAGGTAGGACTGTCCCAGTTGGCCCACTTTATGGCCTCATCGTACTCGTCCCATGGCACGAGACAGGCTTCCTGCAACGGCTGATTGGATTGTTGTTTGATGTTGTCTTTTAACCAATCAAACAGCAATAGCAGATGACGAACGGGATGAGTGACCCCATCTTTGCCTTATTCCTGGCTCCCATAGTTGCCCTCCTCATGTGTATCCTCACAATAACTTTTGTTGCAAACAAGGTTTTCTTCAACATATTTTTGTAACTTTGACGGACACATCAATATTTTTTCAAACTTTTCCCGTGACTTAGAATGCGATGTCGACATCTAAATTTAATAAATAAATATAAGTATGAGCAAATAATGATAATAGCAAACTAACTGTGACAATAATCTATACAAATAAATGTTGCCAAGAAAACATAGCTAAATACAAGTTTGAACTTGATGTAAGTCTTCTAAACATAAGAGTAAAGTATAAGTTTGATCAAATGATGGTAAGAACAAACTAATTATGTGCATAAGTTTTACAACTAAATGTTACTAAGCAAACATAAACAAATACAATTTCGAACAAATATGTTACAACTTCATTCATTCGTTTCACCGCCTAATCTTGTAGTTGTATTGTTGATATTTTTGTCATTGTTAAGGTATTCAGCAACTCCATGTGGGTAAGTGCAACGAGTCATCACAAAGCTGCGTTGAATGGCGTGTTGCACAGTCAATGGTGGGAGATGTAATAAATCTCCCAAAATGAAAAAAATTCTCTTATGAACTCTCTCCTGGGGTACTGCCATCGCATTTACACCTCGCTTAAAGATATGTAAGGCCCCCCAGTTATGTTTTGAAAGTCACGCCATTTCTCCCTCCAAGCCTATGCAGTATATACTCCATTCACACATCTCCCCATGTCATATTGGTTTCTCATCAAACCTCTGAGAACCATATCAAGCTATGTACACCATATAACATATGGTGTCGTTGGATGCCCAGTCATAATATAGATTCTATAAGTAATATATTTCAGAAGTAAGGGTGTATATCACAATTATGTGAATATAATATGATTATTTAGTTTTAAATAACATACACCCTCCATAAAACATTCAGCAACATTATGATAAAAATCAGCAACCTTATAATGTAATTCAATGTTTATATCATTGGATGAATTAAGAAAGTTTATAATGTTAATAACATCCAATGATAGACAATCTAAATTGATAAGACAATCTAAATGTAACTTTGCCATTCAACGTTATGGCGTCATCGGAGGTGAAGGAATGTCTAAAAGATGATTACAAGTTTCCTCCAGACTGGCAACGGAGATTTGTAGAACCTCATACTCGTACTTTTTGGAGGTGTATATATCATCGTAGTTGTGATGGATTTCAACAAAGTCATTCATGTTCATCGTCTGGCCCCACACTGACTTACACTCGATAGTTAGTAACACAATCTCATCCTTCAAAGAATCAGTTATTGGGGGGAGATTGACTACCAAATGGAAGTATCTGCATCAGTCTTTTCCCTAAAATGTATTCCAAAGTTCAAGTTAATTACAACAAATGTGCATCCTACACAAGGGCAACTTATTATTTATGGATTTACTATCACACCTGACTAGAAGGGACATATGTAATACATTTCTCCTGGCCTTTCACTCTGAATGGCAAAGTCATATAACCCTACATTCTTTGTGTTAAGCCGCAAGGATGCATCTAGCCCACAATCACACCTCAGAACTTCAAATGCATTCATCGACATCTAAAACATGGTTGATGATTAGTAAAATAATGTCAGGTTCAATAGATAGATTTCAAATATAATTTGCAGAATATTTCAATAGGACTAGTTGATTGTTCTAACATACAAGTGAGATTTATTTGGATAGATCATACTATATTACATATATGATGTATTGTATCTGTCTACCTCTATTGAAGAGTCCTTATAGCTCGTTATGTGAAGTCGTTGGCGAAGATATTGGCACCTCTTCCGCATAGTTGAAATTTCATCTTCTAGCCTATCAGTGTCTGCTCTTGTCGAATAGACAAAGTCGTAGTGTTCTGACCATTGCTTGTGTTCGTTACGTGCATATGCAAGTTGTGTTAGCATCGCATCCCTAACTACAGTAAGGGTGACCATGGTAGGTTGCACTTGTTGCACGGGCAACATCAAACGACATCTGTTTGGAACAAGACCCCTACCACATGTAAAATACGGCATGTGGGGGTTGTTGTCTTCAAATTGTCCATTTATTGCATCTGTGGCATCCATGTACACTCGTACGATGCATCGCAGGCCACATCGACAAGACGACATTCCATTCTCCATTTTAAGACAACCTAATGAAACATAATGTGATATTTTAAATTAGGAGCCATAAAACATTTTATGAAACAAACATTTTAGGGAACATGTCAAGTGGTTGATGAGTTCTCATACACTACAGAAATGATGACAAGTACAAAGTAAGGTCAATGAGTATCCCAAATGAAATTAGAAATTGTTTCACGTAATACATTACCCTCCCTTGCATCGGCCAGAGTTGTATGTTGTAGCAAATACAGCTCGACCCTATTGGGTGGGATGGCAGATGTTGAACTATTTTTTGGGATTTCCTCCATCATAGTTCACCATCATTCTTGCGACGTATAAAATTGTGGAGGATACAACAAGCCATTACGAGGCGAAACTGTGAATGTATAGGATGTCGCTACTTTTTTAAAGTAGGCAAACCGCCTCTTCAGCACACTGAATGCTCTTTCTACAATATTATGTAATTGAGCGTAGTGGTGGTTGAACATCTCCTTCTTATTGTTGTATGAATGTTTGTTTCCTCAGTACTCAGAAATATGGTAAGTTGTGTTGTGATAAGGTGCAAGAAACTGACAAGTGTTGGCGTACCCTGCATCAACTAGGTAAAACTTTCCTGGTAAAACTTTAAAACTGTCTGTGGTCATTGCTGCATGTAGGACCCTTTGGTCAACAGCTGAGCCCTCCCACCCAGTAAGGACATATGAAAACTCCATCGAGAAGTCTACTACAACCATGACATTCAGAGAGACATTCCCTTTTTTATCTCGATAACGATTTTGCTTGGTGTGTTTGACCAAGACTGGGATGTGTGTCTCATCAATTGCGGCGATGGCATTCTATAACACCAAAATCGGTTGTAAACATACAAAGTAATTGAAAATAGTTATAAATGGTATGGGATAACTATTACCTTAAAGTAAGGGTAGAACCTTGGGCTGTTCAATATACGAAGATATGTTATTGTGTTTGTGGATGTGGTTTGCATGACAACATAGTCATCGCTCAACACACACACCCCATCCAATACTTCATTGAACTTTCTACTTATGGTCTCACAAGAATGAATGTAGTCCTTAGCCAAAACACAATTTGTATGGCCATGGCCAACCATATGTAGGAAGTAGCATACAACCTCAACTGATGAGACGCCTCTACTACTTTGTACTAAGCCATGACTCTCAAGCTTGTCCATGAGGGCTATTATAGTCTGTGGTTGCATTCGGTATAGGTCATAAGCCCTTTGTTTGTGATCGATTATGATTTCTAACACCTTTTGGTGGCCACTCCTAATGATAACTGACCTAGGTATTGTAGGTGGTATGTCATCATCATCAGAAATCTCGTCCATGATGGAGTTTACTATTGACTCAGCTATTGCATCAGCAATGTAATTTGCTGGACCAGACACAATATCTAAAATGTTTGTGAGGAGGTTAGTTGATTCTATATGATCACTAGCAGACATGATGTCTACAATTAAAAGGATAACAACCTTGACATGATGACTAAAATAAAAATAATAACAACTTGAACATAATATGAAAGATTTGACAGGGGAAAAATGGCATACACATTATATACGAATTAGATGGTACGGGAAACAAATGTTTGTCTAGGAAAGTAATTATTACAATAATAAAGCAAATTGAAATTGATGTCCCCAAACATACAAAACATTATGGCAAAAGAAAGTTTAGAAGCATCTAATTCGACAACAACTTCATCCTCAGAGGCAACGTCGGACGGTAATTGTCTATCTGTAGAAGAAATTGCATGGTGTCCTCTAGCAATGTTCCTCCCCGCCATCAACTCGATGTTGTAGTAGCGGGGAAAGGGTCGGTTAATCAACCTAGCAAGATCCTTGTTTGCCTAAGTATAAAAAGTTTTTATTAGGAGATTTATATGTAAATGTAGGACATTACTTTTAGGGTAAGGGTATGATTATTGTACATACCGCAAGGCTCTCCCTCCACTCAGGGGTGTCAGGAAGCTTGGGCTTGTTCCTAGTCTCATCCCATCTGACGCCACTCGTGTTGGTGACAAGCTTCAATCTGGCATAGTCCTTCCTCAGGTTCTTCCATCGAGTTTTGACCTGCTCTAACGAATAGCCCGACTTCCCCATCCTATTTTGTGAATCATGAAGAACCTCCCTCCAAGCATCCCTAGTAAACTGGCCATTAATACATCTGCCTATGTCATGCTGCCTCCATAATGCTGAAACTAAAGAGCGTCGTCAGACTCTCTTGACCAAACAATACGGAACCTGGGGTCTGCGGAAGACATACTCGCGTAGGTGTTGTAATATATAATGACAGTGAGGGGTATTTACAGTAATAATAAGTATATAATATGTATGGTTTTAAATAGATACAACCCATGACAATAAAGTAATCCTTATGCTAATAATGAATTTGTTTTGGGGCCCATCCCAAACCTAGCAGTCGGATGTGAGTGATTAGGTAAGATACTCATGTATGTGAATTACTGAATCTGTGTTACACAAGATGCCAATTTACGTGAACTAGAGACAACACTATGCATAAGATGGTTCTAGAAAGATTGGATGCACAACTTGAAATTATATTTGGCATCATATTTTTTTCCTATCATAAAATCTTACATCTTCCCTTGCACAAATCAGACCATGCATCTATTGTCATTCCAAAAGACAAATAGAAGGTCAATAATATTTTTTTCTTTAAACCTACATAGATGTGCATGTAATTAGTGCTACATAGCTATACAATCATTTATATTCAACCCACTGATAGGAAGAAGTTTGATTAACAATCAGTCAAATCCATCCAATGTGTAATTAGACATAGATTGGACCAACTAATACACACAAACCTCAAAGCTCAAACACACAAATAGACTAATAAAATCCCATCATTCAATTTAAACCTCAAAGCTCAAACACACAAATAGAATATACAATTCAATTGACACACACATCATTCAATTGAAAGAACTTGTGATAGATGAACTAGTCTAAATTTGTTTTCTTGATAGACGAAAATACATTGCAATATATATATATATATATGACATTAGTTAAAAGTTCCATCTGAACTATAAATGTATTAGGCTACGCTAGCTTTCTAGGACAGATGTTCTTCAATTCCTACTCCTACCTACAAACCCAATAGTCTACCAAAAACCTCTTTCCTACCAAAAACCATCTCATTTTAACCCTAGAACACTTTCACCACATTGTGAATTAGGGTACCACTTTAATCACATTGTGAATTAGACCTTATTTTTTCAGTTAAAATGGATTATCTCTAGCTTGACACACCAGTTATTGCAATGTAGTACACTATTTAACCTAACTACGAACCCACTCCCACAATGCCAATATAGAGGATTAAATGATATGATCTGTCTTTGGACAATAAACCTCACACTGGTTAGCCAACCCCTACAATTGTTATTGATTATGTTGATAATGGCTTATTCAAATATTAATCTTGCTCTCAGAGTAATTAACAATATAACAACACATATTTATGGCGATGAAGCACAAATAAGGCAAATCAATGATATTACATACTCAACATTTGAAGACAAGAAGTTTATATTAAATTGAAAATAAACATGAACTAAGTCAGCATATGCCTTAATTAGCTCACAATTTTGTAATGAAAACATGTGTGTAAAAATAGTGATCATCCTCAACAAACAGTGCTTTAGATTTGGTTCAAATAGTACAACAACATGCATATGTGAATATATCATTCTAACCATCTGTGAATCAACAGATGCAAAGTAGTCCTCTCCACCCATAGAGCAAACAACTACTATCCAAGCAACCAATTATGAAAACAAACATCAAAATTAAACCACTAAACAAACAAGTAAGTCAACATAGAGAGATATCATGGGAAGTCCTAAATATGTTGAGTGTATCACAAGATCTCCCTAGCTATACTGCTCTATTGAAAATGTCATCTAATAGGATGTAGTTCCCTAAATATTTGTAAAATAAGGGAATAAATCTCTTTATATGTGGCATACCATTTATAGGATAGGGTGGGTTAGTGAATGGGTGGCATGGAATAAAACATCTTTAAGCTAAACTATGCTACCGCATATATGTGGCCTACCACTGGAACCCAGTCCAATAATAATTGTCTGAATAGTGTGTTTTAGCCTAAAAGGTAAAATGAATACAAAGTTGAGTAGTTTATCAGGTTACTAGCTAAACTATGCTACCGCATAAATATTGAACCTTTCACTTAGAACACATGACAAAATAAAAGATTGTAATCTTAACTTTATATTATAGGACATTTTTTAAATCACTTCTGTAAAATATAAAATGTGATAGATCTCCATTAGGTCTCAGACCAGATCGAGTATGCTCAGTTGAAACCCATGACGCATTTCATATTTCAATCCAAACAAACATATGAGGTAGTTTTCAGATGTTAGTTTGTAGTGGATGATATGAAATGCTTCAGATGACATTTTTTCAGTAGATGATATGAGGTATTTCACTTGAGATGAAGGAAGCATTTCTTCATATTTCAGTCAAGATGAAGAAAGCATTTTTCAGTAGATGATATGAGGTATTTTACTTGAGATGTCATTAGGCACACACCCATGATGCATTTTTCAGTACAAACACAACAACACAAAACTGAAAGAACAAAAATCCATAGTACAAAACATTACTGATCTATAGTTGCAGTATATCATGATGTCATTAGTAGGCTAATTTTTTTTAAAATATTTTTATTGTAAGGTATTCAAAAAAATTAGGGGCACAACACCATCAAAGATTCAACACACATATAGGGATGATGGCCACAACACCATCAAAGATTCAACACACATATAGGGATGATGGCCACAACACCATCAAAGATCCCCAATCATCTACACATGTAGTCATACAACCAATTATCTGGAAGGTGAGTCACTTTATTCTTGTAACATGTTCTAAGAACTATGTTAGACTGACGTGAAGAAGAGGGGCATAACTTACTAATCGAGAACAAGAGTGATGAAGGTCAGATTTTGGTCCCATAGTAGAAAACATTACTGATCTATTTTGCCATATTACATGTCAGCGGATCAAAATTTGAATTCAATACAGATGATGGTCAAGATTAGGGGCACTCATTTTCATGTTTGCTTATGCTACACCAAACGGGATTCAACAAAGTTCAATCGGGGGAATGGAATACCTGGAAGGGAGATTGAGAACAATCACAAACCAACCAGCACAGGGATGACCAGCAGTTATGAATAGCACGGATAAGTAGCATAAATCAGCAGCAGGGATTAGCACAGGAGAAATTATTGTGTCAGTATAAACTAACAGATTCAGTATAAAAATGAAGACAATATTCAACATGACCAACCTTTTCAAAAGTGGTCGACAACGAACAGCAGTTGCGGAGTCACCAGGATGAGCAACATCGTCAGAACACCAGGGATGACCACCACCTTCGGAATACCAGGGATGAGCACCAGCTTCGGAGAACAAGTGTTCCAAAATGTGTAGGTGTATGTGAAGGAGCTCGATACACAACGCAATGAATATGAAGAAACACGAACACTGCTTGCTCTGGCTAGGGTTCGACCGGTACGTCGACAAGATGGGACGATGACTACTCAAGCTGAGTCAGGTGGACGGTGACAATAGATGATGGCCAGAAGGACAGGACATGGGTACCTTGTTGTAACATCCCAGGATTTGAGGCCTTGGATAAGACGATCTTAAAAGGAATGATCAGACTACCCATATCACCAAGGTGCACTTCCTTTTCCGGGAGCCCATCACTAAAGAACTCCATAGTTAAGCGTGCTCAGCTTGGAGTAGTACTAGGATGGGTGACTAGTCGGGAAGTTGATCCTCGCTTGCGCGTCAGTGTGGACAAAGTGCGCAGTTAAGGTCAGTGGTGGTTTGTGGGGCCAGTCGTCATTCCTGAAACTCCACTAGAGCCATGGGCAGTGGGCCCAGGCGTTACAAATGGTATCAGAGCCAATTCCCCTCCAGTAGGTGGGGCCCACATGGGCATGTGGCATGCCAGTCTTTGAGTCGTGCGGTCCACGCATGTTGGAAAGGGATATCCGAGTTGATGGAGCCGCCCATGCGTTGGTAGTGTCCAGGCATGTTGGAAAGGGCTATCTGAGTTGATGGAGCCGCCCTTGCGTTGGTAGCCGTGATCGGGAGCTGGGTGTACATGGGACATTTGGGTCTACACTGAAATGGGGAAAGATTATGAGGCTATATAATTGAGCCTTGACGAGGACGTCAAGAGTCTAAGTGGGGGAGATTGTAACATCTCAGGATTTGAGGCCTTGAATAAGACGATCTTAAAAGGAATGATCAGACTACCCATATCACCAAGGTGCACCTCCTTTTCCGGGAGCCCATCACTAAAGAACTCCATAGTTAAGCGTACTCAGCTTGGAGTAGTACTAGGATGGGTGACCAGTCGAGAAGTTGATCATGACTTGCGCGTCAGTGTGGACAAAGTGCGCAGTTAAGGCTAGTGGTGGTTTGTGGGGCCAGTCGTCATTCATGAAACTCTACTACAGCCATGGGCAGTGGGCCCAGGCGTTATACTTGCTTTTCCAGGATGTATCCGCCCTCATAGGCCGGTGGTCGCAGATGGCCGCATTGAATCACCATGCGTTCGCCCCTCCAAACGTCTACTGCCCTCCATTTGCGAGCTGCTCGAGGTAGCAGACCTCGCTCTAACTCAAGGACCAACACTGAACTGGTAGCAGGTAGAGGGAAAGGGGAGACTGTAGCGAAGAAGAGGGGCGAGATGGAGAGGGTGAGAGGGAGAAGGAGGGGCACGAGGGACTCGGGGAGGGGGGGTCGGGGGCTCTAACCCCGACTAGGATTCCAAATCTCGCCTCTACTGAGATTGGGTTGGTCCGGATTAGGAGATTCCGTTATCTCAAAATGGGGGTCGATAGGGTTACGAACCAAACACAAATTTTGCCCAACCCGAATTAGATTAGGATGATGTGGCACTAGAAGACAGGCTGAATTCCACATCGCATTCGGGGGGTTTGACAGTGCCAGTCTGCCAGACCACTTGGGGGGTCCCTTCACCTTGAAGCGGGAAGTGGTTCGGCACCGGACAGGACGACGCGGGCTGAGTCGATAATTATGTTATATTTAATTCTCTTTTAATCAGTCGCTCGCCGGGAACAGGGCAGTCGATCGAGTGGCCCGCCCGGACTAGACAGTGGACACGGTGCCGGCAGGAAGGGATAGGAATGGTGGCGTGTCATGCAGCGTCCAGCGGGGAGGGAGCTCGAGGGCAGAGTCGGCGAGGGTCCCTGCCGGGTAGTGGGGACTGGGCAGTGGCCGGTTGGGAAGCGAAATGACGGGCTGGTTACTAGTGATCGGAGCAAATGAGAGGTCGAGGAAAGAGTTAGCGACCGTTCCACGCCGGCCTCTGCCTGCGACCCTCCGGTACCACCACCACCGCTCGTCGCCCGTCGTCTTCACTTTCCTCTTCCTCCTCATGAACGATGAACCGTAGCCATTGGATACTGACTGCACTGTGCCGGCGTGACCAACGCCCGGGGACAGGGCAGTACTGGCAAAGCCAAGTAGCCAACCCTCTTTTACTTCCTTCCCTCCAGTGGGCCCCCACCAAAACCTGTACGGTTTCTTATGTGGATCAAAGAGCGCGGCTGTTTTTCTTTTCTTTTGTTTCTTTTTAATTTTAAATCAAAAAGTTAAACTTTATGCGGTGCACTGTGTCTAACCAGGAGATAAACGTGTCAAACGAATAAGTGGATTAAATTTGGATTGAGTCATTCCAATGAGTCTCATGAGTGAGGGTCAAGTCGGTGCAATTCTAATCGAAAAAAGATAAATTCAAACTCGATCAAACAAATTGTCATTAATCTTAGGGTCTCCGTATAAAATAAATTCAATAAAAAAATATTTTGTATGTTGCCCATTCTTTAATATTTTTCTGTGGAATATATTACATAAACAACTAACTACCATACATGATCTCTATCAAACAATAAAGTATATCCTTCATTTCTTTTAACCATTTAATCAATATACATATTTATGTGATAAATTTATTTAATGTATATTAAAATTCTCTAATTTATGATTATGCTCGACAAACTAGGATTACTAACTTGTAGTACAACTACATATCATGTTTGATGGGACTAAATGGGGATGGTTGATCTGGATTTGATGACACATGTTCCCCCATCAGTCCCCATGATTCCCCCCATTAGTTAGGTCACAACGCCCCTCTTGTCTCGCGAGTCGCAGAGCCCAGTCCGGTTGTGATGGACTGGATCTTTCTCTATTTTCAATTATATGATTTTTGAACACTGCCTTGCTCAATGTTCTTATCTTACCTTCATTTTTATAGTTGAATACGATTTGATACAAAATTGATAACTAATGAGTGCAAGTGATACCTTAGTGACACTCAATTTGACTCTATGTGTCCATCCTATCACTCATCACAATCTTTTCCATTTATTCTGATCTTATTTTCGACTACCTACCCACCTCAATCTCTTGTACATGTTGTAGAGCTCATTCTCACGATTTCAACACATGTTTTCTTGCCCAAATTGAAGCTTAAACAAAGATTCGATGACCTACTTAAGCACCATAATTTCAATCTTGTTTCCCTACTTTTTCCTATAATTTCTCATCCTTGGGCCACCACCTCTCGGCCTAAAGTGTGTGGCCCACATACACCTTATGTCCCTTTTCCCCCTTCTTTTGTTTCCCATGTGTGGGCCACCTACCCGGACCTCACCAGCCGTCAAATTATGTGTGAGCCACGGATCGCGGCTCGGTTTGACCGCCACGAGGCTCCTCCTTGTCCTTCCTGTCAATGACGCATGAACAGCTACAAAATAGCTTTGCTCTGTGATCGACACCCTCCTAGGGTGTCCTTGGGGTTTCTTGTGAGGTACCAACCCTGCTCTGAGGACCAATAGGGCACAACGTATCCATGGATGGGATATACGATGGCTTCTTACAGTCCCCTCTGTCCTTCTCAAATGGTTGCTGGACTTTCGCAAGCCCTACCCACCACTACTCTTGCTCAAACCACTTATAAAATACACCCTTGGATCCTTCAATCCTTCCTCTTGATCTCTCATTTCACACTCTAACCCTAAAGCACCTTCCAACAACCTAGTAACGTCGTCACACCCCCTCGACAAGGGTTTAGAAACCCTAGCCCGGGGAGGGGGATGATGCGTAGGACGTTGGATGGATGGCCAACAGTCCTGATTGCTTGGCCCAGACACCCCCCTTCCTCTCTCCTAGTTACTCTTTCTCTCTCTCTACCTCGTGGGTACCCGAGCAACCAATGATGGCGTGCCAACACGCCATCTGGCCCCGAACCTGCATGCTCTTCCTCTCTCTCTCTCTCTCCCTCGTGTCAACCCCATGACACTCTCGACCACTCACGATGCGACACACAACCCTCTGACCTACAGTCATCCACACAATGACATGCAGACTCGTTCTCAGTCCCTACATCACACTCACCCACACTCGCTCCACCCCGTGCTACGACGCCTGATGACACCCTCAACCACTCACTAGTGGCACGGACCGCTCTAGATCTGGTCCACAGCCACGATCTAGGGAGCGTGCGCCATAGATCAACCGCAGGCCAGCCCTTTTGTCCCTTAAGCTTGGCCCAATTCGGGTAATCTCCCAAAAATCCTCCATTTAACATCCTAAACTTCAAATCTATGTAACTTCTAGGACCTATACCAAATATAAAGGTATTATATGTTGGTAAGGTATGCCCATAGAGTAAATCATGTGATGATTGACATGGCATATACCTTAAAGGATTTGATTAGTACTCATAAAGGAAAGCTTTCAATTCATTCTATTTCACTCGGTTATGAGATAATGAGGAATCACTATGGATGTCTAGAGAATAATATTACTCGATGTTGTATGTATTCAAGTTACTACCCTTATGGATGAGATCATACACATGCTAAATGTACATATACATATTCTCATTATGTCCCTAATCGGTTGTTATTGTGGAAGGTTAATAGAAAACAATAACACATAAGATCACAGTGTGAGTTGGTTGATGACTAAATCTCATTAGTCATGATATGACTATGTCAAACCAAGAACACAGATACATGTTAGGGAATAGTGTATCAGACAGACCCGCCTTGAGAGTGACACATGGAAAGCATCATATGGTAAGTCACAGTCAACTCTCACAATGAAAGTGGTGGTTGTGATTCTTAGACCTGAAATCACTACACTTGTCACATGTAGTTGGGTATGCTTTGACATCATCAAACACAATCTTAAAACATGGTTTGTTATAAAGGTGATGATTGGGTGACTTTGATGTATGGGGATAGACTGTGAGTGATAGATATGGGATTTGTCCCTCCTACTGGAGTATGATATACTAACTAGTTGATAAGCGAGACTGAGCAACGCATGTGCATACACATGTGAATTAGTATATGATATTGAGGTCATATTATCTCAAACGGTCTTCTTTTGGTTCAAGGAAGTTGGATTGAACGTTGATAGGATGACAAGTCCATGCCTCAAGTTCATTCTGGATATCAGAGATAAAGGAATTATACAAGCACTACAACACCTTACACAGATTGTAGGTCGAAGTTGTTCTCCAACTTTCCATTTACTTGAGTAGCACTGATGTGCGACTAGGCACTGCTCCTTGCTTGTGATGTCGTAAGCTAGTTATGGACATTCACTACCAACGTGATATGGGACATATAGGGTCACACACATAGGAACTCATCTATAAGAGGAGTTTATCTTGAATGAAGAATGTATTGATTACTAAAGTGTTTAGGCATTCAACTCACACAATAAATCAACTAATTGGCTGACTAGACTACCAGACAACCATCTCATTGAGTAAGATAGTTGTTTGGCAGACAGACAGACGTCTCAAGTATTGAGACGGCGGTTTGGGTTGTCAGGCTTATCAGAGATCGAATTGGCTAAGTTCTAACCTTGAACCGACCGGTCAGACTCAACTCACCAGACGACCATCTGGGTGAGTGAGACAGGAAACCTGCATGGGTGAGATGGCTCGGTTGGGTAGAAAGAATATTCTGGATGTTTTCTGAATAGTTTCGATTGCACAAACTTGGGGTGCAAGGAATTAATATGTGATATTAATTGGAGTTGAAAATTTCCAAATTTGTGTACAATTGGGGAACTGTCAGACAACCAAATGGCAGTACGAGATGACCATCTCACATTTCCAAACATCTGTCTAGACTACCAAACGATCATTTTGACTATTGTAAGTTGTAAAAATTCAAGATCTTCTGGTCCCTTCCACTCTCGCACAATCTTGTACATACTAGGAACCTGGATCGTAACCTCACCTATAAAGGGAGGGGTATTGGGGCTTCCTAAGACACAACACGAACAACTGAGAATTGGTTCTTCTGACAATTATTGTCCTCTCTGGTTGTGATAACCAAGAGAGCTCAGGAAAGTCCTACCTGATAGGGAGGGATAGCCAATGGGAGAGAACAACTAAGAAGTTATCATTATGGGAGAGCACATTGGTGACTAGTATGCCAACGGGAGGGGCAACTCTTTCCTGTCCGTTCTTTATGAATGAAAGGAGTTCTAGTTTGTCCATGTAGACTACTCTATAGACATGAGTCCTTTGGTTGTTGCTCAAAGATCAAAGTTAACATGTAGTCCATGGTGAGACCAGTGGAGTTGATGTAGAGGTTGAGTAGACAGTTGTTCTTGGTGAAGACCATGAGTTGCACAGTCACCGTACAAAAGCAACTAATTAGCAGTTACAAAGAAGTGAGTTTTTTCATTGGACTTGATGTAAGACCAGGTATAACTCACTAAAACCATCCTTCATATTTCATAGTAGTTGACGTTGTCTTACTGTTATGGGAATATGGATGGATAAACAAATTGTTTTCGCTGCTATACTTTGTGCCCATATTTTCCAACAGTGGTATCAGAGCCATGTTAATTTATTATGATTTAGGATAATCGATATGATCAGATTTTGGTTTTATCTTTTATTTATGGTTACTAGTGATCATAGCAAAGGAGAGGTGGAGGAAAGAGTTAGTGGTCATTCCAGTCCGGCCTTTGCCTGGGACCCTCCGGTACCACCACCACCGCTCATCACCTTTCATCTTCACTTTCCTCTTCCTCCTCATTAGTGATGAACCATATCCATTGGATAACGATTGCGTTGTGCCGACATGACCAACGCCCAGGTATAGGGCAGTACTGGCAAAGCCAAGTAGCCAACCCTCTTTTATTCCCTCCCTCCAGTGGCCCCCCACCAAAACCCATACAGTTTCTTATGTGGATCAAAGAGAGCGGCTTTTTTTCTTTCCTTTTGTTTCTTTTTAATTTTAAATCAAAAAGTTAAATTTCATGTGGTGCACTATGTCTAACCAGGTGATAAACATGTCAAACGAATAAGTGGGTTAAATTTGGATTGAGTCATTCCAATGAGTCTCATGAGTGAGGGTCAAGACGGTGCAATTCTAATCGAAAAAAGACAAATTCAAACTCGATCCAACAAATTGTCATTCATCTGAAGGTCATCATATAAAATATATTCAATAAAAAATTGTATGTTTCCCATTCTCTAATATTTTAATGTGGAATATATTACATAAACAACTAACTACTATACATTATCTCTATCAAACCATAAAGTATATCCTTCATTTCTTTTAACCGTTTAATCAATATATATATATTTTTGTGATAAATTTCTTTAATATATATTAAAATTCTCTAATTTACTATTATGCTCGACAAACTAGGTTTACTAACTTGTATTACAACTACATATCATGTTTGGTGTGTCTAAATGGGGAGGGTCGATATGGGTTTGATGACACATGTTCCCCCATCAGTCCCCATGATTCCCCCATTAGTTAGATCAAAACGCCCCTCGTCTAACGAGTCGCAGAGTCCAGTCCAGTTGTGATGGACTGGATCTTTCTCTCTTTTCAATTATATAATTTTTTAACCCTACCTTGCTCAATGTTCTTGTCTTACCTTCATTTTTATAGTTGAATATGATTTGATACAAAATAGATAACTAATGAGTGCAATTGATACCTTGGTGACACTCAATTTGACTCTATGTGTCAATCCTATCACCATCGCCATCAATTCCATTTCATCTGATCTTATTTTTTATTACCTACCCACCTAAATCTCTTGCTCATGTTGTAGACATCGTTCTCATGATTTCAACACATGTTTTCTTGCCCAAATCTAAGCTTAAACACAGATTCTATGACCCACTTAAGCACCCTAATTTCAATCTTGTTTCCCTACTTTTTCCTATAATTTCTCATCCTTAGGCCACCACCTTTGGGCCTAAAGTGTGCATCCCACATACACCTTATGTCCCTTTTCCCCCTTCTTTTGTTTCCCATGTGCGGGCCACCTACCCGGACCTCACTAGCTGTCAAATTATGTGTGAGCCACAGATTGCGGCTCGGTCTGACCGCCATGAGGCTCCTCCTTGTCCTGCATGCCAATGACGCATGAACAACTACAAAACAGCTTTGCTATGTGATTGGCACCCTCATGGGGTGTCCTTGGGGTTTCTTGTGAGGTATGAACCCTGCTCCAAGGACCAATAGGGCACAATGTATCCATGGATGGAATATACAAGGGCTTCTTACAGTCCCCTCTGTCCTTCTCAAATGGTTGCTGGACTTTTGCAAGCCCTACCCACCACTGCTCTTGCTCAAACCACCTATAAAATACACCCTCGGCTCCTTCAATCCTCCCTCTTGATCTCTCATTTCACACTCTAACCCTAAAGCACCCTCCAACAACCTAGTAACACTGTCACACCCTCTCGAAAAGGGTTTAGAAACCCTAGCCCGGGGAGAGGGGCAATGCATAGGACGTTGGATGGATGGACAACAGTCCTGATTGCTTGGCCCAAACACCCCCTCCTCACTCCTAGTTACTCTCTCTCTCTCTACCTCGTGGGTACCTGAGCAACTAATGACAGTGTGCCAACATGCCATCTAGCCCCACACTTGCATGATCTCCCCCTCTCTCCCCCTCGTGTCGACCCCACGACACTCTCAACCACTCACGATACGACACACAACCCTTTGACCCGCAGTCAACCACACAATGACACACAGAATCATTCTCACTCCCTACATCACACTCACCCACACTCGCTCCACCCCGTGCTACGACGCCTGGTGACGCCGTCAACCACTCACTAGTGGCATGAACTGCTCTGGATCTGGTCCACAACTGCGATCTAGGGAGCGTGTGCCACAGATCAACCGTAGGCCAACCCTTTTGTCCCCCAAGCTTGGCCCAATTCAGGTAATCTCCCCAAAATCCTCCATTTAACATCCTAAACTTCAAATCTATGTAACTTCTAGGACCTATACCAAATATAAAGGTATTATATGTTGGTAAGGTATGCCCATAGAGTAAAACATGTGATTATTGACATGGAATATACCTTAAAGGATTTGATTAGTACTCATAAAGGAAAGCTTTTAATTCATTCTATTTCACTCAGTTATGAGATAATGAGGAATCACTATGGATGTCTAGAGAATAATATTACTCGATGGCATATGTATTCAAGTTACTACCCTTATGGATGAGATCATACACATGCTAAGAGTACATATACATATTCTCATTATGTCCTTGATCGGTTGTTATTGTGGAAGGTTAATAGAAAATAATAACACATAAGATCATAGTGTGAGTTGGTTGATGACTAAATCTCATTAGTCATGATATGTCTATATCAAACCAAGAAAACAGATACATGTTAGGGAACAGTGTATCAGACATACCCACCTTGAGAGTGACACATGGAAACCATCATATGGTAAGTCACATTCAGCTCTCACAATGAAAGTGGTGGTTGTAATTCTTAGACCTGAAATCACTACACTCGTCACATGTCGTTGGGTACGCTTTGACATCATCAAACACAATCTTAAAACATGGGTTGTTATAAAGGTGATGATTGGGTGATTTTGACACATGGGGATAGAATGTGAGTGATAGATATAGTATTTGTCCCTCCTACTAGAGTATGATATACTAGCTACTTGATAAGCGAGACTGAGCAAAGCATGTGCATGCACATGTGAACTAATATATGATATTGAGGTCATAATATCTCAGACAATCTACTCTTGGTTCAAGGAAGTTGGATTGAACGTTGATAGGATGACGAGTCCATGCCTCAAGTTCATTCCGGATATCAGAGACAAAGGAATTATACAATTGTTTCAACACCTTACACAGATTGTAGGTTGAAGTTGTTCTCCAACTTTCCATTTGCTTGGATAGCACTAATGTGCGACTAGGCACTGCTCCTTTCTTGTAATGTTGTAAACTAGTTATGGACATTCACTACCAACGTGATATGGGACCTATAGGGTAACACACATAAGAACTCATCTATAAGAGGAGTTTTTCTTGAATGAAGAATGGATTGATTACTAAAGTGTTTAGGCATTCAATTCACACAATAGATCAACTAATTGGCTGACTAGACTACAAGACAGCCATCTCATTGAGTAAGATAGTTGTTTGGCAGACAGACATGCATCTCAAGTATTAAGACGGTCATTTGGGTTGTCAGGCTTATCAGAGATTGAATTGGCTAAGTTCTAACCTTAAACCGACCGGTCAGACTCAACTCATCAGACAACCATCTGGGTGAGTGAAACAAGCAACCTGCATGGGTGAGATGGCTCGGTTGGGCATAAAGAATATTTTAGATGTAGCCTGAATAGTTTCGATTGTACAAACTTGGAGTGCAAGGAATTAATATGTGATATTAATTGGAATTGAAAATTGCCAAATTCGTGTACAATTGAGGAACTGTCAGAAAACCGGCTGGTAGTACAAGATGACCGTCTCACATTTCCAAACAGCTGTCTAGACTGCCAAGCGGTCATTTTGACTATCACAAGTTGTGAAAATTCAAGATCTTCTAGTCCCTTCCACTCTCACACAATCTTGTACATACTAGGAACCCTGACCGTAACCTCACCTATAAAGGGAGGGGTACGGGGGCTTCCTAAGACACAACACGAACAACTGAGAATCAGTTCTTCTGACAATTATTGTCCTCTCTGGTTGTGATAACTAAGAGAGCCCAGGCAAGTCCTACTTGATAGGGAGGGTTAGCTAATGGGAGAGAACAACTAAGAAGTTATCATTATGGGAGAGCACGTTGGTGACTAGTATGCCAATGGGAGGGGCAACTCTTTACTGTCCATTCTTTGTGAATGAAAGGAGTTCTAGTTGGTCCATGTGGACTACTCTATAGACATGAGTCCTTTGGTTGTTGCTCAAAGATCAAAGTTAACCTGTAGTCCATGGTGAGACCAGTGGAGTCAATGTAGAGGTTGAGTAGATAGTTGTTCATGGTGAAGACCAGGAGTTGCACAGCCACCGTACAAGATAAACTAATTAGCAGTTGCAAAGAAGTGTGTTTTGTCATTGGAATTGCTCCAGGACCAGGTATAACTCACTAAAACCATCCTTCATATTTCATAGTAGTTGACGCTATCTTATTGTTATGGGAATACAGATGGATAAAAAAATTATTTTCACTGTTATACTTTGTGCCCGTATTTTCCAACATTGGTATCAGAGCCATGTTAATTTATTATGATTTAGGATAATTGATATGATTAGATTTTGGTTTTATCTTTTATCTATTGCATGCGATGTGAATATTTAAACAGATTCATATGTGTATTTGATCAAAGAGAACATAATCCCAAACTAATATATATATATATATATATATATATATATATATATACATACATACATATATATATGCAATTGACATGCATTGTCATAAAAGAAGTTTTTATGGTGGATGTGTAGCATTGTTATGGCCAAAACCCTATATTTGTGTGTGGTTGGACGGTTTGGTTCTTCTTTATCTCGGTATGCATACCGATCCTCTACCTCCCTCTTCCCAATGTAAAGTTAATTCTTTTCTACCTTTTCTCCCCTTGAATGTAACTCAAGGTTTTTGTTATTCAATGTAATAAAGTAGCTATAGGATAATCTTCTTTTCTTGAAACAAAAAAGAAGATGTTCATCGCCGGTTGAGAAGACCAGTTCTTGAGACGAGCCAACCATCTGGAGGACCATGGAGGACAGAGGATAATGGAACCAGACAACTGCCTGGTGGGCCCAATCGACTGTCGGGAAGGAGTCCAGACATAAGTTGTATAGGAGGCCAGACGATCGTCCCAGTGCGCCCAACTAACCATTTGGTAGGAATCCAAACATAGATTGAATAGGAGGACCAACCAACCAGCCAAGAGGCGAGACGACCGGTTTAAGGGTTGAACCGATCTACCTGGATTGGCAAGCACAAGTCTACACCAACAATAGGTTCATACATGTGATGTGATGATTGACCTAGGTGGTAGTAATTCATTGTGGATCCAAGGAAATTATACATGGCCATAACCATCACTTTGTGCTTTATATTGTATGTTTATGTTGTGGGATATAACATGTATATGATACAAACTATATATGTGGTGATTGGATACAATATATGTATATGTATACATATATATGATATATATAAAATCTCACAATCAAACATATTAAGTCTTAGATGCTTTCCAATAGAAATACACATGAAAAACTTGTTCGACTAAGTGTAGGTTACGCCTCCGCGTGGTGCATCATCCACCTTGTAGAAGTGTGATGGTAATTATGTAGGTTCTTCCTCCTCAGGGTGCATTGTTATCGTATTGGCTATTGGGTCGGCCTTAACTGATGATTCACAGAGCGTCTGGACCCAGAAACATGTAAATAATTATGGCAAGGAGTTACACATATTATATATCAAGAATTGCATATGATTCAATTGACAAAAGTTGTCTACCTTGGTAATTGATTGTTCTTGCAGCGTTGGTCGGGCCATAGTTTAATTATCTTTGATCATGTTCATTAGAAAATTGATTCACTGCAATTTTCCAAATTGATACTTGAGGGTTGTCAATTTGATTAAAATAATGAGAATTATAATGAATTAAAGACCTAATTATTATTTCCCAAATTTTAAACAAATCAAATCAAATCGAAAATGAGTTTTTTTTTTATAAAATTGCAAATTCTCTTGTAGAATCAAATGGCAACGAACAACAATCACTTTTCTATGCTATCGGTCCTTGAGAAAGCCAAACTTATTAGAACAACTTCCATGACTAGTTCAAGAAGCTGAGAATTGTTCTCACATAGGAGCGCAAGCTCTATGTCCTAGAAATGGTAGAACCAGATGAACCACCTCAAAATGCACCAAATGCTGACAAGGATGCTTACAAGAAGCATACTGAAGATGTCATGGATGTCAAATGTTTGATGCTATGCTCCATGAATTATGAGTTGCAGAGGCAACATGAGAACATGGATATGATTTAGATGGTCATATATTTTAAGAACATGTTCCATAGGAAAAAAAAGAGAGATATGATGCCTCCAAATCATTGTTCAAATGTAACATAGCATAAGGAGATCCATTAGGTCCTAATGTGCTCAAGCTCATTGGGTATGTGGAGAATTTTACTAGACTGGGATTCTCCTTAGGTCAAGAGTTGGCCACTTACATGATTCCGCAGTCTCTTCCAGAGTCATATAGCCAGTTTGTCATTAACTACAACATGAACGACTTTGACAAGTCATTGACAGAGTTGTTGGGCATGTTGCGAACAGATGAGGGATGGATGAATAAAGACAAATCCAAGTTTGTGATGATGATCAGTAAGACAAAGGAGAAATCTAAAGGCAAAGAAAAATCTAAGAAGAGTTATAAAGCTATCCAGAAGCTCAAGTCTTCATATCTCAAAGCAAGTGGAGGGGTAAAGAAAATAAGAGGCAAATGTCACCATTATCAGTAGCCTGGACATTGGAAAAGGAATTTCCCACTCTGGTTAGAGGAACTAAAGAATAAGAGGGAAGGCATTGAGGCCTCCACTCTAGGTATAAACATTACAAGATAAACTTGATTACTTATTCATTTTAGTATGTGATACCAAACAGAGATCTGGCATAATGATGTGCAGGATCTGACAAGATGTAAAGGCCTTCATGGAAGGACAAGATGGATAAGGCAGAGTAGGAGTTGCAGAAGCTTTATTGTACATTTAAATTATCTTATCCCAATGGGTATGTAATAGAGTTATTGAACTTCTATTTCATTATGCCATAAGAATTTTTTTACTTTAGAGCATCTTGTATGACAAGGATGATATATGTAAGGCCCTTAAACTTGCTTAAAGTGTTGAATAAGATTAATTATCATATTTGAGTGCTTATAACCCTAATATAACCTTGTTATATTCTTTATAATCATAAGACATACTTACTTTTCAAATTTGGTCCAATTTGAACGTTGTTTGAGCAAGTTATGTAATTTTATGTATATTTTGGACGTTTATGCAATTTACCAAATTTATAGGTTTTATTAGCAATTTGTCACATGCATTATGTTCCTTAGATGTTATCTTATCATTATTGATCTTTTTGAGCCATGGGCCACCTAGTTGAACCTTTGTTTGAAGGTGTTTTTCTTCAAGGGTATTTTAGGGTTTACCCCATTATGGATGAGCTACCTTTAGGAGCTATCAACCAATGGTTTATTTGTTTGGCTTGGAAATTCAATAAATGGTGCCTCATTAGGTCTCCATGAATGGTGGGGCAGCTTCTTTTGTGGTTGCTTGTATATCCTTAATAGTTTAAGGCCATGGACAAATGGGGAGCTACTTGTACACCTCATGCTTCTTCTCTACCTTATCCCCCAAGCTTTATATACTTATCCTTAGCCTCCAAAACGAAACTTTTGCTCTTTTCTACTTCCCTCCTGATAATATCCTCGTTCTCCCTCTTTTCTATTTCAGAAAACCTATCCAAGGAATAAGAAGAAGACGATCTCCTTGGAAGAAGCATCTAGGGTTCTGATTTGCTTCCTTCTAGGGTTTCTAAAGTTTCTTCTTAGTGAACTTGGCCTAAATGAGTAAGTAGTTCCTTCTTTCCTCCGTTTCCTTCTTTGTTCTTCTTCCTCCTACCTTTATCCAGGTTGGAACCTTTCTATTCTATGGTAGAAATTTCTCTAGAACTCAAGAACCCATCTTTTCTTGCTCTTTCTTCTAGGGTTTTGCTTCCTTGTAGAGAAGGGTAACTATTTGGCAGAGTTTAGATCTGGAACTTGGGTTTTCTTGCCTACTTTACTTGAGAACCTTGCTTCTAGAAGTCTGTTTTTATCAGTCGAGGTGATTTTTATAACCCTCTTTACTCATATTGGTTACTATAAGCTTGTTAGCTCGTGTTCTTACTTTAAAATGGTGATGTAATCATTAAGAAGTTGAGCTTGTTTGGGATTTCGATTTTTATGGTGTTTCCTATTTTGTTTCCAGTTCTAGATGAACATGTAATCATGTGCACGTTCTTCATAAGGAATTATATGACTTATTTCATGGTGGTATCACCACCTATGGTGCTAAGCACCTATCAACCGATGGTCCATATTAGGGTTTCTAGGTTATTTTTTGATCTAAACGCATGACCCGATGGTGTGGTCTTCATGATAACCGAAGGTGGTAACCAAAGGTTATGAATGATGATGTGAACTGATAGTCACACTTTAGGTCAATGTTAGGCTCTCTTGTAATTTCAATGAGCAATGGTTTGATTCTCTGATGATGTTATCAATCAATGATGACATTAGCTTAATATTCGATGGTGTTAAATGAATATAGTGTTGATCTAACAATCGATGGTGACTTAATGATCACAACTAATGGTGGATCAGGTCATTACCACATATGGTGAGTTAAGGATGTAATTTTAGATTTGACTAAACCTTAAACCAATGGTTCCTTATTTCAATTGATCTAATGGTTAGACCTATACTTCAATTGATAACTTTGAATAATAAACCCGATCCAATGAATAAGATTGAATGGTTCAACATCCAATGGATTAGACCAAGTCCCATGATATTATATGTGGGTCCTAGTGATGATAATTCAATGGTTCAATATCATTAATTTGTTGTTATACCTTTGTTCTCCTATAGTTATATTTGATAAATGACCATAATAAGTGGGTGTGTAACTTCAATGTGATATAGTTTGGTATACCTAACATTAATGTAATTAAATGATGGTGATTGGTTATAATAATCCCTCTTGCATGATTAATGTGACAACATATTACACTCTTCTTGTGTCGAAACCACGACGTAGTGCTATTTGAATATCATAGTGCCTTGCCATAATAATAATACCTATGGACACATATTTGCTGATGATCTTTTGAGCCTTGTTTAAGACATGGAATGATGAGGATAACCTTTCTATGAATAATGTGATGGTCTTAATGATCTTTGGGCATGTTGGAGCCTTGATTGAGGTGAAATCCTTTTCACGTTCCAATAAGGGTTGAAACCCTAGAACTTGTGATAAGAAATGGATATCTTGAAATGATATGATGATAATGTGGTTCATTACAATGTAATAGATGATAGTATGTGGTAATGTGATTAAGATATACACTTCAAATGATTTATGTCTTCTGAAATTGCAATTCTTATACACTTGATAAGAATGAATTAGGGTTTGTATGTCCATTTATATGATGAAGCCTTAATTCACCCAATTGGCAATAAGCAATCAAGTGTAACCCTAATCATGTAGTGCCATGTGCCATAGATCCATCTAAGTGTCAGGACTTGCCAGATGGTGAAATGAGTATTCCTAAGGGAAACTCAGAGCGCATACTATTGAGTATGTGGGTGCTTGTCTTCCTGACTCCAAATGTTTGGGAGGATGACTGTGGTCATACCTTGGTAGGAGAACGGCTATGGTCGTGTCTCAGATATGTGTATATGATAAGATTTGAGTACAACTACAGTTGTACCTCAGATGGTAGGGTTTGTATTTCCACCTCCTTTCACTAGTGTCATGACCTATACCAAGGATGGACTAGGCTATTAGCAGCTTGACTTGATGTGTCGTTGTGGAGGACTCCTACAGACTGAGGGCAGAAAAGATCTTAGGAATCTGATTATCCTAGATCTTGTATGACACTAATTTCGACTTAGTAGTGATCAGTTGGAACTTGAGTGGTATTCCTCTAATCCCTCAGGGAAACTTAGGGCACGTTTGGATTGCCAGATATAGCTGGATTTGCATAAGTACTGCATTACACTATTCTAGGACTCTGAAGCTACTGGGTATTAGAAATTGCAGACATATCAAGTTTATGTTTGCTTTTGCCGTATAACTCTGTTGTATTTTTCAGTTGGTAGAGCGAGATTGCAGGGCGGGTTGAACTTTTATGGTGGGGTCACGCGGTGAGATTGTATATGTATGAACCTTTTTGGTGTGTAACAGTTGTCAAGTAGATGCTTAATCCTCTGGTGCATCCTGCGGGATGCCGACGTTCCTCAGTTTTGAAAAGGGATTGAAAATACAACAATGACTGCCAGATCAAAAGTCCTGGATTCATCCTTTTTTACATCTCCCATTAACCAAACATAATCTTTTATCAACTGGATCTAAGAATACTATCCATTACTGGAAAATATTGTATTGCAAACATGCCCTTAATAAAAGATGTAATACAATCATGTAGCATATCTGTTTAGGGTTGTACACAGTGCCTCACATTGGATTATAACCCTTATTTGCTCTTATTATATAGAGATCATTTATAGTACAATACGTGATGATAGATGTGCTTATGTTGTAGATATGCTCATGTTGTAAACATGTTTATGTTGTCAAATATATATTGACACTATTAGTTAAAATTATGCTACTATCTATGTCTAATATTTCTAGCCATGCCTCTATAATGAGAATTGCTTAAACTCCTAGTCATTCTTATGCAGATAACAAGCTATGAGTGAATATGTAAGACTACCTTATTTAGCGTAACCCTTCATTTGTTCCATCATTATTCAACCCATATCACCATACCACAATTGTACAATACTAAGATGGATTACTGGTATGAATGACTACAAATATCATACACCTTTAATTAACATATTGCTTGCACATGTACACTAAAATCATACGTAGAACCCATTTACATCCCTTAATATACCTTCAACAAATTATACTTCTAAAAACAAATTCACATATTACTAAAAGCCATTGTTTTCTCTTATCTCTCTCCTCATTCACTACTACTTACTTTTGCTACTTATCCTTCTCATTTTAATCATGTAGATTAAACATTCCTAAAATTGAAACATACAAGGTACAAATAGATTATTCATCATTCTTGCTATCACTACAAGAATTTATCTCATATCGCACTTCACTCATATTGTATTTCTCCTTTTGTTCAAAACACACTAGTTACATTTCAAATTTATATTTTACTCTTTACTCTGAATCATTTCCATATTGTTTATCTACCTTTTAGATTAGCTATCTTTAAACCCTAGATTACTATCAGTGCTAGTTTACTTCTCATAGTGCAAATCTCATGATCTTGTTTTATAGAGATGCTAGTATTCAAGGTCAAATCACTAGTGACATCCCTTGAACTACTACAACTCTAAACATTCTAGGGTTTGGTCCTTATCAGTATCATAACGTTGTTGTGTGTAACTTTGCTCACTTAATTTGAAAGTCAAACTTTGGATCTCACAAGTTTTATAAAGTCTTCCTTATCTTATCAATTGAATTTCCTTCAACTTAATTTGCCATTCAAATAGACTACATTCTCAATTTACCCTTCTAGGGTTTCATCATCATATTGTGTGTCATTTTTACATTCACTAGAGGCCTCTACCATGGTGGTTATGCATCAGATATGATTCATTTTCTTATCACTTCATTCCCACATTTCTCTCATTAAGTAATATATGGAAGAGAAGACAGTTCTGAGACTTAGAATTCTTATTTTCAAACATCCCATTAATACATTTGTCATGTGTAGGTTTAATTAGTTATCAACAAGGATACTTGACTAACTAGCACTTGATTCAATCTCCTAACCTCTTTCTTTTATAATCTATATTACTCCACCATGTTTCAAACCCTTCCTTACTTTCCATAATCCCCTTACCATATACTGCTATTCCACATATCATCTTTAACTTCTATTTTTCTCTTATGATCATGTTGCTTCTTTTAGGTGTATGATCGTATATACCATGTTGCACATATTTCTTTTTATCCTTCTGCTAATGTAAAGTTGAAATTCTAAATCCATAATCTCTCTACTAGTTTCAACTCATGCTTAATACATTGCATATCCTTCATTTTAAATCAAACAGATCATGCATGGGTGAAACATAGTTTCTCTTATATCAAGTTTTTCCTTCCTGAGTATAGTCTACCTTTGTATAACTTATTTATTTTGTTAAGCTACACTTTTGTTCTTTTTTTTTTAAGAAACTAGTTTGTTGTTCTATAGAGACTTGGAATCCAAAGGTAGTAAGGATGAATGTATTAAACTTATTAATAAAGGTATACATTCCATGCTCTCAATTATATCATAACCCTCATTCCTTAATCAAGCTCATTATTTCCAACATTTCTCTTTATTTCAACTAAGTTTCCTATCCTAATTTTATGATTTACATGTTCATCTAGTTCTCTTCACTTTAACTCTTCTGAAGACTCTTCATTCTATGTACTTATTGTATACTTAACTCTTTTCTTCTATTTTCCTTTTTCTTTGGAGTACATAAAAACATTGTACTCAGTTATATAATCCATTCCTCATGATTGATTCTTACTATCTTGGCCCCTTACATACTTTTCTCATATCTTTTCCATATTTCATATTTAGAGTTCATATAATACTAATAATTAAACTTTATCTGAACCTTTTGTCGTGTTCCTTTTTTCCCAATTAAGGATTTCTCATATGAGGCCCCAAAGTTGGGTCTCAGATATTAGTTCCAATTGATTCTTAGCTATTCTAATTTTTCCCATGTGTTTCAACATCTTAGTGTATGTACATTCTCACTATGATGTGGGTCTAATTTATCCAGAGTCTACTCTTATCATATTGTTAATAGGAGTCATTAGATCCCAGTAATGCATCCTGCCAGCCAGACCAGGCCAAACCTGCAGTCCTGAAGCCAAGAGCTACTTAAGATTAACCAACTCCTATTAATCACAAACATGTGAAAAGAATACCCACTTAGGAAAGTTCATTCAAAGATCATTTCTAGTCTACTTGATACAAAGAATATAATCAATAGATGATACAACTGCATAGTGTACAAAAAATCTTAAAGACCTATATATATTTCAAAATACTGAATATCTAAATTCAAACATATAAGAGAATTTCTATTCATCTCCAATAAAATAACAATATGAAATGAAAGTTTTATCTCATTTTATATTTATGCTCTTAATTCATGTTACTTATCTTATTTCTAACCCTAATATTTCTAGGGTTTCTCTCTAGCCCATCTTTCCACTGTATACCTAGCCAGGGTATACATGAAAGAATAGATAGAGTAGCTTGATACCGGTTGATCCAAGTACTCAGATACCGGGCCAGGATATCCAAATACTCATGTGATGATCTAGAATTTAGGATTTTAATACCATACTTGAAATGTATATGAAAAATACCAAATCTAGGAATTGGTAACCCAATTATAGATTTCCTAATCCAAGTTAGGTTTATTAAAATATGATAGAGGACTATGGTGCCTAGTGAGTGATGAATGACTTTCCTTGACCAAACGGAGTAATCATGTGGTTAAACATCCTTTAATGATATGGATGAATCATAATGGTTGCATTATGAATATCTCAGGAATCCTAAAGTTGTTTGCTTATTTTTGGAGAGAAAATGATAATTATATAAGACACTACAACACATTATGCATGATGCTTATTAGAGTAATTTTTTTCTGACAAATCACACCATGGATGAATTGTCGGTAGACCGATCTAGGTGGAGGAAGTGATCATCACAGTAGAGGCGACTGGGGATCTTTGATGCAGACGAGGCATCACGACGGCCAGAAGTAGGCACAGAGGGAAACACACGCCCCGGGAGTTGTGATCTACTGCACTTGTGAGGCAAGCTCTAACCTCAACACCCCCTTGACCTTAGACCTCTCCTTCTATGTGCCAAAGCTCACCCTGAAGGCACGGTGGTAGTTCCATGGCCGCCAACCAGAGTAGGGTTTGTAAGACCACACGGGTGACCAAGGGCCTCTTCACGGTGATGGCGAATCCAATCTTGATGGGCGACGAGAAGGAACTTCCTTCAGTGGCAGATTCGTGATAGAGTCTTGGTATGTATGCCCTGAGAGTGAATCATGGGATGATTGGTGGGATACATTAAGATTTATTTGATAAACATCAAAGGCAAGCTTCCAATTCTTTCTGGTTCAATCATATGAGATAGTGATAGAACATATTGAATCTCTAGAGAATGACAGTACTCAATGATGTATGCCTTCAGGTTCAGGACCTGGACGATGAGATCATACGTATGCTAAGAATTTGTACATTCTTATTATGTCCCTAGTCGGATGTCATTGTGGAAGGTAGATAGACAACAATGACACACAAGATTAGATTGTGGTGTTGGTTGATGACAGAATCTCATTAGTCATGATATAGAGATATCAAACCAAACACATAGATACTTGTTAGAGAACAAGTGTACTGGACAAACCCACCGTGAGTTTGACACATGGAACCATGACATGGTAGTCACAGTCAGTACTCACACTGATGGTGGTGAGTGTGATTCTTTGACCTGAAATCACTACACTCAACACATGTCATTGGGCACACTTTGATATCATCAAACGCAGTCCTGAAACATGGGGTGTTATAAAGGTGATGATTGGGTGGCTTTGACACATGGGGATTTTGAGGGGTGAGTGATAGATATGGGATTTGTCCCTCCTGAGAGAGTTTGATATCCAAGGCCACTTGATGAGTAGGATTGAAATAGGCGTGCACACGCATGTTTGAATAAATATGTGATATTGATGTCATACATATCTCTTCCAATCTACTCTGAGATCAAGAAAGTGAATGAACGTTGACAGGATGACTGTGCCATGCCTCGAGTTCATTCGGGATATCAGTGATAAAGGAATTATACATTCACTGTAACACCATTCACAGATTGTAGGATTGAAAGTCGTTCTCCAACTTTCTACTTTCACTTGGGTAGCACTGATGTGTGACTAGGCACTGCTCTTTTCTTGTGAAGTCATAAGTGTTATGGATTTTCACTGCCAATGTGAAATGGACATGTAGGGTCACACACATAGGATTTAACCTGGAAGAGGAGTTTTGTCCACAAACAATGTTTAGATTGATTACTAAAGGAGTTTAGTAGTTCAATTAAACACTCAATTGATTGATAGCTCAAAATCATAGTGTTCAAGGCGTTGGACAGATTGATTAGAGTATCAGATTGATTGAAATCGCAATTGACTGATTATGCACAATCTGCACTCCCAACCGATCGACTCATGTGATGAACCGATCGGCTGAGCTTGGTGAACCGGTCAGCTCAAGTGTTGAGTCGATCGGCTCATAGTCAGGGTGAACAATTGCTTCAAGTGTTGAAACGATCGGTTCACCTGTTGCAACCGAGCATGTTGGGAAAGTCAGATTGGTGAGAATTTTCCTTTCGTTTCACTTGACCAATTTGATTGGGAAAATGATTGGTATTTGATACCAATTAGAAACAAAAGAGGTAAAGTCGGTCGGGAACTGATAAGGACCATGAACCGATTGGTTCAGAAAGTGAACCGACCATTTCATGGGTCCCAACCAATCGGTTGAGTGTCAACTGACCAGTTCAGGTCCCCAACCGACCGTTTCAGTTGTGAAACGATCGGTTCAGGTTGTGAGTTGGTTGTTTTGTGGAAAATCTCGAACCCTTCTACTCCTGCCTTTAGTCCCATATTGCCCGGGATGGAGAACCCTATCCCATGACCCTCCTATATATAGGGGTATTGGGGGCTTCTCAAAGTACAACTCAGTGCAATTAGTTGCTCTGAAAAGTTGTCGTTCTCTCTGGTTTTGGTAACCGAGAGAGCCCGATCAAGTGCTACCCGATAAGGGAGGCGCAACAAGGGAAAGACAACTGCAGTTGCGACTATCAGCAGAAGAGTGTGTTGGTGACTAGTATGCTGACAGGAGGGTGCGACTCCTTCCAATTCCTTGTGAGACAAGGAAATTGGAGTTCCAGGTGGTCCGTGTGGACTACTTCAGAGGCGGGAGGTTTCTGCCGCTCGGAGGACAGCTGTCAATCCCGACAGTCCCGGTTAGACCAGGAGTCGTCAGTCCCGGTGCGACCAGGAGCTGCACAGACACCGTCCAAGACCGGAGGTGAAGACCACGCAAGCCGCGAGGTATTATCGTTGAGCAAGCCTCGGGACAAGGTATGATTCCACAAACCATCCTTTCCTATTGTATAGACGTTGATGCGTTTCCATGTTCTGGGTTTGGGGAGGAGAAAATATTTTGTTTCCGCTGCCTTCTCTGCCTCCCCTAAAACCCAACAGTGGTATCAGAGCCACGTCAACTGCTCTATACTTTGGGAATATCGATGTGATTGATTTTGGTTTGTCGCCTTTATTTATTGCATACGATGCGAATAATATTGGCTTTATGCATGTCCAATCCTAAATCCACAAATCCCAATTTACATATATGATATGTATTATGAATGCACTCGAAACGCGTCACCCTTAAACGAGTTTTGTGGTGGATGTATAGCGTGGTTATGGCCAATAAACCCTATATGTGTATGGTTGTATGTGGTTTCTTGCATCTCGGTCTGCGCACCAATCTTCCTTCTCCTATTCCTGATGTAACTCGAAATAATTCGAGATTTCTTTCCTACCTTTTCTCCCCTCGAATGTAACTCGAGGTTTCTCTTTTTACAATGTAAAATAGGATAGAATTTTATTTCATGTTATGTCAAAGAACGGCGGACATCGAGACGACAGCTGAGACGATCGGTTCAAGGCGTGAACCGATCGGTTGACGTTCTAGACGATCAGTTCAAGGAGTGAGCCGATCGGTTGATGACCGGTTCGAGGAGCAAGTCGAGCGGGTGGCGGCCATGATGAGATGCACGACGACCAGGTGAACTGATCGGTTGGAGGAGCCAACCGATCGGCTGGTGGCACCCAGACAACCGACCAGATCGAGCAGGCCACTCATGTGATGAGTTGATCTACTCAGAAGGAAAAGTACAGAGTTCATCTTATACAGGTTGCATGTGATGTAGACCTAGATGACCGTGATTCCTCTTGGCTCAAGGAATCACATTAGGATGGCCATAATCATCACTTTTATCATTTTGCATGTTTTCTGTGGGATATAGCATGTATATGATACGTACTATGTATTGTGGTGATTGGATATGTATATGTATATAAAAACCAAATCCCTCATTAAAATATTAAGTCTTATATGCCTTCCATTAGCGGCACACATGAAAAACTCAATCGACCAAGCGTAGGTTACGCCAAAGTGTGGTGCGACGTCTATCTTGTGGAAGTGTGAAGGGTAGACATGTAGGTTTTGCCAAAGCAGGGTGCATGTTTACTGTGTCGGCTTTTGGGTTAGACTTAACTGGTGATTCTTAGAGCGTCTAAGCCCAGAGGCAAGGAATGTTCATGGCAAGGTGTTGCGCATGTTCATTCATCAAGAGTTGCATATGATGCAATTGGCATGATGGCCTACCTAAATAGTCAAGATTGTGGGCGATCATCCAAAGCTGACTCATGACTTGATGAAATATGGATCTTGTCCACTAGAAGGTTGTACGCTGCAATCTTCTGAATTGATGGTGAGGGCTATCAATTTGAAGTAAAATAGTGGGAATGATAATTAATGAAAGACCTAATTTTATCGTCAACTTTTCAAATCAATCAAACAAGTCAAAAGAGTTTTGGACTAAAATTGCATATATTTCATTTTGTTAAAATAAATGGTTAATCAACAAATTACTTTATTTGCGATCGGTCTTTGAGACCAAAAAATTAAATGGGAATAATTCCATGACTGGTTAGGATGATGAGAAGTGTTCTCAAAGAGCGAAATCTCTAAAGTACTAGTTATACCAAGACCAGATGAACTCAATCCCACCATATCAATAGCTGAAAGTATGCTTATAGAAGCATACCGAGGAAGACATTGATGAGGAGTGCTTGATGTTGTGTTCTCTGAACTATGAGTTGCAGAGACAACATGAGACATATGATGTCTTCAAGACATTGTCCTAGTATGTCATGATAGAAGGAGATCCAGTAAGGTATTCACACACTCAATATGATTGGGTATGTGGAAAACCTGACTAAGAAGGATTCCCTCTGAGCCAAGAGTTGTCTATTGATATGAACTGCAAATGTTGCGAGAATCATACAATTCATGATAAGTTACAACATGAACAACATTGACAAGCGTTGACAGAGTTGTTGGACATGTTGAGGATAGTAGAGGCAAAAATGAAGAAAGACAAACCATAATCTTTGGTGTGATCAAAGAAAAGGTAATTCTTAAGGGCAAGGACAAGGGCAAAGCAAAGAAGTGTTCTGATGCTAGCCAGGAATCCAAGCCGTCTTCAGCCTCAAGGCACATGGGGGAAGGGTGTATGAGGGATTGCCCATTATATCTAGAAGAACAAAAGAAGATGCAAGAGGGGATGGAGATCTCCACCTAAGGTATCATGAAATGAACCACTTGTTTATCTGAGGTATATGATACCAAGATATGGATATGTCATATATGATATGCAAGTTCCGCAAAGAAGTGATGGCCTTTGTGAAAGGACCAAGAAAGAAGTACCCATCATTGGAGCAAGTGTTGCTGCCATAGATAGGAGTATATTTCAGTTTATTTCAGCCTAGGGGCACGAAATAGAGTTGAGAACTGCTATTTCATATATTGCCAATAGATAGAAACACTTTATTTTGCATATTGTATGACAATGATGGCAGTTAATAAAGTTGATGTTTCAATCTTAAAGATATGATCCTTGTGGCAATGCCTTGTTTATCTTGTGGTATTTGATATGCATAAGATAAAATGATACCTAAAAGTTATAGATAACTCAAACAATCAAATTAGCATCAATCACGAGAAATTCATTTCTAGTTTCCATGTGATGGATAAATCTAGACTCTTTTGGTTAGAGAACCAGTAAGAGATATGAATCTCTTGTACATAATTAATCAATCTTCACTAATGGTAGTGGGAGAATGATTATCCAATTAGGTATAATACATGTGATGTATTTACATACGTATTGGAGTAAATGCTAATACTTCAAAAGGTGTTTAGAGAAATACCAATATGAATATCTTGAAGTGTTCAAGAATATCATAGATGAAGTATGAATTTGGTAAAGTGTTAATTCTTGATGAGATCAATGACTGAAATACTTAGACCAAAATGTTTGAGATCCTTATGAGTGATTATGATAGTGTATCATAGTGAGCTCATGATTAAGGCATAGTTATGTCTAAATCAAAAGGGAGTCATACTCTAAGGAGTTAGAGAATGATTATCAAATAACTAAATTCTTCTTAAATAAAGAATACCCCACACTAATAAAGGACATTGAGAATCACAAGGAGTTGTGAGTTCTTATATCCTTGACAGATACACCTCAATTATCTATGTGATGAGTCAACTATCTAGATGAATATGAGGAACCAAATTATGAGTTATGGTTATGACCATTACATCCTAAATGACATCCATATGAACCATAAGGTATGACCTTGATGGTAGCGCCCATTGGAATGAAATCCATAAGTGCAAATGAGTCTTAAGTGTTAAGACACATGGATAACATTTTGAGAAGGATGATGCTTGTTGATTGCAACCTAATGACTAAAGACATTTGACATATGGATACTAAAACTGCATTCCTATGAGGAATAAAACAAGGATGTGTACGTGACACAAGCTATAAGGTTTATGAATCCACTAATGCAATTGAAGTCTATAAGTTACAATGGACTAATCAATGTGATTGATTGAGTATAAGCAACTCAGAATTGGATCTTTATTTTGATGATATAGTCAAAGGGTTTGACTGATATGTCAAAGATAAAGAAGAGATCTGTAATTTCGTGGGAGCGTATTCACATTCCACATGTTGATGTGAAATGGAAATGTTCTAGAATGGAAATCAAAAAGTGGAAGTTATATTTAAGGAAGATAGAGATGTTTCCTATGTGATAGGAATAGAGATCTATAGAGATAGTTCTTGAAAACTTCTTGACCTAAAAAAGAGAAAGCATACATTGGCAATCTGTACTGAAGGGTTCAGTACACACAGATTCAGAGGGAGAAAACTTGTCCATGTTACATGGAGTTAGTATCCCAAGGCCAAGTGTCCAATTCTTATGAAGAATGGGAACACTAAGAATATATATGGATCTATCATGTATGTAATCATCCCATTATCTTGCATGTATGGACATGACAAGAATAAAATGCATTCATCATCTTGTATGTAGGACATGACAATATGATGTGCTCATCCTGATAACTCATATGTGAGACATGACGAGTGGATGTCTGTATTCTTCCAGTAAGAGTTACTGGAATACCATGAGAACTTGATAAGTGCTTGGGAAGTACTAGTTCTATGGAGATAATGAAGAGTTCAATGTAAAGAGTTACATTGATGTGAACTTCTGAAAGGACAGAAAATTAATTGCAAAATATATATAGGATATATAAAAGTGAAAATTTGTTGATAATTGGAAGTGTTCCAATGAAACCATTTAAAAGGAAATGTCGAGTATCTGTGTGTTAGAGAACAACAGTGGATACTATATGGATCTGGAAGTTCATGAGATGAACTTATAGATATTCCGGTCATTGATGACAAGTATGGAATCCTTGATCGTGCAATGTGGCTAAAGGTTAGCAAAGGAATACTAGATCGCATATTATGGAAACTCCATCTCATACGTGTGACGTACAACGAAGAGATGTGAGACATGCAATTTATACTGACTTTGGCAAGGTGTTGCCATAACTCACTATGTTGGCACAAGAGCACAGTAAAACGTGGGACATGTTTGAAGATCACTATGAATATGATTCAAGGGTGATTGGCTCGCAGTGCAAGTGGGAGTCTGTTGGTATGTATGCCTTGAGAGCCAATGATGCGATGATTGGTGGGATAGATTAAGATTGATTTGATAAACATCAAAGGCAAGCTTCCAATTCTTTCTGGTTCAGTCATATGAGATAGTGATAGAACAGATTGAATGTCTAGGGAATGACAGTACTCAATGACGTATGCCTTCAGGTTCAGGACCTGGACGATGAGATCATACGGATGCTAAGAGTTTGTACATTCTTGTTATGTCCCTAGTCAGATGTCATTGTCGAAGGTAGATAGACAGCAATGACACACAAGATTAGATTGTGGTGTTGGTTGATGACAAAATCTCATTATTCATGATATAGAGATATCAAACCAAACACATAGGTACTTGTTAGAGAACAAGTGTACCAGACAAACCCACCGTGACTTTGACACATTGAACCATGACATGGTAGTCACAGTCAGTACTCACAGTGATGGTGGTGAGTGTGATTCTTTGACCTGAAATCACTACACTCAACACATGTCGTTGGGCACACTTTGACATCATCAAACGCAATCCTGAAACATGGGTTGTTATAAAGGTGATGATTGGGTGGCTTTGACACATGGGGCTCTTGAGGGGTGAGTGATAGATATGGGATTTGTCCCTCCTGAGGGAGTTTGATATCCAAGGCCACTTGATGAATAGGATTGAAATAGGCGTGCACACGCATGTGTGAATCAATATGTGATATTGATGTCATACATATCTCTTCCAATCTACTCTGAGATCAAGAAAGTGAATGAACGTTGACAGGATGACTGTTCCATGCCTTGAGTTCATTCGGGATATCAGTGACAAAGGAATTATACATTCACTATAACACCATTCACGGATTGTAGGATTGAAAGTTGTTCTCCAACTTTCTACTTTCACTTGGGTAGCACTAATGTGTGACTAGGCACAACTCTTTGCTTGTGAGGTCATAAGTGTTATGGACTTTCACTGCCAACGTGAAATGGACCTATAGGGTCACACACATAGGATTTAACCTGGAAGAGGAGTTTTGTCCAAAAACAATGTTTAGATTGATTACTAAAGGAGTTTAGTAGTTCAATTAAACACTCAATTGATTGATATCTCAAAATCATAGTGTTCAAGGCGTTGGACAGATTGATTAGAGTATCAGATTGATTGAAATCGCAATTGACTGATTCTGCACAATCTGCACTCCCAACCGATCGGCTCATGTGATGAACCGATCGGCTGAGCTTGGTGAACTGGTCGGCTCAAGTGTTGAGTCGATCGGCTCATAGTCAGGGGGAACGATTGCTTCAAGTGTTGAAACGATCGGTTCACCTGTTGCAACCGAGAATGTTGGGAAAGTCGGATTGGTGAGAATTTTCCTTTCATTTCACTTGCCCAATTTGATTGGGAAAAGGATTGGTATTTGATACCAATTAGAAACAAAAGAGGGAAAGTCGATCGGGAACTGATCAGGACCACGAACTGATTGGTTCAGAAAGTGAAACGACTGTTTCATGGGTACCAACTGATCGGTTGAGTGTCAACCGACCGGTTCAGGTACCCAACCGACCGTTTCAGTTGTGAAATGATCGGTTCAGGTTGTGAGTTGGTTGTTTTGTGGAAAATCTCGAACCCTTCTACTCCTTCCTTTAGTCCCATATTGCCCGGGATGGAGAACCCTATCCCATGACCCTCCTATATATAGGGGTATTGGGAGCTTCTCAAAGTACAACTCAGTGCAATCAGTTGCTCTACAAAGTTGTCATTCTCTCTGGGTTTGGTAACCGAGAGAGCCCGAGCAAGTGCTACCCGATAAGGGAGGCACAGCAAGGGAAAGACAACTACAGTTGTGACTGTTAGCAGGAGAGTGTGTTGGCGACTAGTACGCTGACAGGAGGGTGCGACTCCTTCCAATTCCTTGTGAGACAAGGAGATTGGAGTTCCAGGTGGTCCGTGTGGACTACTTCAGCGGAGGGAGGTTTCTTCCTCTCGGAGGACAACTGTCAATCCTGACAGTCCCAGTGAGACCAGGAGTCGTCAGTCCCGGTGTGACCAGGAGCTGCACAGACACCCTCCAAGACCGGAGGTGAAGACCGCGCAAGCCGTGAGGTATTGTCGCCGAGCAAGCCTCGGGACAAGGTCTGATTCCACAAACCATCCTTTCCTATTGTATAGACATTGACGTGTTTCCTTTTTCTGGGTTTGGGGAGGAGAAAATTTTTTGTTTCCGCTGCCTTCTCTGCCTCCCCTAAAACCCAACACAAGGATCATCCAAAACATCGAGACCTAGAGCAACATCATTTCCCTCGGTGTTCCCTTCCTGTGCGGCAACGCCCAGCTCCAGAGAGGACCCTCGTGCGCGAGAAGAGAAAGGGGGGAGCCGGATGAATGAGGCCACTGGCCGTCCGGTTCATCCAGCCCGAGCCAGTGGTTCAAAACCCAGGCCAGCAGCTAGCCACATGTTGTTGAGGGTGATGTGGCGTGATATGAAGGAATGAAACATGAAGATCTGTCGTCCCATCTTAATCTTAAAAGGTAATACCCCATCTCTATTTATAAAATAGCTTGAATACTAGAAAATAGATTAAAAATAGCTCCAGTGTCCTATAAATGCCCTAAAAATACCCCCAGACTCAGAAAAATGCCCTCTTTCTTATGAAATCTCTAGATCAGACTTTAAAGACATATTTGTTGGTGATATTTAGTTTAATATATAATACTCCTTTATGAGCTTCGTATAATTAGAATAATTAGACAATGATGTAGATTAAATATGAGAAAATTATTTATGAACCTAATATCATGTGGCAACCAAATATGCACTCTGATAAAGTTACAATTTTAGAATATCAAGTCTTTTCCTATTAATGCATAACTAGATGCTTTTAGCCTCATATTAATTCTAGAAAATAAACTAAGCATCAAAAAATTACAAAAATTGGACCAAACCTCTTAAATGACACCCTAGTCAGTAGAAAAATATCAAACACAAGTTTAGATCAGTTTGAACCAAGGTTGGCCTAAACCCTAATTTGGACCTAAAATACCAAGAATATGGTGTACCTATATTAATGATGATTAATTTCATTAAATCAGGTGCTGACCAGTTTATCTAGATGATCATGGATATGTGAGGAATATCTGAACTCAGGTACGTAGATATAAGTATAAGACTAGTTTTTGCTAGATGATAATTATGAGTAATTGCTTGCATGTATTTGAATATTTTGTTGGATGTACATCTATATGTATTGTCATTTCCGCCTTGAACAATAAGAACACTAAAGAAAGAAAATGGAATGTAGTTACTGATGGTTCATTAATCTCCCTATTAGAGAGGGAAAGTATTAATGTTGACTAGCACCTCCCTAATGGTACAAGGTATGCGGGGAGATCCCTAATGGTACAAGGTACGTGAGAATAGGGCCCAATAATATATGTTTATGCTAAGTCCACCATAGTAATACATGTCCATTAAAATATGGTTAATAACTTGGGTTTACCTAATTTTCTACCTTAAATAATGCTTTCATTTTTCTTTCTTCTTTTTCAAGTATTTTAAATATGCCATCATAGTATAGTATCTTTTAACCATGTACCAACTTTATGTTGATTCACTGTTTCACGTATGTTTTAGGTTCAGAGATAGCATGGGATAAAAGGATGGGATGTGAGCAGTTGTATAGGTTTACCTATTGTCTAGGATCCTGGTTAGCATACATGTTTAGACTGTGTAATTTTCTATTTTTTTAATATGTAAATGTAATCCAAGCTGTAGTAATTTATGTTGTAAATATACATGTTATTGTTGAGAAATGGTATGGTTGTATGTTCATGTATGCGAATTATGCTTCCGCATCGCTCTCTGATATAATTGCTAATGTTTTCAGATTTTGTCTTCTCATCTCCATGGGATTTTGAGAAGGTGAAAATCTGGGGACGTTACAGTTGGTATCAGAGCATTAACAATAGCTACACCTGACAATTGCTCACTATGAAACATAAAACTAAATTTAACCTTTCACATAAAACCCTAGAAACTTAGTAAATTGTTTTATAGGAATAAGGTTTGACCTAGCTTCTAGGTTAGAACCTAGATGTTCGAGAACTAGGTTTAGACAAGTGTGTGAAACCCTATCCATATAGAGATCGTATGTATAAGGTTTATGCACTGGTATACACCTTGTTCTCACCATTTCACTAGGTTACATGACACTGGACTATCTACTATATGTGGGACACTTAGTTTTACTGATTTGGTTTTGTTTCCCAATTGGCTCGAGCCTCAACAGTTTTCACTAACGTCTTCTTTCTCAGAGGAAAACTATATAATATTTTATTATATATATGTAAATATAAAAATGTGTCCCTTATACTAGAGAGTAGTTAGTGTGCATGAAACCTAAGTGAAAGGGAGTGACATTAGTCTCGAAGAGAGAGTAGTCTAGATTAGATGTCTAGAGCCGTATCAATATATGTGATACATAGTGTAGATGATAGAATGATAGTTCATATAAGCATGGATGATGTTATTTAAGTTCTACCTCTAATGATATAAGTTTCTTTATAAGGATTTAAGTTGTATATGACCTGAATCCAATTTTGGAGAATCTAAGCTAAGTCCTGATGATGAATGTGCACCCTCGTTTCTTACTTAAGATGAGCTATATTAAGATAAAGTGAATATGCATGAGACTCAAGCTCTTTTACAAAGTAGGGCCTCCAGTGTTAGGACAAGATAAGTGGTGAACTCCAAAGAGAGTGAGACCCACAAGGAGAGGGTCATAGGACCTACCCTACAATATATGAAAAATATAAGATATGATGTGTCCTAAGCTGGGTTACTCCTGAGTATATGAGTTGAGCCCCTTTTGCACGATTCAATCCTAAATGTGAGTGTTGGGTAAAACAAAAATGATGGGTAAGTGACTCATAATGAGAGAGTAAGTCCTTTTCATTGAGTTAGGTCATGTGTTGAGTGACATATGTTTGTGAATCTCATCATTAACTACAAGTGAGGTGATATATGAACGGCTAGTTCTTGGAGTAAAATTCCTTGTGCATAAGATACTCACGTATGTTGATCCCTCATCTTCATTTTCTTAATATATGATGCTAGAAACCTCACTCGAGCTATAGTGATGATGATGTATGAAAAGTCACTTAGAAGCTTGACCTATTCTATATTCCCCCTATCATATAGGAAACATATACGTCTAAAATGTTGAACTTCAAATAAAGATATATTTAGATCATAGCGAACATGATCACAAAATATAGTGGTTAACATCGATCCCTATGAATCTATGCTTCTTAGTGATATCTCACACAGTGGGGTGAAACCCTAATTTTACAACATGCGAGTAAGCCCTTCTCTAATGATGAAATTCTAGTATGATGTGATCATAAACTGAAACAATGGTGTTTAGTGTGTTAACTCTATTGTACAATGACATGTAATCTTCTTACCACCCTGCGCAAGTTAGTGGAGTGAAAGATAAGACCTCACATAATATCTTCTCAACCAATACGTGTGATCAAACCCTAATTCTTAGGACAATGAGGCTTGAAATCCTAACATAATAGAATGTCATATTATGATTAAATCATGAAATGATTCTTCAATTCCTTTTAAAAAATGTTATGCTTCAACCTATATACGGTGGGGTGGCTACACCCTAGATGCTCTAGATACTAATATGTAGTCTTGGGATGTATATATAAATATGAGAATAGGGTACCTAGAAGCAGTAAACTTCATAAAATTTTGCACTTTTGTTTCACCTTAAGCATGACGTTAGTTGAATTTTGAGGACAAAATTCCATATAAGGTGGGGTGAATGTGATGATCTAGAATTTAGGATTTTAATACCATGCATGAAATGTATATGAAAAATACCAAATCGAGGAATTGGTAACCCAATTATAGATTTCCTTCATCAATCTTAGGTGTACTAAAATATGATAGAGGACTATGGTACCTAGTGAGTGATGAATGCCTTTCCTAGACCAAACTGAGTAATCATATGGTTAAACATCCTTTAATGATATTGATGAATCTGAATGGTTGCATTATGAATATCTCAGGAATCCTAAAGTTGTTTGCTTATTGTTGGAGAGAAAATGATAATTATATAAGACCCTACAACACATTATGCATGATGCTTATTAGGGTATTTTTTCCGGCAAATCACACATTGGATTTTTAGTATGAAATTTGTCAGGAAGATAGAGTACATTATGAGGAACCAATGTTTACAATTTTGTGTTATTGGAATTAACCATTTAAGAGATATGGAGGTTTGAATTCTTTATGTAAATATGATCAGACTATAGTGTTTTGATTATTTATAGGCCCGTGACATATATTGTTACACAGTAGGCCCACTCAAACCAAGGTGCGTGACTTAAGCTAGGCGAGGTCCCTAGATGGGAGGCGTGGCTTTATCTCAGCCATTCGCTGTGATCTGATGGTGCAGACCTTGTCACTCACCTCTGAATCCTGTGGGAGAAGAACTGGTCATAGTTAGGCACTCGACTCTCCAGGAACCCTGGGGTGATAAAGCACACTTGTACGACCCCAACGCACCGCGAGGTCAGGACTTACCCAAAGACCTCTCTCTGTATCTATTTTGTGCATTAGAGAGAGAGATCGACCTCTCATTCCCCACTCCTATCTCCATCTCTGTAAACAACAATCGATGCAAAAGAGGGGATGGTGTAGTCACCTCAGAGACCCCAATGGCGACTAGGAGAGCATGCTTGATTGTACTAAGAAAAGAGAGAGGAGGTAGTGATTAGTCGATATGTAGAGGAGGTGAACCAGGCTGTGGAGCTCCACCTTCGCCGCTGGAAGTGAGAGGGCCATGGGGTCGCATCAGGCCTTGACACCACCAAATATAGCAGGGGAGAGAAATCAAAGAGGTATCTACATGCTCCATCTACTTCTACAATCAATCTACGATGGGAGAAGGTCGTCTATTCCCTTCGCCTTGCTCTCGTAATCATGGTGGTAGCCAACCTAAGGACTCACATCGCCCTGATCCTTACTTCCTCAATCTCTGGTTGTCGACCCTCTCCAAGATGTCAAAGGAGGAGCTTGGAAGGGAGGAGACCATGGATGAATTATCAGTAGACCGATCTAGGTGGAGGAAGTGATCATCACGACAGAGGCGACTGGGGATCTTTGATGCAAACGAGGCATCACGACGGCCAAAAGTAGGCAGAGAGGGAAACACACACCCCAGGAGTTGTGGTATACTGCACTTGTGAGGCAAGATCTAACCTCAACACCCCCCTTGACCTTTGACCTCTCCTTCTATGTGCCAAAGCTCACCCTGAAGGCACATCGGTGGTGCCATGGCTGCCAACCAGAGTAGGGTGTGAAGGACCACGCGGGTGACCAAGGGCCTCTACACGGCGATGGTGAATCCCATCTTGATGGGAGACAAGAAGGAACTTCCTTCAGTGGTAGATTCGTGACAGGGGTCATCCAAAACACCGAGACCTGGAGCAACATCATTTCCCTCAGTGTTCCCTTCCTATGCGGAAATGCCCTGCTCCAAAGAGGACCCTCATGCATGAGAAGAGAAAGGGGGAGCCGGATGAATGAGGCCACTAGCCGTCTGGTTCATCCAGCCTGAGCCAGCAGTTCAAAACCCAGGCTAGAAGCTAGCCACATGCTGTTGAGGGTGATGTGGCGTGATCTGATGGAACCAAACATGAAGATCTGTCGGCCCATCTTAATCTTAAAAGGTAATACCCCATCTCTATTTATAAAATATCTTGAATACTAGAAAACAGATTAAAAATATCTCCAGTGTCCTATAAATGCCCCAAAAATACCCCCAGACTCAGAAAAATGCCCTCTTTCTTATGAAACCTCTACATCAGACTTTAAAGACATATTTGTTGGTGATATTTAGTTTAATATATAATACTTATTTATGAGCTTCATATAATTAGAATAATTAGACAATGATGTAGATTAAATATGAGAAAATTAGCTATGAACCTAATATCATGTGGCAACCAAATATGCACTCTGATAAAGTTACAATTTTAGAATATCAAGTCTTTTCCTATTAATGCATAACTAGATGCTTTTAGCCTCGTATTAATTGTAGAAAATAAACTAAGCATCAGAAAATTACAAAAATTGGATCCGACCTCTAAAATGACACCCTAGTCAGTAGAAAAATATCAAACACAAGTTTAGATCATTTTGAACCAAGGTTGTCCTAAACCCTAATTTGGACCGAAAATACCAAGAATATAGTGTACCTATATTAATGATGATTAATTTCTTTAAATCAGGTGCTGACCAGTTTATCTAGATGATCATGGATATATGAGGAATATATGAACTCAGGTACATGGATATAAGTATAATAGTAGTTTTTTATGGATGATAATTACGAGTAATTTCTTGCATGTATTTGAATATTTTGTTGGATGTACATATATATGTATTGTTATTTCCGCCTTGAACAATAAGAACACTAAAGAAAGAAAATGGAATGTTGTTACTAATGGTTCATTAATCTCCCTATTAGAGAGGGGAAGTATTAATGTTGACTAGCACCTCCTTAATGGTACAAGGTATGCAGGGAGATCCCTAATGGTACAAGGTACGCGGGGATAGGGCCCAATAATTTATGTTTGTGCTAAGTCCACCATAGTAATACATGTCCATTGAAATATGGTTAATAACTTGGGTTTACCTGATTTTCTACCTTAAATAATGCTTTCATTTTTCTTTCTTCTTTTTCAAGTATTTTAAATATGCCAACATAGTATAGTATCTTTCAACCACATACCAACTTTATGTTGATTCGTTGTTTCACGTATGTTTTAGGTTCAGAGATAGCATGGGATAAAAGGATGGTATGTGAGAAGTTGTACAGGTTTACCTATTATCTAGGATCCTGGTTAGCATACATGTTTAGACTGTGTAATTTTCTATTTTTTTTTCAATATGTAAATGTAATCCAATTTGTAGTACTTTATGTTGTAAATATACATGTTATTGTTGAGAAATGTTATGGTTGTATGTTCATGTATGTGAATTATGCTTCCGCATCGCTCTCTGATATAATTACTAACATTTTTTGATTTTGACTTCTCATCTCCATGGGATTTTGAGAAGGTGAAAATTTGGGGACGTTACAACTCAAATCCCCAAAGCTAACATCATAACATCTCCTATCTACCACACTTATGACTCTAACTTACTAACTTAATGGTCCCTAACAACTTAGCCTAGGCTCTGATGCCAAAGTTATTACACCCCGATCTCACAATTTCCACTAATCATGAGATTAGGGCATAACTTGAGGATTTAACGTAATACAAAGATCACCCTTAACTTTTTCTTCTCTTTAAAAACTCTTTGTTTTCTTGCATTGAACCACATAAACCAACTTTACAAGGGCATCTAAACATTGATTTCTCTAATCTGATTTCAACAGTAAAAATTCATGTATGGACATTCATTATTTTCCTCATACTTTTAAGCACATAAGACTTGCTGATTCCCACATATTTCTAAAAGAGGAATAATGTTATACATCATCATTTACAACTCTCTCTTATTTCTTTACAAGGACCTAGAATGACAAGGACCAACTAAACTTAACTATACTCAGACTTAACTCTTATGGTAGATCTACTCTGATGTAATGATATCTTCTTCAAGTCCATGTGATTTCCCTAAAAATTGTGAGTAGAGGGGTGAGCCTACTCGCTCAGTGAATGAGTACTTCAAAGAAACAGTCTAAAGCACTGATATAATTATATATATACTTTTGAGCAATTGATATCAATTATAACAGTAGAAAGCTTTAGAGAGTCTAATAATTGACAATCATAAATATGGCAGGATACTCTAAATATCTATAAGAGTGAATCAATATATGAAATGTTTGATTGATCATAAAGAGAACTAATAATTCAAAAACATACAAGGAATAATTGAATAACTATACACACTTGTTTGACCTCTCATTCATTTTATTATGCCCTGATCATATGTAGTGTACTCTACATATGAGGACTCGTAGTGCACTACGATCACATCGTACAAGACTTAGAGGACACACCGAAGAAATGCTAAGTCTGACTACTCTCCGGGTCTGTAATAGGAAAATGGCTCTCTGGCCTAAACTAAACTCCTCCTCTAACCTGAGCACACAGGCGGAGAGTCAAGCCACCTCTTGGCTTTTCTGTACTCTAGTGCCACCAGGACTTCTGGTTGATGTTGGAAACTACAAACTATAATTTAAGGAGACTTCCACTAGGGATTCGACCCCCATGCCACCTGATAGCACGTTCCGACCCCCATATATTGGATGCTGCCAGGGTTAGGTTGTTTCACCCCTAAGGCGCAGACCTCACATAGGGGTTCTACGGAGTTTAGGGATCCTAAGTCTATTATTTTATTATTCCTAGAAAGCACTTTCTACATTGTACCCTTCTCTTACTTATACTTGACTCTAGTATCTCTATGGTGTCGTGTCTACTTATTTTAAGTTATAATACAACATGCATATCATTCTAAACTTGGCAAAGCAATATATTCAAAACATTGTAATATACTGAGTAATCAAGATACTATACATGTAGGCAGACAAATTCTTAAATAAATAGATTTCATGTCCACTAGGCACATACACACTAGAATCATGCATATCAACCCAAATCTTGAGTTGTGCATCTCATAACTCAATTAAGAGTTAATTACTTATCATGACAAGAATGATTAATAATAACTGAGAAAATTGATATCACAATACTTAATTCATTGAACACCCTACCCTTAGGGTTTCATTTAGTCACCACAAATTCTACCAAGAAAGGTGTAATACATCTATTGTGTACTTTTCAAATCTTTAAAACACATGATACGTGGGATCTCAATCCCTTATCATATTATTGGGAATTCTCATCCCTTCACATCATTATCATGATTACTGGATCTGGGTATTCAAACCCTTAGAACATCACATAGCATTGTTACCTTTGTAACAGGTAACCATTAACTCTAGGTCCTTATACCAAGGTATTCATTTCACTGGTTGTAAAAGTATTCTCATGGCTCACAAGTCCATCACACATCTTGTCACCTCACTCTAGGCAACAACTTATTCACATGGCTTGAATAAAGATTTCATATAACATAAACATTCACTGAATAAAGACTACTATCAACAAATCATATAAAATCAATATATGTATGAAACCTTGGAACTGAGTTGAGTTTGGGTTTCCCTGCCATTCACTAGGATATCATGCATCAATAATAACATTGAATAAATAAAGTTTATCATGTCAAGAAAAATCCTTCAAATGGATTTCATGATATCTATTTGCAAATATCCAACTTTCCTCGCATCTAGGGTTTCACCCTCTTTACTGAGATATCAAACAAACACTATTCACTTTGAATGAAATCCAAGATAGTATCTGACATATATGTACTATGAATTTAGATAAACAATCATTCATAACCAAGGGGATCTAGATAAGAAATGTTCTCTATTTACTTATACAACAAATTTCAGTCATAGACAAATTCCCTATATTTCAGTTTACTCTTATAACCTCTGTGACTACTTAGGGAATTCTCATTAGGATGTATTATATACATTTCTAATATGATTTTATCATATGAAATTCATCAAAATAGAGGAAGAATTCATTTCATATCATTTTGCGACAACTTAGAACAAATAGACAATTTAGGGTTTGTAGTCGCATACTAGCAATTAAAGATTATGGATGAATTAACCAATTTTTGTGCAATATACTGTTCAAAGGAAGTTCCCACTCACCCTAAGGTGTGAAAACACCTTAAAAACATAGCTAATCCTTGAAAATCTTGATCTCATATCAAATCCCTAGCAATTCACCCAATTCTTCTTCCTTTCAACTCAGAAATCCTAAAAATGAGGGATTATGAAGAGAGAGTGAGAAAAGGGGAAGTTTTGATACCATTTTGGATCAAATCAGGGGAAGGACGGAATTTTTACATGTGAGAGAAGATTCACGATGAAACTATATCCAAAGAAGCTTAACTTACATGATTTCATCATTCCTCAGACCGCAAAACCCTAGGTCAGCATCCACATCAATTTCTCCTCTCAAACCCTAACTCTCCCTCTCTCTCTAGGATTTCATTTCTCTAGATTGAATCACGAATTATGAGATCTCCTTGTTTTTTATTTTGACCATATAGAGTAATTGAGCTGCTTGGGTCAATTGCACTTTGACCCCTTACTATACTTTTTCTTATTTTAGCAAAAAAAAATTATGTCATAAAACGGTTTCTATACATTCGTATATTTAAGAGATCAAAACTCCTACAAAAATTATGAGAATTTATAATTTGTGTATAATTGTGTTAAAAAGCTTCAGTTAAAATTTGATATCATTCCGATCTTTCCTTAAATAACTAAAAATTGAATAGTGCACTGCTATCCAGAATTCTGCAAAAATGTCAGTTATTGTAATTCGTCTACTGATAAGGTCTAAACACATCCACAAATTTTAAAAATATTACATGTTATTTATTATTGATTTTAAGATCTCCATTTAAAATTTCAGATCATTTGGAGTTGCCAATAAATAATTAAAAATAAAACACTACACTTCTAAAAAGCACTCTGTCAGCATTTTAGTCGAAGTATAGTTCGACCGAGAACCACATTCAAAGAACACTGAAATATTCTGAAATTTTTCTCCAATATTAATGATTTAGTTATCCATATCATATCCAAAATTCAATTAAATTAAAAAAATAGAAAATATGAAAACTCATTTACCACACTGCTATCCTGATCAAATTCCATACTCATGTACCATCAAAACCCTAATTTCAGCCAACTAGGGTTTATATTTCTCAAACCCTAATTTCTCAAACAATAGAACACTTAATGTTCTTATTAGGTTTAAAACATTATAATTGAATTATCATCATTAATTAGATTTAAGCAATGATCAATCCAATTAAGCATATAATCATCTAGGTAAACCCTAGTTTACCAATTAAGCTCAGATGCGGTCATAACAATTCTCCCCTCCTTAAAAAGGTTTCGTCCCCGAAACATAAATATGCAAGTAAAGTACATTCAAAGTTTATTTTAAGCTTCTGAAATCTTACATGTCATTACATTCTTGTATTTCATACTTGAATGCAGTTTTCAACATTAAGTCCTTCATTTCTTTTCTAATCACAACATGTTTAAAACAGTTCCCAATGATATCCAATGAATTCTCTATGCCACAAACAATCATAGGATAGAGAGAGAAATAACCATTTCAATATTTTCATACTCTTGAGGTGTTACCTCAACATTGATAAACTAATCCAACCATATCAATTCATATGACTCAATATGTATTATTGTTTTATATTACCTCTGAGTCACAAAAGAGAGTTCACTATGTTGTTTTCAATATTACTATTGTGCTACTCAAATATCAAAGTAGTCATGATTTGGAAGACTAGATTCAACAACAATTGTACAATACTACTCACGACATCCCCATTGCATCATGGATGCATAAGGTGAAGCATTACCATCACATTCCATATTATTCTCAAGTATGAACCCACATATAATTCAAGCTGTAACCATCAGGTTATAGCATACTAGGATTTCAACAACAGTAACAAAGTACTCCATGATTGTATTAGTCATTCAAGGACTATTCATACCCAATTACAATCACTTAGTTATATTAAAGCTAGGTATAACAAGCTATACATCATTAGGGTTACATATCAATACAATATGGTTATCATCCCTTCTATTCATATGAGTGAATAGGTAAGACTACCTTATTTAGGGTAACCCTTCATTTTTTCCATCATTATTCAACCCATATCACCATACCACAATTGTACAATACTAAGTTGGATTACTGGTATGAATGACTACAACTATCAGACACCTTTAATTAACATATTGCTTGCACATGTACACTGAAATCATACGTAGAACCAATTTACATCCCTTAATATACCTTCAACAAATTATAATTCTATAAACAAATTCACATATTACTAAAAGCCATTGTTTTCTCTTATCTCTCTCCTCATTCACTACTACTTACTTTTGCTACTTATCCTTCTCATTTTAATCATGTTGATTAAACATTCCTAAAATTGAAACATACAAGGTACAAATAGATTATTCATCATTCTTGCTATCACTACAAGAATTTATCTCATATCGCACTTCACTCATATTGTATTTCTCCTTTTGTTCAAAACACACTAGTTACATTTCAAATTTATATCTTACTCTTTACTATGAATCATTTCCATATTGTTTATCTACCTTTCATATTAGTTATCTTTAAACCCTAGATTACTACCAATGCTAGTTTACTTCTCATAGTGCAAATCTCATGATCTTGTTTTATAGAGATGCTAGTATTCAAGGTCAAATCACTAATGACATCCCTTGAACTACTACAACTTGAAACATTCTAGGGTTTGGTCCTTATCAGTAGCATGACGTTGTTGTGTGTAACTTTGCTCCCTTAATTTGAAAGTCAAACTTTGGATCTCACAAGTTTTACTAAAGTCTTCCTTATCTTATCAATTGAATTTCCTTCATCTTAATTGTCCATTCAGATATATTACATTCTCACTCTCCTAACCTCTTTCTTTTATAATCTATATTACTCCACCATGTTTCAAACCCTTCCTTACTTTCCATAATCCCCTTACCATATACTAATACTCCACATATCATCTTTAACTTCTAGTTTTCTCTTATGATCATGTTGCTTATTTTAGGTGTATGATCATATATACCATGTTGCACATATTTCTTTTTATCCTTCTGCTAATGCAAAGTTGAAATTCTAAATCCATAATCTCTCTACTAGTTTCAACTCATGCTTAATACATTACATATCCTTCATTTTAAATTAAAAGTCTCATGCATGGGTGAAACATAGTTTCTTTTATATCAAGTTTTTCCGTCCTGAGTATAGTCTACCTTTGTATAACTTATTCATTTTGTTAAGCTACACTTTTGTTCTTTTTTTTTAGAAACTAGTTTGTTGTTGTATAGAGACTTGGAATCCAAAGGTAGTAATGATGAATGTATTAAACTTATTAATAAAGGTATACATTCCATGCTCTCAATTATATCATAACCCTATTCCTTAATCAAGCTCATTATTTCCAACAATTCTCTTTGTTTCAACTAAGTTTCCTATCCTAGTTTTATGATTTAAATTCTCATCTAGTTCTCTTCACTTTAACTCTTCTAAAGACTCTTCTCTTCTATGTACTTATTGTATACTTAACTCTTTTCTTCTATTTTCCTTTTGCTTTGGAGTACATAAAAACATTGTACTCGATTATATAATCCATTCCTTGTGATTGATTCTTACTATCTTGGCCCCTTACATACTTTTTTCATATCTTTTCCATTTTTCATATTTAGAGTTCATATGATACTAATAATTAAACTTAATCTAAATCTTATGTCGTGTTCCTTTATTCCCAATTAAGGATTTCTCATATGAGGCCCCAAAGTTGGGTCTCAGATATCAGTTCCAACTGATTCTTAGCTATTCTAATCTTTCCCATATTTTTGAACATCTTAGTTTATGTATATTCTCACTATGATGTGGGTCTAATTTATCCAGAATCTACTCTTATCATATTGTTAATAGGAGTCATTAGATCCCAATAATGCATCCTGCCAGCCGGACCAGGCCGAACCTGCAGTCCTGAAGCCAAGAGCTACTTAAGATTAACCAACTTCTATTAATCTCAAACATGTGAAAAGAATATCCACATAGGAAAGTTCATTCAAAGATCATTTCTAGTCTACTTGATACAAAGAATATAATTAGTAAATGCTACAATTGCATAGTGTACAACAAATCTTAAAGACCAATATATATTTGAAAATATTGAATATCTGAATTCAAACATATAAGAGCATTTATATTCATCTCTAATAAAACAACAATATAAAATGAAAGTTCTATCTCATTTTATATTTATGCTCTTAATTCATGTTACTTATCTTGTTTCTAACCCTAATATTTCTAGGGTTTCTCTCTAGCCCATCCTTCCACTGTATACCTGGCTAGGGTATACATGAAAGAATAGATAGAGTAGCTTGATACTAGTTGATCCAAGTACTCATATACCGGGCCAGGATATCCAAATACTCAAATCCCCAGAGATAACATCATAAAATCTCCTATATGCCACACTTATGACTCTACATTACTAACTTAATGGTCCCTAACAACTCAGCCTAGGCTCTGATACCAAAGCTACTATACCCCAATCTCATAATTTTCACTAATCATGAGATAAGGGCATAAATTGAGGATTTAACATAATACAAAGATCACCCTTAACTTTTTCTTATCTTTCAAAACTCTTTGTTTTCTCACATTGAACCACATAAACCAACTTTACAAGGGAATCTAAACATTGATTTCTCTAATCTAATTTCAATAGTAAAAATGAATGTATGAACATTCATTATTTTCCTCATACTTTTAAGCACATAAGACTTGCTAATTCGCACATATTGCTAAAAGAGGAATAATGTTATACATCATCATTTACAACTCTCTCTTATTTCTTTATAAGGACCTAGAGTGGCAAGGACCGACTGAACTTAACTATACTTAGGCTTTACTCTTGTGGCAGATCTACTCTGATGCAATGATATCTTCTTCAAGTCCATGTGATTTCCCTAAAAATTGTGAGTAGAGGGGTGAGCCTACTCGCTCAGTGAATGAGTACTTCAAAGAAACAGTCTAAAGCACTGATATAATTACATATATACTTTTGAGCAATTGATATCAATTATAACAACAGAAAGCTTTAGAGACTCTAATAATTGACAATCATAAATATGGCAGGATACTCTAACTATCTATAAGAGTGAATCAATATATGAAATGCTTGATTGATCATAAAGAGAACTAATAATTCAAAAACATATAAAGAATAATTGAATAACTATACACACTTGTTTGAACTCTCATTCATTTTATTATGCCCTGATCATGTGCAGTGTACTCTACATATGAAGACTCGTAGTACACTATGATCACACCGTACAAGACTTAGCGGACACACCCGAGAAATGCTAAGTCAGACTAATCTCCTAGTATGTAATAGGGAAATGGCTCTCTGGTCTAAACCGGACTCCTCCTCTAACCTGAGCACACAGGCGGAGATTCAAGCCACCTCTTAGCTTTTCTGTACTCTAGTGCCATCAGGACTTCTGGTTGATGTTGGACACTGCAAACTATAATTTAAGGAGACTTCCACTAGGGCTTCGTCCCCTGTGCCACCTGATAGAACATTCCGACCCCCGTATACTGGATGCTTCCAAAATAGGGTGTTTCACCCCTAAGGCATAGACCTCACATAGGGGTTCTACGGTGTTCAGGGCTCCTAAGTCTATTATTTTATTATTCCTAGAAAGCTCTTTCTACATTGTACCCTTCTCTTACTTATACTTGACTCTGGTATCTCTATAGTGTCACATCTACTTATTTGAAGTTATAATACAACATGTATATCATTCTAAACTTGGCAGAGAAGTATATTCAAAACACTGTAATATACTGAGTAATCAACATACTATACATGCAGGCAAACTAAAATTCTTAAATAAATAGATTTCATGTCCACTTGGCACATACACACTAGAATCGTGTATATCAACCCAAATATTGAGTTTTGCATCTCATAAACTCAATTAAGAGTTAATTACTTATCATGACAAGAATTATTAATAATAACTGAGAACATTCATATCACAACACTTGATTCATTGAACACCCTACCCTTAGGGTTTCATTTAATCACCACAAATGCTACAAAGAAAGGTGTAATACATCTATCGCGTACTTTTCAAATCTTTAAAACACATGATACCTGGGATCTCAACCCCTTATCATATTACTGGGAATTCTCATCCCTTCACATCATTATCATGATTACTGGATCTGGGTATTCAAACCCTTAGATCATCACATAGCATTGTTACCTCTATAACAGGTAACCAGTACCTCTAGGTCCTTAGACCAAGGTATTCATTTTACTGGTTGTACAAGTATTCTCATGGCTCACAAGGCCATCACACATCTTGTCACCTCTCACTAGGCAACAACTTATTCACATGGCTCCCATAAAGGTTTCATACGACATAAACATTCATTGAATAAAGACTACTATCAACAAATCATATAAAATCAATATATGTATGAAACCTTGGAACTGAGTTGAATTTGGATTTCCTTGTCATTCACTAGGATATCATGCATCAATAATAACATTGAATAAATAAAGTTTATCATGTCAAGAAAATCCCTTCAAATAGATTTCATGATATCTATTTGCAAATATCCAACTTTCCTCGCATCTAGGGTTTCACCCTCTTTACTGAGATATCAAACAAGCACTATTCACTTTCAATGAAATCCAAGATAGTATCTGACATATATGTACTATAAATTTTGATAAACAATCATTCATAACCAAGGGGATTTGGATAAGCAATTTTCTCTATTTACTTATACAGCAAATTCCAGTCATAGACAAATTCCCTATATTTACTCTTATAACCTCTGTGAATACATTTATAATATGATTTTATCATCTGAACTTCTTCCAAATAGAGGAAGAATCCATTTCATATCATTTTGCAACAACTTAGAACAAATAGACAATTTAGGGTTTGTAATCACATGCTAGCAATTAAAGATTATGGATGAATTAACCAATTTTCGTAGAATATACTGTTTAAAGGAAGTTCCCACTCATCCTAAGGTGTGAAAACACCTTAAAAACGTATCTCATCCCTGAAAATCTCGATCTCATATCAAATCCCTAGCAATTCACCCAATTCTTCTTCCTTTCAACTCAGAAACCCTAAAAATGATGGATTATGAAGAAAGAGTGAGAAAAGGGAAAGTTTTGATACTATTTTGGATCAAATCAGAGGAGGGACGTAATTTTTACATGTGAGAGAATATTCACCATGAAACTATATCCAAGGAAGCTAAACTTACATGATTTCATCATTCCTCGGACTGCAAAACCCTAGGTCAGCATCTCCATCAATTTCTCCTCTCAAACCCTAATTCTCCCTCTCTCTCTCTAGGATTTCATTTTTATGGATTGAATCACAAATTATGAGATCTCCTTGTGTTTTAGTTTGACCATATAGAGCAATTGAGCTGCTTGGGTCAATTGCACTTTGACCCCTTACTATACTTTTTTTATTTCAGCAAATTTTTCTCTGTCATAAAACGGTTTCTATAAATTCGTATATTTCAGAGAACAAACCTCCTCCAAAAATTATGATAATTTATCAAGTTGTGTATAATTGTCTTAAAATTCTTCATTTAAAATGTGAGATCATTCAAATCTTTCATTAAATAACTAAAAATCGAATAGTGCACTGCTATCCAGAATTCTACAGAAATGTCAGTTACTGTAATTCGTCTACTGATAAGCTCTAAACACGTCCAAAAATTATTAAAATTTTACATATTGTTCATGACTGATTTTTAGATCTCCAGTTAAAATTTCAGATCATTTGGATTTACCATTAAACAAATAAAAATAAAACACTACACTACTAAAAAGCACTCTGTCAGCATTTTGGTCGAAGTATAGTTCGACCGAGAACCACATTCAAAGAACACTCAAATATTCTAAAAATTTTCTCCAATATAAATGATTGAGTTATACATATCATATCCAAAATTCAATTAAATATAAATTTTTATAAAATATGAAAAATCATTTACCACACTGCTATCCCGATCAAATTCCATACTCATGTACCATCAAAACCCTAATTTCAGCCAACTAGGGTTTATATTTCTCAAACCCTAATTTATCAAACAATAGAATACTTAACATTCTTATTAGGTTTAAAATATCATAATTGAATTATCATCATTAATTATATTTAATCAATGATCAATCCAATTAAGCATATAATCATCCAGGTAAATCCTAGTTTACCAATTAAGCTCAGATGCGGTCATAACATATACCATGATGAGTCGTGATATAATTATAAATTAATATAATATTCTTATATCCTCATAAATATAAAGATATCACTAAATGATGTACTGTCTGAATGGTTTTTAAGACATCATATATGATATGATTTGGGAATGTCCCAATATTGCTAAAAGGATTGAAAACTTTATCGAGGAAGTAGTTTCTTGGAGAAGGTTTATCCACAAACCATAATTTTTGGATGTTACTATTAATCCCAATCCAATAACAAAAGTATTTTGTTGATAGGATAACTGAGTTCTAAAAGAATTAGTGGGAGTTCAAAGTAAAACTTGAAATGTTTGAGGTCAGAAAAGATACAATGAGAACTAAGAGAATCACAATTTGTTGTGGAATCTTGGGTTCATCATGTAACACAGAATAAAATAGTTCTAGTAAAACATGTCTAAGATTGGATGATTGTGAATCTAATGATTTATATGGGTTGGTCATAACAGGATTAGCCAACTAATCAACTAGAAGCTATTAAATACCATAATTTAAGAAATGGCTCAAGGACATTATGGGATCCATGTAAGCTAACAAGGTAGGACCTTGATAGCGCCACCTAAAGGGGTAATACTAAAAGGGTGCAATAGGGTCTTATGTTTAAGACCTACATGGATAACAATAAAGGACAAATTAGTTGATAAGATTTCAAATCAGTTCAAGTTGTTTAACTTGATAGAAATTCCTTTACCAATTGTCATGCTTGTTGTTGTAGTTAAGATAGACTAAGAGATTTGGCATATGAAGATAAAACTAGATTCCTTAAATGGAATATATAAAAGGATGTGTACATGACACAACCTAAAAGGTTTTATAACTGTAAGAAGGCAAATAAAGTCTATGAACTATAAGGTTCAATCTGGGATTGAAACAGGTAGCTCAGAGAATGGATCTTTCACTTGAAAAAAAGTCAAAGAGTTTGACTTGAATCAAGATAAAAGATGAAAGATGTGGTTATAAAAGATTTAGTGGGAGAATATATGAATATTCCACATATGATGAGGGATAACATCACAATATTGTGAATATTGAGATCTGGCATGAAAATCCCTTCAATAATGAAGGATTAAGTGAAACATCTTATGAGATAAGGATCAATACCAATGGGATAGTTCTTGAATATTTCACAATGGAAGTTTGAACACATACTATGCAAGTATTCAAAGAGTTCAACACAAGAATGATTCAATGAGAGATAATTCAGATTAGTCTCTCAGGAACCTTATGGTCCAATTCTTGTGAAGAATGAAAATATCATGAAACAAATACCATATGATGGATCTATCATGAATATTATAAGTGCACTTATCCCATATAATATTGTATGTATCGAACATGACAATACGTTAATTTCCAATAAGGGTTATTGGAATTTCAATAAAGATATACATTGGTACTTGAGAAGTACTTAAGGATAGATTGATAGTCTATAGCAATAAAAGAAAGAGTTGGATGAAAAGGGTTACATCGATGCAAGATTCCATAATGACAAAAGTGATTGCAAATTAAAATATGTTTGATTTAAAAGAGAAATGTTGTTAGTTGGAAGGGTTTCAAACTAATAAGCCAATCTACAATAAAAATTGAGTATACTTGTGTTGTGAACACAAAGTGATACTATATGGAACTAGAAGTTCATGTGATGAACTTATACATGTTCTAACCAGTGATGACTCATTAGAAGTACCGTGACAACAATGGAGCTAAATGTTAGGCAAGAAATTTCAGATACCATATTATGGTGGTTTTATCTCAAAGTGAAGAGATAAGAAACATGCAATATACCAACTATAGCAAAGTGTTGCTAACCCGCTGAATTAAGCACTTGCGCAATAGAAGCATGTTGGACATGTTTGGCTCACTCAAAAAATGATTCGTGGGTGGTTGGATCTAAATGCAAGTGGGAGTTTGTTGTTAAGATATGCCCATAGAGAAAATCATGTGATGATCGACATGGCATATACCTTAAAGTATTTTATTAATACTCATAAAGGAAAGCTTCCAATTCATTCTATTTCACTCAGTTATGAGATATTCAGGAAATATTATGGATGTCTAGAGAATAATATTACTCATTGACGTATGTATTCAAGTTACTACCCTTGTAGATGAGATCATACATATGTTAAGAGTACATATACATATTCTCATTATGTCCCTGATCGGTTGTTATTGTGGAAGTTTGATAGACAATAATAACACATAAGATCAGAGGGTGAGTTGGTTGATGACTAAATCTCATTAGTCATGATATGGCTATATCAAACCAAGGACACATATAGATGTTAAAGAACAATGTATCAGACTAATCCACCTTGAGAGTTACACATGGAAACTATCTTATGGTAAGTCACAATCATCTCTCATAGTGAGGGTGGTGATTGTGATTCTTAGACCTAAAATCATTGCACTCATCACATGTTGTTGGGTAAGATTTGAAATCATAAAATGTAATTTTGAAACATGGGTTGTTATAAAGGTGATGATTTGTTGACTTTGAAACATTGGGATAGACTATGAGTGTTAGATATGGGAATTGTCCCTCCTATTAGAGTATGAAATCCTGGCCACTTGATAAGCAAGATTGAGAAACACATGTGCATGTACATGTGAACAAATATATATGATATTGAGGTCACATTATCTCTGACAGACTACTCTTGGTTCAAGGAACATAAATTGAACATTGACAGGATGACGAGTCCATGCCTGAAGTTCATTCTGGATATCAGAGACAAATGAATTATTAGTCATTGAAACACCTTACACAGATTGTAGGTTGAAGTTATTCTCCAACTTTCCATATACTTGGGTAGCACTAATGTGCGACTAGGCACCGCTTCTTGCTTGTGATGTCATAAGCTAGTCGTGGACATTCACTGCCAATGTGATATGGGACATATAGGGTCACAAACATAGGAACTCATCTAGAAGAGGAGTTTATCTTGAATGAAGAATGGATTGATTACTAAAGTGTTTAGGTATTCAATTCACACAACAGATTAACTGATTGGATGATGGGACTACCACTACTACAGAAATGGCTTATAAAGTCACTTTTTCAGGTGTCAGTTGTATACAAAAACCGACACCTAAATGCTATAGTGTCGGTTGATAACATAAACTGACATCCAATCTACGAAGGTCGGCCAGACATGGGTACCGCTTTTATTAAGTGTTGGTTAATTAATAAACAACTGACACCTAAACTCAACCGCCAAACCCAAAATTCCAGCGAAAAAATTGGCTCCAAAATTTTACAAAAGGCGTCGGTTCATAGCTAAATAACCGACGACTAAAGGGTGTTTAGTTGTCGGTTTTTAATAACCGACACTTATTGTCAACTTAATAGCTCACCAGCCCGACCGATTCTTCCCCTTTCCCTTTTTCATTCCCTATTTCCTTAGCTCCGGCGATTTCTTGCTCCCTGCCGCCGCTCCCTGCCGTTCGTGCTCCGCCGTCGTGCTCCGTCGCCACCGTGCTCCGTCGCCGCCGCTCCTTCCTCCGTGCTCGCCGCTCGTCGTCGTCGCCACGAGAAGTAGTCGCCGCCCGCCCGCCCGCCACCCGCCCTCTCCGCCGTCGCCGGTAGCAGCTAGGTCTCCTAGCCTCGCCGCCCTCTCCACCGCTCCTCTCCTCACCGTCGGCAGCTGCTAGGACTTGCTCCGGCCACTGCTCCTCTTCCCTCAAGGTGCCTGCCCTGCCTTCTTCTTCTTCCTCTGCTCCTCTTCCCTCAAGGTGCCCGCCCTGCTGCTGGGCGTTTTTTTTTTAAATTTATTTACTTCCTATGAGAATCAATTTTAATTAGGGCTCATACACATATTGATGTACATAAACCTGTTAGAATAAATGCTAAAAAGGTGTGATTTTAGCGTTTAGGTACTGATTTTGTGCTTCTACTGAGCTGAATCCTCTATTGTCTATACAATACATGTTCTATGATAAGCCTTAGTTAATTTAATATGCATACTTTGTATGTAAGACATAGTAATCGGGTACTGCTGTATATCCAAGTAAATTACATGTAACTAATCATGACATAGATTTTAGAATGCATACTTTGGTTAAATGTACTGCTGTAATTTTTGATCAAGTGATGATATGTAAATGTAGCAATAAGTTAGTAAGGTATCAATGATAAGTCTGTTGTAATGTGATGCAAAATAGTTATTGTATCATGCATATATACTTAATAATTTTTTGTTTTATAGTTGTATAGGGTGTTTTATGTGTGGCAAGTCTATTGTGTAATAGTTTAGCTATAATCATTGTTTAATAGTTTATCTATATTCTTGGTGAGAATCCTAATCACCCTTCTTTTGCTTAATGATGAACTGTAATGCACACATGTGACATGCTTGGAATGTAAATGATGAACTTTTCCCTAAATGGAAACAACTTATATATATTCAGATCTTAATAATTCCATGAAGTGCACATTATCTTACTCATGAAAAGTATGTGTATAATGTAGGATTAGTTCCATATAATGGTTCTATTTTAGTAAGCACCTAGAAACCCGTCCAAGATTTACTCATTAGGAGTAAATCTTGGATGGTCCCCGGTTTGGGACTGTTCTTGAACACCTAATCTCACTTAGGATGTAAGTGTATACTGTGTATTGGGTTTTCGAGAAAATTTCGGTAGCATTTCCTCGTTTGTTCTCTAAGTACATATGTAGACTTCTTTTCAAGCTATCATGTCTACCACAATAAAGTTGGTTATGACAAGCAATAAAAGGTTAACTGATGTTATACAACTTTTTTTGAAAATATATAACATCGTTATATGTACTTACACTAATATTATGCAGTCTCTGTCCACCCATAACAGTCACTATGAACTGGGCCTCTATGTCAATGTTAACGTTCCCTATTGAAGAACAATTGGACATCATCCTAGATGATCGTTCCTTAAACCAATTGGTCATACCCAAACATTGGCATTTTCTAAAAGGAAGACACTACATGCCTGGTAAAGTGACCCTAACTTTTGGAAATTATTCCCATGTTATCGAGGTTGAGTATGATTTGGCGGGAAATCTTGTATCAAAATCCAGTTGGCGTGATTGGATTGGAGAGTTGCATGTGGTCTGTTGGAACAGGCTTTTTCTCCGTCCAGTTGGCCATAATTCCATCAAAGTTTGGATAACCAACAGCAACTGCGAGACCCCCGATCATCTTCTGCGGTATGAGCGCACGGCGTCGGATATCATCTATGACGAATCTGAATCCGAGGCCCCTGTCAGTTCAGATTCTTCTAAATACAGTGAGGAGCTTTGTGACACAGCTTCATCATCAAAAAGAAGTTACTGATGCATGCGGGACCATGTTGGTGTAGTATTTAGTTGTCTATCTATCTAGACTTGTCTGTATTAATAGTTTTTTTAATTATGTGCATGTTTAGTTACTGTTTAGGGGTACACCCCCGTGTGTGGATGTAAAAAGAGATTAATGAATGGAACTAAAAGTTGCTACATGAATGCTTATAACTGAAATGTGTGTTCCCATGAATGTTCCCATTTGCATGATTACACTACTATTTTCTCATATTGTATAGTCTATTTTAATATGACGTCATACTTACTTATATCTTGCTTAATGATGAACTGTAATGCACACATGTGACATGCTTGGAATGTAAATGATGAACTTTTCCCTAAATTGCCAATCATGCTTTTAAAGACATCAATAATCACCCTAACTTGAAGAACTAGGATTTTAGGTATAAGAATGACAAAACATTATTTGTTGGCCTAGAAACCCGTCCAAGATTTACTCATTAGGAGTAAATCTTGGATAGTCCCCGGTTTGGGACTGTTCTTGAACACCTAATCTCGCTTAGGATGTAAGTGTATAATGTGTATTGGGTTTTCAAGAAAATTTCGGCAGCATTTCCCCATTTGTTCTCTAAGTACATATGTACTTGGAGAATAGCGGGAAAATGCTGCTGAAATTTTCTTGAAAACCCAATACACATTATACACTTACTAGAGAGATTAGGTGTTCAAGAATGGATAGGTGGTACACATTTATTATATATAATAATGACATCACATGTAATTGTTAACCCTAGACCCTAATCTTGTCCTAATATATACTTGTTTTCTCTTTGATCATAGAATGGATAGATCATGGATGTCAATTCGCAATCGCTGCACCCCAGAGTTTATTTCTGGTCTTGACCAGTTCATTAGATTTACCGAGGAACATAGGAAACAACCTGGAGATAGGTTCTACTGTCCATGTAGGAATTGCGGTAACAACTTGAAAGTCAACACTGGTGACGAAATCAAAACTCATGTCATGTGCAACGGGATTATACAAGGCTATACAGAATGGCACTGGCATGGAGAGATTTCAAACCTAAAACCAGTGGATGTCGATAGCAGTGCTTGTGTGGAAGAAAAATTGCCTACGATGACGTAGATGTGAATGAACCAGTTCCAGTAGACATCGTTGATGCGATGCTGGATAGTTGTGGGGGTAGAGCACACCGATCCACCCCCCATTTTTAGAAACATTGTGCATGATGCTGAGATGCCGTTATACACAGGTTGTACTAAGTTTACGAAGCTTAACGCTGTGTTGAGATTGTATCAGTTGAAAGCTAACAATAGATGGAGCGACAAAAGCTTCACGTCATTGCTGTCTTTGTTGAAAGAAATGCTTCCTGAAGGAAACGAGCTGCCAATCTCAACATACCAGGTAAAGAAATTGTTGTGCCCAATGGGAATGGATGCCAAGAAGATACATGCATGCCCTAATGATTGTGTATTATTTCAAAAGGACTATGCGGATTTGAAAGATTGTCCAAAATGTGGTGCGTCACGGTATAAATTGACGACTTCGGGGGAGTCCAAAACTGGTTCTCCTGCCAAGGTGATGTGGTATCTACCTATAATATCACAGTTTCAACGCTTGTTTGCCAATCCGATAGATGCAAAGAATTTGAGGTGGCATGCAGATGTTAAGAAAAATAATGATGGGATCCTACGACATGCATCTGATTCCCCACAGTGGAAGAAGATTGATCTATTGTACCCTGAATTTGGTGAAGAAGTCAGGAATCTAAGACTTGGGCTTTGTACAGACGGGATGAATCTGTACGGGACATTGAGCAGCCAACATAGCACTTGGCCAGTCATGCTTGTTATATACAATCTTCCTCCCTGGCTGTGTATGAAAAATAAGTACGTAATGCTGTCGTTGTTGATATCGGGCCCTAAACAACCTGGAAATGACATCGATGTTTATCTTGAATCTCTGATTGATGACTTAAAGAAACTCTGGGGTGAAGGTGTGATGACCTATGATGCTTCACGAAGAGAGACATTTCGTTTGCATGCTTTGTTGTTTTGCACTATTAATGACTTTCCAGCATATGGGAATTTGTCTGGATATAGTGTCAAAGGAGCTAAAGCGTGTCCTATATGTGAAGAGAACACTGATTCAACAAGACTAAAACATGGTGGTAAGAATGTATATCTCGGTCATCGAAGGTTTCTTCCAAAATTCCATCCGTATCGTAGGAAGCGCAAAGCATTCAATGGATTGAATGAGGAACGCAGTGCACCTAAACCTATACCAGGGGAGGTTGTTTATGAAAGAGTAAAAGACTTTGTCAATGAATTTGGTAAGAGATCACAATGTACTACACAGAGTGACAATTCTTCATTCAAGAAGAAGTCAATATTTTGGGATCTTCCTTATTGGAGTTCTTTGACAGTCAGACATTGTATCGATGTAATGCACGTTGAGAAAAATGTCTGTGATAGCATCATTGGTACTCTGTTAAATATACCAGGTAAGACTAAAGATGGTATAAAATCCAGACTGGACCTACGTGAAATGGGAATAAGGTCAGAATTAACAGAATTACGTGAAATGGGTAATAAAAGAACATACTTACCTCCCGCTTGTTACACGTTGTCTAGAAAGGAGAAGAAAGTTATTTGTGAATGCTTGGTAAATGTTAAGGTGCCACATGGTTACTCATCCAACATCCGTAGATTGGTATCAATGAAAGATCTGAAGTTGATAGGTCTTAAATCTCATGATTGTCACACTCTAATGCAACAAATATTGCCCGTGGCAATTCGATCTATATTGCCGAAGCATGTAAGGTTTGCAATCACCAGACTTTGTTTCTTTTTCAACAGTCTCTGTAGCAAAGTTATTGACCCTGAGACTCTCGATAATTTGCAAAGAGAAGTGGTTGTTACCCTATGTCAGCTTGAGATGTATTTCCCTCCTTCGTTCATTGATATCATGGTACATCTTGTTGTCCACTTGACTAGGGAAGTGAAAATCTTGGGACCGGTTTTCTTGCATTAGATGTATCCCTTTGAACGATACATGAGCATTTTTAAAGGTGATGTTCGAAACCGTTATCGGCCTGAAGGGAGTATTATTGAAGGTTATGTGGCGAGAGAGGTTATGGATTTCTGCAATGACTTTCTCAGTGGTAATGACACTCCTGATAATGACAAGAATATTGACGAGCTATTTGGCAAAGGAATTTTGGGATCACGTGTGAAAGTAATCAGCCGTGAGCAGTTGGAACAAGGTCATTTGTATATTTTACACAACATGGATGAAGTGAACGTTTATATCGAGGAACATACCAATTTCATCAAAAGACAATATCCTCGAGCCAATACAATGTGGCTTGCTAGAGAGCATAACAAGACTTTTATTAAGTGGTTTGAAGATAAAGTCTTACATCAACTATCTCAAACACCAGATGATATTACTAAAACTATCAAATCCCTCGCCTTTAAACCAAAGTTGATTGTTATGTCTTATGAAGGGTATGACATTAATGGATTCACATATTACACAAAGCGCCAAGATGATAAGAGTGTCGTCCAAAATAGTGGGGTCACCCTTCAAGCATCGACTATGTTTTTTGCAAGTGCAAAGGATAAGAGTCCACGTGAAGCTAAAATGTCATATTACGGTGTCATTGAAGAGATATGGGAATTTGACTACATAGATTTCAGAATTCCGCTCTTCAAATGTAATTGGGTTGATAACACCAAAGGAGTTATAGTGGATGAATTGGGTTTCACTTTAGTGAACTTTGAAAAGATTGGCGAGAAGGCTGAACCATTCATATTGGCATCACAGGCAAAACAAGTATTTTATATCGATGATCCTGGAAATGATAAATGGTCAGTTGTTCTTCATGGTAAAAGACAGTTCATTGAAGATCCTATAGATGAAGAAGAGTACTATGATAAATATGATGACTCCAGTCCATTCTCAGTTGGGTTTCCAACTCCACAAAATATTGAAGAAGCTAATGATGACTTATATGTGCGTGGAGATCACAATGAAGGATTGTTAATTGATAAAAGATCACAATTTTAGAGGCATGCATGTTTATATTTTTTATTGAAGCTAAATGTTTACTTTTTTAATATCAATATCATTTTTTGATTTGATGTTTCATTATCTTCTAGTTAATACAAATGCTAAACAGCAAAAGAAGCCCCAATGAAGAGAAGCAGGATACAGATACAATACATAAAGTGCAGCACACACAAGTGCTTCAGATTCATATAACAACATGACAGACTAACACATATACAGTGCATAACAACAACAGCGCCGAATTTACATACAAAACTAGCTTAATACATATATAGTGGGACTAAGGTGACGATACCACCTTCTAAAACAGGTTTCCGACTACATGTTACGACTGGGAGGTCGTGATTCAGCAACCGTATGCATTGGCAGGAGGACAAACATATGGTGATCTGTTTGTCCTCCTGCTAATGCATACGGTTGCTGAATCATGACCTCCCAGTCGTAACATGTAGTTTTCGGTAACCTGTTTTACCAGGTGGGATCGTCACCTTATAAGTCCCACTATATATGTACTAAGCTAGTGTTGTATGTAAATTCGACGCTGTTGTTGTTATGTACTATATATGTGTTAGTCTGTCATGTTGTATGGACATCGATTGTATTACTCAGGTATTATATAGTCTCATTAGATAATATGAAATATATCAATCTTATTTATAGCTCATTAATTATATATATACATCATTCTCTTTACAGGTGTTTAAAGCTGACCCCACTATAGGAACGGACTTACCAGATGTACATGCTCCCTATACGATGGGAGAATTAAATGAAGTAAGAGAAGAATGGCCAATAGCCATACAAATAGTGGGGGCTTTAAAATATAATTGGGATCCTGATAGCGAATAATGACTAAACAATGATATTTTGTAAATGAATTTCTAAATTATAATATATATGTGAATGTTTCTACATGTCTGGATGTTTCTACATGTGTCTGAGTGAAAACGAATGAAAGTGTTGGTTGCTATATTAATGTTTCTACATGTGTGAATGTGAATGAATGGAACTACAGATTGCTAGCTACATGAATGTTTCTAAATGTGTGAAAATAAAATGGAACTGCAGGTTGCATTGCTAAATGCATGTGTGAATATTTTTGTTGTTAATTTTGCAGGTTTGTGGCCTGTTGTCGGCTGATATCAATGGATGTCGTAAAACCTGCAGTTCATAACTGAACTGAATAGGTTTCTCATCCTGCGACCAGCCACAGCAGGTCTGTAGGCTGACAGAAAAAAAAAACAATAGGCGTCGGTTATTTGTATAAAACCGACGCCAAATAGGTTACAATGTCGGTTTTTAATAGAAACCGATGTCTATTTCCTTAACACCACGGCCGTGCTATCCAGCATGGCCGTGTTGGGAGTTATATGGCGTCGGTTATTAGCTAATAACCGATGCCTATAGTGCCCAAGTTGGTGCCCTCCTGTGGCGCGAAGATATATGTCGTCGGTTATTTGTAAAAAACTGACACTGATAGTGCCCAAGATGGCGCCCTTTCTGTGGCGCGAAGGGTTTGGGCGTCAGTTTCGTATCTAATAACCGACGCCTATATTGCCATGATGGCGCATTTTCGGTGGCGCGCGAAGAGTTTGGGCTTCGGTTTTGGAACTGACGCCTAATGGGTGAGCTTTTAGTGTCGCCCACATAGGTGTCGCTTAGAAACCGACACTAAAGGCTTTAAATAACCGACACTAAAGGTAGGTTCTGTAGTAGTGTACCATACGACCATCTCACTGAGTGAGACAACTATTTGGGAAGCCAGACAGACATCTCAAAATTTGAGACGGCCGTTTGGGTTGTCAAGCTAATCAGAGATCAAATTGTCTAAGTTCTTCTCTTGAACTGACCAGTTCAATGTGATTGAACCGACCGGTCAGACTCAACTCACCAGACAGCCATCTGAGTGAGTGAGACAGGTGTCCAGCATGGGTGAGATGGATCGGTTGGTCCAAATGAATATTCTGTATGTTTCCCAAATATTTTGATTGCACAAACTTTGGGTGCAAGGAATTAATATGTGATATTAATTGTAATAAAAAATTACCAAATTTGTGTGTGTTTAGGAAATTTCCAAGTGGTCATCTGACAGTACGAGATGATTGTCTTACAGTTCCATATGGCCTTTTGTACTACCAAACAACCGTTTTGGCTGTCGCATGTTGTGAAAATTCAAGATCTTTTGATCCCTTCCACTCCTACGCAATCTCATACAGACTAGAAACCCTGACCCTAACCTCACTTATAAAAGGAGGGGTACTGGGGGCTTCCCAAGACACAACACAGACAATTGAGAATAAGGTCGTCTGATAACTATTGTCCTCTCTAGTTATGGTAACCAAGAGTGCCCAGACAAGTCCTACCCGATAGGGAGGGATAGCTAACGGGAGAGAACAACTGAGAAGTTGTCATTGTGGAAGAGCACGTTAGTGACTAGTACGCCAACGGGAGGGACAAATCCTTCCTGGCCATTCTTGGTGAACAATAGGAGTTTTAGTTGGTCCTTGTGGACTACTCTAGAGGTAGGAGTTATTTGGCTACTACTCAGAGAGTAAAGTCAACCTGCAGTCTGTCACAAGACCACCAAAGTCATTGCAGCGGTTGAGTAGACAATTGTTCGTGGTGAAGACCAAGAGATGCATAGCCATTGTCCAAGATCAACTAATCAATAGTTGTAAAGAAGTGAGTTTTGTTGTTGGACTTGGTCCAGGACTAGGTATAACTCGCTAAAACCATCCTTCCTATTTCATAGTAGTTGACGGGATCTTACTGTTATGGGAATATGGACACATAAATTTTTTTTTTCGCTACTATACTTTGTCCCCATATTTCCCATCATTATATACCATTTTGATCAGAAAAATATCGCCTATCTATTGATACTGATATCTAATTCTAATTTCACATGTTTAGTCTCTGATTTGGTGAAAATGGTGTCCTTGTAATCTTATGCTTATTAATCATCAAAACATGCATCGCTTGTATATTTAATGAACTTGGACCTTATATTCATGCAAATTAGTAAACTCTAGCTTGTTTTTACTATGATGTTATCTCAACCATCTAAATATGACCTAATGATCATCTTAACCTTCTATGACAACCCTTGACCTAAAAATGGCTATTGTATGTGCATGCATGATGTGGCTTGACCAAGTTTAGGTATTTAGATTAGTTTTCATCATTTAAAATTTTAATCTCAGAATCAGTAGACCTTGTGATATTTTGTGCCATGTTTGACTAAGGTATTACACTTATTTGTTTTGAGTAGTTCATATAATGTAAAAGCATATTTGTGCACTTGTACCCTAAAAGATGTATATATGCTTATATGTTTGAATCCTTAAAGACTTATGTGAAGTTGATCCTTAATTGTTCAAACCTATATGTTCACCTCCAAATCATACCTGATAATGTATTGTGACATGAAATCCCATGTAACCCGCTCATATGCTTTTGTAACATACTTATAACACCTAACATGTTCTAAATGCACATGTCAATTTTTGGATTTTAACCTTACTATACCATACTCCAATGTAAGATATGCTATCTTCATGAATTCAAATCAGTAGAATTGTCATTCTATAGCTCTAAATCCTACTTGATCTACTTATTGCTTCTATGACTTAATTATGTGACTAGATTGCATGCATTTTGATCTAATATGACTAGTCATGATCTTATATGATTAATCCTTAGTGGAAATCTAAATTCATGCTTCCTTAACTCCAAATCAGAGATGATATAACCTTTGTATCTAATCTAATGTGGATGGTTATCTTAAATCTAGGACTTAATGTTGATAATTGTTCTACTGTGACACCCTTTGCCACACAAAGCAAGATTACTCAAAACAAAGCGTGAAATTAACACTAATTACCATATTAACACAAAATAGGGTAAACTAAAACTGATTTCTCAACCACATATCAGAACTGAACACATCATGTGTGAAGCCATAAAATGGAGTTACTTGTATTTCATTCATATCAAAATATGTTACTTAGATAGATCACTGACTAACTAGCCACAACCTATTACATGTGACAACTTGTTCTCATACACAAACCACCATTGTACCATCATCACATAGACTCAAAAACTCAAAGTGATGTACAACATCTATAAAACATCCCAAAGGACCTGAGTGTACAGGGATGACACATAGGACTCTATTACTATACACTAGATGTATACCCATGATTCAGCAACTACTCACCTCAAAATATATGCCTCATCCACACAAGCTCTATCCTAGCATGCACGTCCACCTAAAAGATTGTGGAACCCATGGGGTGAGACCAAACATCCCAGTGAGAGTTATAACTCACGGACAACATATATTAAAAGCATAGGTAACTAAAACAATAGATTATACTATTAATAGATAAGTAGATTCAGCTAAATGATATAACTAGAGAAAATAGCATTGTTTAAGTCATTCATGTTTCTACAACTGAGTATTAGATCATTCTATGTATTTAGAAGGAATATGAAGAGCATGTATCTCATCTATCAACTATACTGTATAAAGCAAGAAAGGCCTCATCTAATATTTCTGTATTGATCCTATGAAAGTATGCTACACGGTTGATTACGTGTTTTATTATTCCCTGAGGATTGGATTCATACCACCCAAATCCAACTGACCACTACACGATCAAAATCGTATCATCCAAGGTCGATGGGAGGGCTGGAATTCCATGACCTCACCCCTAGATCAGTACAAGCTGAACCTGTAGCGACATCACAAGTCAAACTGGTACCAACAACATATAGTCTAGTTGTACAATTCTAGCCCACCTTGGTACATGTCGCAGTGCTAGTGTAACTAAGCTATGACCCATAGACACACTCCTATCAGGGTATGGCCCGCAGCCAATCTTGTATAACATATCACTAGGAGACCATCTCATACATGCCCATCTCATATATCCTTAACGTAAGAGGATATTCATCATCACCCCCACATCTTTAAAAATATGCACTCTGAGTTAAACTTGTTTCACCATCCAGCAAGTGCTGACACTGAAAAGATCTATGGCATATGGAAAAACTACATGATTAAGGTTTTACTTTATTAGTTATGCCAATTGGGTGAATTAAGGCTTTAGTACTCAAGTGGACATACAAAACCCTGATTCAATCTAACAAGCATAACTATATTGCAACCTCAAAAGATATCAAATGTATAAAGTGTAAACTTATCACACCTCTCAAGGCATTACTATCTCATTGCCCTAAACAAGGCTAAGCATCACTATCACAGTATTAGGGATCCAAACCCCTTATCACATCACTAGAGGTTACACCTCTCACCAGCCATCATGCCTTCACCAAGTCATAAGACCCATCACATCTCATGTATTTCAACATTCTCTCATCGTGCCTCAACTTAACACATAAGCATTGCCTACATTACATGTATATCACCATAGCATTCACATAGCTATGATATTCATTTCACCTATATAATTATATGCATATAAATAGGAGAGAGAAAATATATAGCCACATCACTAATACGAAAGTCACGTACTATGAGATATTAATTCATCAACTCATCATTAGGATAACATCCTCTCATAATAGGCAATAAACTGCTGCCAAGTCATGTGACCCATTCACATAATTCTTATATCACATGTGCCTCAATACGCCTCATGGAGGTGTATTCAACCTATTACATATCATAGTCACCATAATATACACTAACTATGATTACCAAGCTCATAACACCTACATGGTTATAGATTTATAAACAAGATAGATAACATCACTCACCATATCCATTCTATGAAAGAGAAACAAGCACGATCATTACACATCATTAGGGTTAGGTTTTCCCATTCATAGCTGATTAGGGTTTCCATAGCTAGGTTCCAACACCAACCCTAGGTTCTTAACCTCCCATCTTCTTGAAGTGTATTAGGGTTAAGGAACATCATTAAAGTTGATTATATAACATTATAAACAACATCATACATGGCTTATGTATTGTTCATATATGAATATCATTAAGTGTTCACATGTGCTTCATAACCGCCTACTATCATCACATGTAACCCCATAGACACATGGGTCACAGAAACCCTCCATGATATGTGACCGGCTTAAATCGCGCGTCTAAAAGTGGAGGCGAATTTGAGGTAGTCGAGCTTTTACATTTATAAACCCGAATCCTTCTAGGCCCCCACAACTTTGCTTATGAGGTCGAACACAGGGACAAGGGGGGTAGTGTTGAGAACCCAGAATCGACACGCTACACTCTGGCAGGTATAAAGAGATAATAAATTCCCCAAAAGGGAAACAACAAGATGTCACAAACAAAACAAGAAAACTATCTCCAACTGGAGCTACTAGAGAGATTTAAGGTTTTTAGTCATTTAGCAGTTTTTAGGGGTTTTCATGCAACAGAAACAGAAAGATAAAACTAGATCTAGAGCAAGGTACGAAGGATAAGACTTTAGTAAAGCAAGTGGTAGCAGTAGCATCCTGCACCCCTCCTCTCAGAGCGGGTACCTCTAACCAATCATAAACACCCCTCTCGAGGTTGTTGGACTTAAGTTAGAGTAGAATGTTACTGAAACAACTCCGTTCCAGGCACTCTCGTACTCTAGAATCGGACCAAACACTACAACCACAACACAACTCTCGAAGTTGTTGCGACGGGAAAACACAATTTGGTAGCTAAGAGAAATGTGATCCAAACATGCAAGCTAGAGTTCATATATCAAACATAGCAGTCATCCAACACATTGCACCAAGCATAGAGCAGCAAGTAATTAAGCTTTTCTATTTCCATAAACATATAAAAGGTTGATTACAATGCAGGAATTAAAGAATTAAATAACGGAAGTAAAGATAGGTATCGCCTTCTTGATGTAGAAGGACGATAGACTACAGTGGACCCTCCAGCACGATATCGGTCAGGAGCCTAGCCCGATACAGCAGTGTCGGGTGGCACACCCTCTCGGGCGGCACGCTGTGACGGCCTTCTGTATCGCTCAAGGGCCCTGGCCGATACACTCATGTTGGACGGCACACCCTCTCGGGCGGCACGCATGACGGGCGAAGCGTATCGGGTTTGATATCGTGTCGGGCATGGAGCGACGCATTCTATTGTCGGGCACTTGTGTCGCTCATCTACGCCGGCCGATATCGGCCCGCAGTGTCGCCCGGGACGGTCCTAAGTGAATCATCCCCTCCCTCTCGGGATGAGGAAGAGCTCACCTAGAGTTGCCCGGTACGAGCACCAGGGCACGATACTCTTGCTCTTGCAATTTTCCTCTGAAGATCGCTCAAAGTTCCCAACTGTCCGAACTGTCTTTTTGGCTTCCTGTAGCTTCTATTTATAGGTAGAAATTGGGGGAAGTTATGGTGCTCGCAGTGCCACGAGTCCTCTGTATTCGCGAGTTTGATGGACGGCCGATACACATATCGCCCGACGTAGGGATGTTGGTTGTCGGTCACGTGGCGGGAGGTGCCTGTCGGTGGGTGGCCGGTGTCGCGCGACAAGCTTGGGTTGTCGTGGCGAGCTCGGCTCCCTGTCGGGTAAGGGGCATGTCGTCCATCAGCATCCCTGGTCACGCATCCCCTAGTCGCGCGTCGTTGCGTCGCGCCACCCTATTGGGCAGTGCTTGTATCGGGCCGTTGGAAGGCTGATGCAGGTTGGACTTATTGCTTGTGGGCCAGGACGGCCTTATTAGGTCAAAATGGAAGGAAAATTCTATAAAAGATGGAAGTATTGGATTAAGAGTGTTGCCTGGCCAATTATTGTGAAAGTACTAATAAAAGAGAGGAAAATAGCAGAAAAGGGCAGTTTTGATAATAGAATAAAGGGCAAAAACATCACAAAAATTGGTGTTATCAACTCCCCCAAACTTAGCATTTTGATTGTCCTCAATCAATAATTAAACTTTATTTTGTGATGCTTCTTCTTGCTTGGTATAGCTTTCAGGCCAAGAGGTAAAACAAGTATAGTAATGCCTATAGAGATAATGTTGTCTCCCTACGAACAAAAGACTTTGTTTTTCCTGCCTTATTGTTTAAGTAAGATTCTTCTCTACAGCTTCGGCGAGACTTTGTTGTATGATTCCGAAGTTAGCTTACACACCAAATAGCTTTATTTTTGGGGCAGAAAGTTGTGTATAGGGTAGGCTAAGGCTTTTTGGAGTTTTTCTTGTTTCCCATCAATCCATCCAGGTAAGGGTCCGTTAGCGGGAAAGTGGTCCCTGCAGTCCAAGCCAGTTGGCTTTAGAGCAGTGATTTCACATCCTACGTACTACTGCCCCAGATCTACCATGCCCAAAGATGGGTATTTTGGAAAACAAGTGTGTATATATATATATATATTCTTTTCTTTTATTGGCACAACTCTCAATGCTTTTATTCACACTAGTAAGGCTTCTCTCTCTTTTTTGGGATTTTTGTTGGGTAAGGAGAAACAAAAAGATTCTTGATGTTTGGGCAGCTTTTTCCTTCTCCATACCCGTCTCTTAGCTGTTTGCGAGGTTATTATATTTTTCGAAATTTTTGGCATGGAAAAACATAATCTTTTGTTCGTTTGAGGCAGCATTATCAAAAAGATATAACATAACTTGTATCTCGTTAAGCACATAGAAAACTAACTTTGCAAGAATTTGCGACAGGTTTTTACTAAAATAGAAACTTTGTACATGAGTTACAAGAATGATATAAACAAAATTTTCAAAAATTTTCAAAATTTTTATATGAGCATGGCATTTCATACTAGCAAGGATACATACACATGATATAAGAAAAGAACGAAGTCAAGAATGAGATTTTTATACCTCCCTCACTGGTACATGGGTACCCCCCCCCAAAAAAAAATTACTCCACACTCTGTCCCAGAGTAGTGAAAAAGACAGGGTGAGGTCATGTTAACCCAGTGAAGGTTAGCTAGCGGGTTCACTTGTGCCTTGGAGAAACTGCAATATGCTCTTATTGTAGCCGGGACAAGCGCAAACCCTCAAAATTGTTTGGCCCCCTTTACTCCTGGTACTTCCGTTGTGAACATGAACAAAAGGACTGATCATCAATCCCAGTTCAGTCCATCTGAGTCCATTTTCGTTCCCAGGAGTGTGTAGTCAGAGGGCCTCTCTCTTTTTATTGTCTTCATCTTTTGGAGATGGCCCTAAACCACCGCAGAAGACAGACTATGATAAGGAAATGCACTTCTCTTGCTTTCTTTTCGGCGGATGGTGGCCTAGCTGTCTCGGGATTCTGGCATTTCTGTCTGACTGTTGTTGCTTCAGCCACGGCGTCGATTCTTCTGTAGTGTTTACCAACTCTTCCGGAGGTTTGTTGTGGACGATTCATTCCTATTATCAATTTTAAAGATTATTTAACTGTTATGCATGAAAACTAAAAACTCGATAAAACCTATCTCGTGGGAAAAAGCACGGGTATCGTTCAAAGAAAATCTAGGGCGATACAGGATCAGACAATACGGGATGATCCATGCGACACAACCCGCTGCCAGACACGGGTATGTCGGGCGACAAGGTCGCATGCGGCAACTGCCCGACAGAACGTCATGATGAAAAAATGTGCCTCCTGATATGGCGTATCGGGCAAACGCTAACGGCCGATGAATCGTGCTTTATACGCGTCGGGCGATACAAGAGAAGTCGACTGAGCTCGTAAACCCGATAGGCAGCGCGCCGTATGAAAACAATGTGTCGGGCAACAGACTGTCGGGGTATACCTTTGCTCTTTGGAGCCATCGGCCGATACAAGGGTGAAGGCAAGATGGCCGTCACGCGAGCAAAACGGGCGGATTACTGCATGTGTTACAGGTGGCTAAAAAGAGTAAGTGTAGCAGCCCGACACGTTGAAACCACCTTACTATATATAGCAAACTCAGCTGGGGGTAAATCGGGCAGTTTCTGGGGCGCGCATCGGCCGTTTGAAACATGTCGTTCCCGAGACGACAGTCCCGTCAGTCTAATTAAGAGCATTTATTCCCATGTATGATATTGTGTTCGCACAGGAATACCATCCGTCACGGCTCTTGTGGTGCCCAAGAAACTGCAGCCTGAAACAAGCGTGACCATGCTCCAGCTGAGCTGCTGCCCGATACGGCTAAGGCAGGCGGCTAAAAACTAAAACTAGAAAAAGTGATAAAAGGGTAAAACATCATCGGCTAAGGGTTAAGCCCTTGACCTCAGAGGGTATTACCCTTCAAAGCCTTGCAGAACACTGCGGTGGCCCATAAAATAGAAGAGTCGGTACGCTCAGCGCGTGCACTGACTCGGGCCTTATTACAATTCATAAAGTTTGTTTTTACAGGTAATAAGAAAAATGCATCCTACTCTATGAAAGAAAGAAAAACTCGGGCTGCCTCCCGAGTAGCGTTGAAGTTTGCGTCGCCAGCTCGACCGATGTAGGATCATCTTGTTCAGCCCTTGACTGTACCCATATCTTGCAGGTTGATCTCTACTTTCCTGACAAAAGCTTCATCCTCATAGAACCTTTTCACCATGTGCCCATTCACTTGGAAGACTTTGGTCGGATCGTCTTTGTCGTAGAGTTCCATCATTCCTGATGGGTATATCTTTGACACGGTGAACGGTCTTGACCACCTCATTTGTAGCTTTCCAGGGAAAAGACGTATGGAGGACTTGAATAACAAGACTTTATCCCCTTCGCTTACATCTTTTCTCCTGAGGTGAGCATCATGCCACAATTTTGTCCTCTGTTTTTAGATTTTTGCACTTTCGTAGGCGTTCATTCTTAGCTCTTCGAGCTCTTGAAGCTGCAAAAACCTCTTTTCTCCTACTTTGTCAAGGTCCATATTTAGGAACTTGATTGCCCAAAGGGCCTTGTGTTCCAATTCCAAAGGCAGATGGTAGGACTTTCCGTAGATAAGCCGGTAGGGGGTGGTTCTGATGGGCGTTTTGTAAGCAGTACGATAGGCCCAAAGCGCGTCGTCAAGCTTCATAGACCAGTCTTTCCTCGTTCGGCTGACAGTTTTCTCCAAGATCTGCTTGATTTGTCTATTGGAAACCTCTACCTGCCCTGATGTCTGTGGGTGGTAGGGTGTAGCGATCTTGTGCTTCACTCCATACTTGTGTAGGAGTGCTTCAAACTGTCTCTCTCCAAAGTGCGACCCTCTGTAGCTTATAACAGTGTGCGGTACACCGAAACGAGGAAAGATGGTCTTCTCGAGTAGCTTGATAACCGACTTGGCATCGCATGATTGGGTGGCTACCGCTTCTACCCACTTCGATACATAGTCCACTGCCACGAGTATGTATTGATGCCCCTAGGATGGGGGAAACAGTCCCATGTAGTTGATCCCCCACACGTCAAATATTTCTACTTCGATCCAGCTCGCCATTGGCATTTCATTCCTCCGCCCTATGTTCCCTATAAACTGGAACTCTTTGCAAATTTTTACAAATTGTGCAGCATCTTTAAATAAGGAGGGCCAGTAGAATCCTGACTGTAGCACTTTTGTATCTGTTCTCTCGCTACCCAGGTGTCCACCGTAGGGGGAGGCGTGGCATTCTTTCAGGATGTCCGCGGTTTCTTCCTCTGGGATGCACCGCCTGTATAAGTTGTCAGCGCATCTTCTGAACAGGAGAGGATCATCCCAGTAGTAGTTTTTGGCATCCGCGAATAGATTCTTTTTCTGATTGTACGTGATGTCAGGAGGTAGTTCTCCACAGGAAAGATAATTGCAGATGTCTGCAAACCAGGGTAAACTTTCTTCTTGAGCTTCTGCCAACATCAGAGCCTCGTCGGCATAGTCGTCGTTGATTGGTGGCCCTCCCTGTCTCTCAGCCACGATCCTTGATAGGTGGTCGGTGACCACATTTTCTGCGCCCTTCTTGTAGATAATTTCATGGTCGAACTCTTGGAGCAATAAGGCCCACCTCAACAGTCTGGGCTTCGCATCTTTCTTTTGCATTAAGTATTTTATTGCCCCATGATCTGTATATACCTTGACCTTTGCTCCGACGAGATACGACTTGAACTTATCGAACATGAAGACGATCGCGAGCATCTCCTTTTCAGTTTTTGTGTAGTTTACTGGAGCCTCGTCCAACATTCGACTAGCGTAGCAAATCACATTGTGCTTTTTATCTTTCTTTTGCCCCAGGACCGCTCCAACCGCGTAGTCCCTAGCGTCGCACATCAGCTCAAAAGGTAAACCCCATTCTGGCTCTTGAAGGATAGGTGGTGATGTTAAAGCATTTTTCAGGGCCTGAAAAGCACTGAGACAATCGTTAGAGAAAACAAATTCAGCATCTTTTACCAGGAGATTGGACAGCGGTTTGGAAATCTTTGAGAAGTCCTTGATGAATCTTCGATAATATCCGGCATGCCCGAGGAAGCTTCTCACTCCCGTCACGGATTTCGGTGGAGGAAGCTTAGATATTGCTTCGACTTTGCTTACGTCCACCTTGATCCCACGCCTTGAGATCTTATGCCCTAGAACGACGCCCTCCCGCACCATGAAATGGCACTTTTCCCGGTTCAGGACCAGGCTGTTCTCCTTGCACCTTTGAAGGACCAATGACAGATTCTTCAGACAGCTATTGAAGTCCTTCCCATAGACCGAAAAGTCGTCCATGAAAACTTCTACGATATCTTCTAGAAAATCTGAGAACATCGATATCATGCATCTTTGAAAGGTGACGGGGGCGTTGCAGAGTCCGAAGGGCATCCTTCTGAAGGCATAAGTGCCGTAGAGGTAGGTGAATGTTGTTTTCTCCTGATCGTTGAGTAAGATGGGTACCTGGTAAAATCCTGAAAAGCCATCCAGAAAACAAAAAAAATTGTGATGCGCTAATCTTTCAAGGACTTGGTCAATAAAAGGTAGCGGAAAATGATCCTTTTTTGTAGCCTGATTTAGCTTTCGGTAATCTATGCACATCCGCCATCCGGTGACGGTCCTTACCGCCACCTCATCGCCTTTCTCTCCCTTAACCACTGTCATCCCACCCTTTTTGGGTACTACGTGGATCAGACTCACCCAATTGCTATCGCTGATTGGGTAAATGATCCCTGCATCGCTAAGCTTTATTACCTCTTTCTTGACGACCTCCTTGAGCATCTGGTTCAGCTTCCTCTGGGGTTGAGCCAGAGGCTTGGCAGATTCATCTAGGTTGATGTAATGCATGCACAAGGCGGGGCTAAGGCCTTTGATATCATCTACTGAATATCCTATAGCCCCCTGTGGAGCCTTAACTCCTCAAGGAGTCGGTCTAGCTGATTTCTTGAGAGATTGGCATTTATGATGACAAGGTTTCTCTGCTCTTCATCTAAGAACTCGTACTTCAGGCCTTCAGGCAATGCTTTTAACACTAGCTTTGGTCTGGGTGCCTTCTCTTGAGGCTCCCCCTCGAGAGAGGCATATTTCGCAGACTCCACCGCGTTATCCTCTTCTTGCAAGTCTTCGTCAGAAAGGTCGAAAAGGTGGAGATACCTCGTGAGTTCAGGATATTCGAGGTCGGGAACCTGACAGCTTATGGCCCTCACGAGGGGGTCTACTGTCTGGATATCCTCCTCCATTTCCTCGCAGAACTTATTGCAGCTATCTGCGAAACACGCTGATTCAGATAGGGACGGACTTCTCATGATCTCCTTCAGCTTGAAGTCCATATGGTCGCTTCCGACCCTCAAAGTGATCTTCCCCTCAGAGACATCAATCAACGCTCTCCCTGTTGCCAAGAAAGGGCGTCCAAAGATGATTGGGCAGTGGGGGTCTTCAGCTATATCAATGATGACTATGTCGTAGGGAATAAAGAAATCGCCAACCCTGATTGGCACATCTTCGATAATGTCGGCGGGTCTCTTAAAGGTGTGGTCTGCCAGTTCAATCCTCATGTTGGTTCGAACCATGTCGGTTAAACCCACCCTTTGCATGAAACTTAGGGGCATGAGGCTGATGCTTGCCCCCAAGTCTGCTAGACCCTTGCGCTCGACATTTTCCCCGACGGCGAACAAGATTGTGAAGGCTCCGGGGTCCCTTCTCTTATTTGGCAGGTCAGGCTTCACGAAGGCAGAGGAAGTAGAAGCTAGGTGCACTGTCTCAACCCTTCCTCCCCTTCTTTTCCTTGTGATAAGGTCCTTGAGGATCTTGGCATATGTAGGCATCTCCTCCAATGTGTCAAGGAAGGGCACTTCAAGATGTAATTTCCTGATCGACTCCATGAACTTCTCATGATGCTTTTTCAGATTCGCCTTTATTAGCTTATACGCGAACGGAATCCTAGGAGCGTAAGCATTCCTTCCGCCAGGTAGCTCTTCAGGGAACCTTTGCGCAGACTCTCGAATGTTTTCCTATCTTTCTTCCTCCTCTACTAGAGTTGCACCCTCAGGCCTTGGCTCGGGCTCAGGCCTGACTTCATCAGGGCGCTCCAGCATTCTTCCAGACCTCAGTACTACCATTTTGGCAGTTTCAGGGTATGGGAGTGCTTGTACTGCAGGATCCTTCATCAGAGCAATCATCTGGGTCAGTCGCTGATTGACCTCACGCTGGCGCATCTACAATCTCACCATCTGGCGTTGCATGGAATTCAGAGCTCCAGGGCTAGGAAGCGCACCCTGCACCAGTTGGCTGATGATGGTGTCCTATCTTTTTATGTAGGCGGAAAGTTGACCAACCAAGTTAGGCTGGCACGACCTCTCGCCTTGGCCCTGACATTCACCCTCCGAAAGAGACTGCTCACAATGAGACATGGTATCAAAGCTCGGTGGAACAGGTCATAGTTCTTCGGAGTTCCTGAAATGGCACAAAAAATCAAGTTTAGAAAATTGAATTTTTACTTTTAGGCAAAAAAATAACATAAAAAGGAAGAAAAAGAGTGCTGTCAAACTCATTTCTGAGCTTGAGGCACGGGAGTGTAGTTAGTGGATTCGGATTCGTCTACAGTACCATTTTTGCCTTGTCCCCGACAACGGCGCCAAACAGTTGACCGGCCTAAATCGCGCGTCCAAAAGTGGAGGCAGATTTGAGGTAGTCGAGCTTTTACATTTATAAACATGAATCCTTCTAGGTCCCCGCAACTTTGCTTACGGGGTCGAAGTAGATATACGGGGTTGAACACAGGGACAAGGGGGGTAGCGTTGAGAACCCAGAATCGACACGCTACACTCTAGCAGGTATAAAGAGATAATAAATTCCCCAAAAGGGAAACAACAAGATGTCACAAACAAAACAAGAAAACTATCTCCAACTGGAGCTACTAGAGAGATTTAAGGTTTTTAGTCATTTAGCAGTTTTGAGGGGTTTTCATGCAACAGAAACAGAAAGATAAAACTAGAGCTAGAGCAAGGTATGAAGGATAAGACTTTAGTAAAGCAAGCGGTAGCAGTAGCATCCTACACCCCTCCTCTCAGAGCGGGTACCTCTAACCAAGCATCAACACCCCTCTCGAGGTTGCTGGACTTAAGTTAGAGTGGAATGTTACTGAGCTAACTCCGTTCTAGGCACTCTCGTACTCCAGAATCGGACCAAACACATGAGCCACAACACAACTCTCAAAGTTGTTGCGACGGGAAAACACGATTCGGTAGCTAAGCGAAACGCGATCCAAACATGCAAGCTAGAGTTCAGATATCAAACATAGCAGCCATCCAACACATTGCACCAAGCATAGAGCAGCAAGTAATTAAGCTTTTCTATTTCCATAAACATATAAAAGGTTGATTACAATGCAGGAATTAAAGAATTAAATAACGGAAGTAAAGATAGGTATCGCCTTCTTGATGTAGAAGGACGATAGACTACAGTGGACCCTCCAGCACGATACCGGTCAGGAGCCTAGCCCGATACAGCAGTGTCGGGCAACACGCTATGACGGTCGTCTGTATCACTCAAGGGCCCTGGCCGATACGCTCATGTCGGGTGGCACACCCTCTCGGGCGGCATGCATGACGGGCGAAGCGTATCGGGTTCGATATCGTGTCAGGCATGGAGCGACGTGTTCTACTGTCGGTCACGTGGCGGGTGACGCCTGCCGGTGGGTGGCCGGTGTTGCGCGACAAGCTTGGGTTGTCGTGGAGAGCTCGGCTCCCTGTCGGGTAAGGGGCGTGGCGTCCGTCAGCTTCCCTAGTCGTGCATCCCCTAGTCGCGCGTCGTTGCGTCGCGCCACCCTATCGGGCAGTGCTTGTATCGGGCCGTTGGAAGGCTGATGCAGGTTGGACTTATTGCTTGTGGGCCAGGACGGCCTTATTAGGTCAAAATGGAAGGCAAATTCTGCAAAAGATGGAAGTATTGGATTAAGAGCGTTGCCTGGCCAATTATTGCGAAAGTACTAATAAAAGAGAGGAAAATAGCAGAAAAGGGCAGTTTTGATAACAAAATAAAGGGCAAAAACATCACAAAAATTGGCATTATCAGTATGTCACGACCGTGACATCCACCATGAGTTCTTGACCCTCAACGCCATCACCATGTCGCGACCCATCTCTTTCATCTTACACCCGCGACATTATGGTTAGGGTTAGGTCTACCAAAACTCATGTCACGACCTCAAGGAGAATTATTGTCTTGACCTCCACCCATGTCACGACCTAAGACCATCATGGTGACGACCCTATACTCTAGGGTGAATCTTAACTCAAACAAGGCAAGAAGAAGACACCAAAAATAGGGTTAACTAGGCCACTTATCACCAAAAGACTTGACCTAAAACCACTAGGTCAAACTCAAACTCAAAGGGGCATCTCAAACAAAATCTATAAAGGTCATAACCAACAAGGGTATAGGCATCTCGGCCATCCTATGGAATGATAACTTGGTCTCAAAATAGAATGGAAAACTAAGGGAAGAACCAAGGTCACCATGAAGGAAATCTCAAATAACCGATCACCAAACCCTAAGTCATAGGCCAAGAACAACCAAGGAAGAACTTCTTCCAAAGAAGGGAAACCATTCTCATGGTGATCAAGACCGAACCCAACATCTATCCAACTTATAGATATATGAAACACGAGCATAGGAGCAAATATAAGGAAGAAACCATGATCATTAAGAATAAAAGAATCATGTAACCGATCATCAAAAACCCTACGTTATTGATCATGAAACCATTATGAAATATTCTCATTCAAGGAAGATAAACCAATGATTGACATATCCAACACAGAAGGTAATACCAAGAAAATCCGTTCTTAACTTGGAGGAGGTACCCCTTGTAAAACTGATCATCAAAAACCTCAAATCTTGAGTCATGAATATACCGTGAGAGGGCCTCATACAAGAGAGAGAGGAAACCAACCTATTTCTCATAAGGAAAACATACAAAACACCAAAGAAAACAATATGGCCAAACTTAGATCTTGATGATAAAACCAAAGCTTAAGTTTCATATATCAAAATCCCCTCAGTCAACACATACAAATCAAATTCATGAATTAAGGGTTTAAGAAAAAGAGTGTTCTACATTAGAATACTACAAATTCTTGAACCCTAAATTCTTGATAACATTCTCTAGCTCTTATACATCATATTTAGAGGTTGAAACAATATATTACACCAAGGGAAATCCGTCATCACCAAGGAGGAAGCTCTATACAAAGATTCGGTCATCAAAATCCTAAAACATGTATCAAGCAATCACCATAAGAGAATGTTGTGTAAGAGAGATAAACCCACATGTAACTCACCCGAAATAGACCCTAAAGTACATATACCTTCATGGTTCACTAACTTCATGCACATGACCACAACCAAAATCAAGAGGTAGGGGATGAACCACCATAACACATCCATCTCCTAAAATCAGGTATCTCACACTAGGGTTTCAGATTCTAAGCAATTTAAGCATGATAACCACCATCACTTGAGTTCTAGATCATGATATCATCTACTAGTGTATTAGGGAACATTTTAGAGAGATAAATAACAACATGTAATCAAGATTAAGAGTGCTATTTATAGAGGAGAGTAGAGAGTTATTAAACCCGCCTTAAGATGATCACCACCAAGATTCCAAGCTCCAAGATCAAGAGCTCTGAGCACATGATAAAGGGATGAAGAAACTCCACCAAAGATCCACATTCGGCCACATGATTACCTTAATAAGAACAAGAAACCATGGTCAAAGACTGCTCAAGAAAAGAGGGTAAGAAGCTCGTGGCCAAACCAAAAGAAAGAGGGAAGGAATCCTCCTCACACTAGGGTCTACTTTTCCAAAACATGGTCTATGACCTTTGTGATGATAGGTTCATTCCTCAAGAAAGACCATCATGGAGAATACATGATCTAGGGTTGAGAAGAGAGAAGAAGATGGAGGTATGAGATCAAGGGAAATGCCATCAAGGAAAGGAAAACACTTACCAAGGTTGAAGATGAGCTCAGATCACTACCACCACCACATGCAAGAGAAGACCGATATCCCAAGCTCCAAGGACGAACCTCCTTGCTCTATCAAGCTCCAAGAATAAGAAAGGAATGAGTAAGAAGATAGATATTCAAAAGGGTGGAAAGCAAGAAGAGATAAGGGATTATATAGATGTGACATGAGAGAGAAGGCAAAGGATGAGGTGTCAACACTCCAAGGTACCAAAGGGGTACTTCTCCACTCAAAAGACCAACATGAAACCACTTAAGCATGACATGAAAGGCATGGTGATACACTCTAGGTAGTTTCTCAACCACCATGGAGTCCCAAATGGACGCGGTCATGACATCCCTTGGGTTGCACCTCCCATGGTCGCGACATCACTACCTCATCACCTCTTGGTCGAGAAAACCCATGCTAGGTCAACCATCTCGACCCAAGACCACTCTAGACCTCCTTGGTAGCAACCTCAACACCTAGAGGGGGTGTCTAGACCGTGAAATCCACCCAACCTAGCCTAGGTCATGACAACACACCATATATACATAGGTCGAGACACTCAACACTCATAGGAACCCCAATCACCACTATGGGTGTTACTCCTCAACCAAGGCCCAAACAAGGCACCCAATTCTTTCTCTCTATCTTCTATATGATGTCAAGAAAGAGAAGAAACACTCTACAGGTAACAAATTGCACACCAACCCCCTACTTTGGGTAAATTGCAATTTGCACTAAAACTAGCACATAAAGCACATACAACCTCCAAACAAGCGCAAACTTGAAACTTAAGCTCCCCACAAGGTACAAAACCATCTGTAACGACCCTGCCTTCCAGTAACTCCCAATTAAGGGAGACCAGAAGGTTAGAGCCGTTATCCCAATTAAGAGGATCAAAGGTTCGACAAATAATCAATAACAATTACTAAATTCTACCAACTATACTGAAATATGGTAAAAAAAAAACTTTGCATACCTTTCAAAACTTGGATTTCTAAACTTCTATCCATGACGATACTAATCTAACTAATCCTCCTTTGCACGTTAATTCTCATTTAATTCCACATATGCCACTTTACTGTTTGTTCTTTTCATATGTACCTAAAGCGCTGACAAACAAAATGTCAGACAGCAAAAAGCTGGTATGTGGAGGAAATGATAATCATGCAATTATGATAACAACGTAATCGTTCAATTAATCATTTAACAACCAAGATTACAATTTAAGCCATACTACTCAATCCTTACCTATCCCATGACTCTGTGTTGTCCCTGCAGTGGACTTGTATGCTACCTCTCTTTTAGATAGATTCTTACCCCCATGGTCCTACCTTACAGGTAGCCAATACATAGGGTAATAGAGTCACATGGCACTACCCGAAGGTAGCCCAATATCTAACTCAATGTGACTTGATGGACCTACCCCATTGGTAGCCATGTATTAAGTCATCCAATGACCTGATGGATCTACCCCATAGGTAGCCATGTACTAGGTCAACTATTAAGCCACAGGGGGGGACCAAGATCTAAGCTAGTAGGCACATATCTTATGTGATAGTCATATCCACATTATAGTTTGCATGAATTAAAATCATCCAACAATTAATTCATGACATCGATGAAAACTTTGGTAAACCTCGAAAAACTAATTCGAGATATTCATAAGCGTAACCACATACCTGTAAGGATGATTTGAGATAGAATAATCCATGCAAGTAAGAAATCCAAGCAAGCACATACAACAAGATCCTGAAATAATCATGCAAATTCCCTTTTATTACTCATGTCATCAAGATCTATTAAACCTAGCTCGCTTCCTAGGGTTTCTAGTCCACTTTTAGGGTTTCCATTGCAATTAGGGTTTCCCTTAATTTTTACTACTTTAAACCCTAATTGTATATGATTGCTTACAAACCCTATTTATCTCATCTATTCTTTATGAAAGATATTAAGGTTATCTTTTAACAACATATAACCTTACTTTCGAATTAAGGCCACAATTAAAATCACATTAAGACTATTATGCATCTTTCATTAGATATACCACTTTTATCCTTTTAAGGCATGACATGATCATTAGGCATAATCATCATCAAACTATCTTTCATGAACTCTATTCATCACTAATTTCACTTTTATTCATTAGAAAACCCTAATTATTTCTTTAAGGGTATTTATCCACAATCAGGAATCTTTATACTTGAAATAGCTTAAAATTATCATATCTCAATTTTAATCATGAAATTGATCAATTAAAGCTATTAATAGTCTCATTCACTAATATTAGGGTTTCAAGGCCCATTACAACATATTTATGCGCATGAAACTATAAATTAAACCAATTACATGCAAAGTTCATCCTTTTCGATCTTAATGTTCCTTTTTATCATTAACAGCTTAATATCAACTTTAGTCATCCATTAAACCCTACTAAACACATTAATCATTTCAAAATAGGGTTTCTTAATCTTTAATTCACTAAAGTTGATAACTTCTATTACTTTTCGAATTGCAAGAGGAATTAGCCTCCAAAACCATTTTTAATGAATTCCTCGCATTTTTCTGAGCAAAAAGCATATATTATTTGCTACCATCGGAGTTACCAATTTTGAGTTAAGATTTTTGCAAGCAAATTATATTCAGACCAATCAGAACTTGACACGTCAACACTTACTTGATTTTTTGTTTTCTTTTATTTAGGCTGGCCAGACGGGAAGAAAGACGCTCCTGCCCCTATGTTAACATTGTCCTTTCAAGATTGTTCTAGTCATTTGCCCCTTCCTCTCCTCCTTCCTTACGACGTGCGACTCTGTTCCGCACTACCTGCGTGACTCCGTTCCGCGCTGCATCCACGTCGCCAATGGTGGTGTTGTGCCTCGCAGTCCTCGTCCCCTCCATGCCATATCCTTCTCCTCCTTCCTGCTCTTTCACTCGGCCCAAACATCAGAAGCACCAGCCATCCTGGCAAGTACTGAGAAGGCGCAGCTTGCCTAACTTGGAGAATTGCCGCAGCAAAAGCCCCCTTTTGGTCTCGCGACTGGGCGCCCCTGGCCGGGGCATTCCTGACAGCTGGCAGCGCACTCCAAAAAGCAGCGTCTTGAGGCGGTGCCCTTCCTCATAGAACGGCCAAGGCAATGTTCAGATATGTGATGGAGAAGCATGTTGCATGTCTTCAGAGGGGGATCGAGATAGAAGGGGAAAAAGGAGTCCCAAAGCTTCTTCGTTGCCACCTATTTAGTCTTCTATCTACAGATCCCTACCACGCCCTTCCAAAGACCAGGCCACTGTTTGTTTTCCTCGTCTATAACCCTGTCCATGTAAGTTGAAGGATGGGGATACAGAGGGCAATAGGAGGGTTCTGAAGGTGGATTCTTAGCAGGGGGTTCCCTACTATTGAGGTTGTGAGCATGTGTTCTTGGTGATCGGAAGAACTACCTGTGTTTTATATATATATCCAGATCCTTGGATTCAAACCCTTAATGATCACTACAAGGAAAGAAAAGGAAGGCAAAGAGGAAGGCACGGGAGGAAACTTGTGTTTCACCCTTCCATGATTTACTTGGATGAAAAGTTATTTAGTCATCATTAACTAGCGATCTCTCCAACATACCTTATACACGTATTTCACGAAAAGAATAATTACTCTTTCCCTTTTTCATGGATTCGTCCAACTCCCTCACCTGTTTAGAACTTGATTGGAAATCTAAATGCTATTAAGGAAGAAATATAATTACTTGGTCCTTACTCAATAATCTTATTATTGAAGTCTCGACTATTTTATTTTATCTCTCTTTTCAATGTATCCCTAAAGGCACGCAATCCCATCTTGGTAAAATATTCCTTTTCCTTTTTCTCTTATTCTTTGATCTCTTTCTTGCTTATTAATTTTATTAATTAAATTCCTTTTCTTTTATTTTTATTTTTCTTGTTATTGGGCTCAATAGCCAACAAGGCCCACAAAACAAATAAGCAAGGCTATTCCAAATGAAACTCATACATTCCAAACAATTCACACTGTTATTTGTTCATATCTCTTTAATATGAGAAATTACATTTCTCACCAAATGAACCCAAAAGTTGGGGTTGTAACACCATCTCAAGGGATTAGATAGAGGTTCTAAGAACATGAAAAATCCAAATAAAATAGGGTTAGTCCAAAACCCAAGTCAGTTGCCTTACAAGCCATAAACCCCTAACATGGATTTCATCCCTGAAATCCTAAGAGAAAATGAGCAAATGCTCCATCTATAACTTGCACATAACATCTTCTATATCACAATGATTGTCTATATATGGTTGTCTCATATATCCTAGACGTAAGAGGATATTCATCCTCACCCCACATCTTCAAAAATATGCACTCCAAGTTAAAATCGTTTCACCATCCAGCAAGTGTTGACACTGAATGGATCTATGGCGTGGGGCAAAACTACATGATCAAGGTTTCACTTTATTAGTTATGCCAATTGGGTGAATTAAGGCTTTAGCACTCAAGTGGACATACAAAACCCTAATTCAATCTAACAATCATAACTATATTGCAACCTCAAAAGATATCAAATGTATAAAGTTGAATAGGTTCAAGGCTCAACACATGGCTTGGGTACCTCACATAGTGCTCTAAATTAGACACTTGGAACTTATCACACATTACTTTCTCCTGAGGGGTAAGATTAAACTTAGCCTTCTCCACCAATCCATCTCAATGGATCCATGTATCGGTGACTCATCTTTCTTAGCTATAGCTCAGAGGGGTCAGATTTTCATGTCATATATTCTCCCACAGTGAACTGCATGTCAGTCTACTTTGCATCTGCTTACGACTCCTGTCATCTCTAGGCTCCTTTCAGCCATTGCACGATCAAAGCGACTTCATCTACACGCACTTTGGTCCTTTTCTAACCATCATGTGGTCCTTTCACCGTCATCACCTTACTGAAGTGGTGACCGACACAACCTCCCTTACAGAGCTTCTTTAAATCCCGATACAGGCTATGGTGGTTATCATCACATCTTACAAAGGACAAAAATTGTCTCTATGTATCACCCTGAACGAGCACACATGCTCTCATCAAACCCTCTAGTATGGATCATACTAACCATTAGTTAGGGGTGATAAGCGGTACTTAACATCAAGTTCTTCATGTATCTTCTTCCACCTTATGGAAGTGAATCTTTAGGTCACACTCAAGAACTTTTGAACTCGCATCATGATGTAGTTGAGCCATCTCTCTCATATGTAGTTCAACTCGATCTGTCCCTTGACAATACTCTTTCTTTCTCATGTCATATAGGTAAGGAGGTCTACCATAACCCATATTGCATCTTGACCTTCCTTGGTCTAGGGGAGACTTATCACAACATCCATAGTGATGAATTCCCATTCCTTCCCAGAAACTCTTTATCCTCTATATCAATGCACTGGGTTACTGGTGCTCATCCTTCACCTTCTTTCATGCATGGAAACATACCACATGCAACCTTATCTTAAGCATCCAAAGTGCTATTGTCATTTACTATCTTAGTAGTACCAAGATGTATCATGATCTCTTGCATGTCATGATTCCTCAAGATTGATTCCTCAAAAACCCTAAATCACTTCATCAGGTTTTTATCACCTTCTTATCCAAAGAAGTGTATATGAGGCTCTAAGACCACCCTTTTATTGTATCAAGGCCCAGGCTGGTTAACCAAACAACCGTTAACTTATTCAACATATCTTGTTATATCTGAGTGTTAGCCAAACATATCTTCCTTCTCGATCTTGGGGTTAGCCTAGTAACTTCTACCTCTTCTAGCCTCTAGCTAAACTAGGTAGCTATATCTCAACCAGAGCATTCATTACCACTTCATCTCGTTAGGTGTTAGGTAAAGTCAAAGACATACATCTTCATGTATTCCACTTATTATCTCATCTCAGTTCTAAGTCTATCTTTATCGAGAAAACTCTCAGCTCATCCTCTTGGTTTCTGAATTCAACCTTGTATGTCTCATAGCTTATGATAAAAGCATCCTCATAAGATGACTACCTTATTCCCATTCATGTATCATTCACTCCATTAGGGTATGTTATCATTCATGTCCTCATACCTCATGGCAACGTTCCAACTCACATCACCTTTTATCCTTGGTGTATGGCATGCGTACTGTCCTATCTCTCACTCCCATAACAAGAGGAAATAAGCATTTGGCTACAGTCCAAATACAAAGTTCTTCCTATTCCAAGAGTAGAGATGGTACATCATACTCCTCTAAATCTAAGTTGAAACGTGTCGTTTATGCCTCTATATTACAAACATCTTGATATCAAAGTTACCTCCATGGAAAACTAGTTTCAAACCTACTTGGGTCACCACACAATCCTTGGTCATCTCCTCTAGGTCTATAGGGTGTCAGAACTTTTAGGGTCATCCCTCTTCCCTTATGCATCCATAGAGTGCCCTACTCATCTGCCCTTTGGGTCCCATGAGTTCATGAAGGTGATCAATCTCCTAACCCATTGCCCTCAGACAATGATAGTTGTTACCTCCCGACCCTATAGTCATGTACAACTAGGGAATTAGGCAACTCCTACTTCCATCGGTCTTATCCCTACCTGACCCTAGGATAGACTTAGGATTCTGTTATAGTACATGTCCAACTTAGAACCTTACCCAAGCCTTCATCATCTCTCTCTCTCTGCATTCATGGGCTGACTTTCATCCTTTGATAGGGGTCATGGTGACCTGCCTACCTTGGTCAGGCCCCAAACTGGTTACCTACATGGTAACACATCCTCATGCAATTAGAGATGGATATCTATGGGTCTACATGTTCATTCTCATACCATGCACTTTTCACTTAGCTTCTCAAGATCCTATGAGACCTCTTTAGGTTTTCACAAAAACTGGTGTACACCCTTCAAAAGGGTCCCTCTCCCAGGATGGGAGGAAACTATCTCTTGACAATAAGGCCACAAACACCTTTAGGTCTAGGGTTTACATCCATATGCTTAACCCTAGTAGGATATTAAGGCACAAGTAGACCACCTACTAAACCAGGCTAGGTCATACTTGTTCTCTTTCCTGAACATTGAATCAAGATCAAACCTTCCTATGTCATCCACTTAGCCGTGAGGGGTTCATCAAACATACCTTTAACTTAAGGGGTTTCCTTTTTCCTCAACACATGAGGAGTACCATGCTCGAAACTATAGAGACTCAAATCCCATCATGAGCATCGGGTACACTACTTCCCCTCTTAGGCCTAGGAACCCTAGGTCTACCTTTGGGTGTCCAACTGCATGCTCAATCTCTTCACCACAAATCAAGCATGTCCAATGTATGGCATGTACTTCCATGATCCTTTTATATAAGCAGCACCTCAGAGTTGAGTCCTCCTCAAGGACAACCAACTAGGTATGAATCCTCACAACTTAAACCTCCTCAAGGTCTATGGTACCTTTTGTCTCATCTCAACATGTAAGCTCTTATACCGTAGGCACATAGGTTCCAGAAGCATCATCCTCTCTCTAGGGTTTGGTTCCTCTAAAGGCAACCAAGATATCATCATCTCCAGGAATCAAGAACGAGGCAACCACTATCATCCACTTAGGTCGCATCATCCTAAACTCCCCATTGTTCCTCATGTCTCAGAATCTAAGCTTCCAACCTTCTTACTTGAGTCCTGCTTTTTCTCTCTAGAGCTAACTCCACATCCAATCTTACTACCAGAGGTCCTCTCTCCATGAAGGATTAAGCTCACAAGCATACCACTATGTGAGTGAAGCCTATGCTCAAACTTATGTTTGCTCATGATTATCCATAGCCCCTTATGCTTATCTCATGAGCCATCCATCTTGTCCTTCTAGCCTCAGTTCTAACTTACTGCTCATACTACTGATGTACTCTAGGTACAAGCTATATCCTACTTGCAACAGCCCATAAGGTTTCTATAGGTTCTTCTCTAACCTCATCCATGAAGGAGCTATCCTTTTCTCAAACATGCACGACCCTTCCCAGGGTTGGGTCGCCAAAGGTGCTAGGTCATCCAACCTCTCCTGGCTCATATGGGAATCCAAAAACATGTCCACCCTCACACCTGGTTTATCATGACGTCTAACTCATCATGTCATCTCTCTCTAACCAACACTTAGGCTTAGGGTTTGCATCATCCAGAGGATGTGCCAGGTCTCCACTTATAATGGAGGTCTCTACCTCCAGGACTAACTCTCTTTACTTATCATCCTGACAAGAAGGTATAGACTCAAGTCTCTCCTGAGGTCATGACAACTTATGTCATACGACCTAAGCGTGTATCTATTCGCTTAATCTATTAAGCTTATGTCCATGACATCTTATTTACATAATTTTCATTAATTTGGTGGAGGATTCCTTAATCCTTATCAACATTACCCATACCTCAAGAGGGTGAGGAGAAGAGAGAAAACCCTAATCCTTAAGGTCCTTAGAAGAATTTGAGTCGAGAAGGGATGAACAAAATGAGAGAATCCTAAAGGTATCTTATTTTGAGTCAAATCCTAAGACATTGGCCAGGCAGTCACACGGATTCGAGAGTCCTCGTATTCTGACTAGCGGTGTGGGGGAAAATATTGCCAGCCCCCGATCGTGATCCTTTTCTAGACACCTCTGTCCTTTAGATAATCCTCTAATAACTCCCTTAGGTTCTACAGAATTTGTAAAATTTAAGAATTATTAAAGATTAAGTGAGGAACCTTCGCTCTGATACCAAATGTAACGACCCTGCCTTCCGGTAACCCCCAATTAAGGGAGACCAGAAGGTCAGAGCTATTATCCCAATTAACAGGATCAAAGATTCGACAAATAATCAATAACAATTACTAAATTCTACCAACTATACTGAAATATGGTAAAAATAAAAAATTTGCATACCTTTTGAAACTTGGATTTCTAAACTTCTATCCATGAAGATACTAATCTAACTAATCCTCCTTTTCACGTTAATTCTCATTTAATTCCACATATGCCACTTTACTATTTGTTTTTTTCATATGTACCTAAAGCGCCGACAAACAAAATGTCGGTCAGCAAAAAGTTGATATGTGGGGGAAATAATAATCATGCAATTATGATAACAACATAATCGTTCAATTAATCATTTAACAACCAAGATTACGTTTTAAGCCATACTACTCAATCCTTACCAATCCCCTGACTCTGTGTTGTCCCTGCATTGGACTTGTATGCTACCTCTCTTTTAAGGTAGATTCTTACCCCCCATGGTCCTACCTTACAGGTAGCCAATACATAGGGTAATAGAGTCACATGGCACTACCTGAAGGTATCCCAATATCTAACTCAATGTGACTTGATGGACCTACCCCATTGGTAGCCATGTACTAAGTCATCCAATGACCTGATGGACCTACCCCATAGGTAGCCATGTACTAGGTCAACTATTAAGCCACAGTGGGGGACCAAAATGTGAGCTAGTAGGCACATATCTTATGTGATAGTCATATCCACATTATAGTTTGCATGAATTAAAATCATCCAACAATTAATTCATGACATCGATGAAAACTTTGGTAAACCTCGAAAAACTAATTCGAGATATTCATAAGTATAACCACATACCTGTCAGGCTGATTTGAGACAGAATAATCCATGCAAGTAAGAAATCCAAGCAAGCACATACAATAAGATCCTGAAATAATCATGCAAATTCCCTTTTATTACTCATGTCATCAAGATCTATTAAACCTAGCTCGCTTCCTAGGGTTTCTAGTCCACTTTTAGGGTTTCCATTGCAATTAGGGTTTCCCTTGATTTTTACTACTTTAAACCCTAATTGTATATGATTGCTTACAAACCCTATTTATCTCATCTATTCTTTATGAAAGATATTAAGGTTATATTTTAACAACATATAACCTTACTTTCGAATTAAGGCTAAAATTAAAATCCCATTAAGACTATTATGCATCTTTCATTAGATCTACCACTTTTATCCTTTTAAGGCATGCCATGATCATTAGGCCTAATCATCATCAACTTATCTTTCATGAACTCTATTCATCACTAATTTCACTTTTATTCATTAGAAAACCCTAATTATTTCATTAAGGGTATTTATTCACAATCAGGAATCTTTATACTTGAAATAGCTTAAAATTACCATATCTCAATTTTAGTCATGAAATTGATCAATTAAAGCTATTAATAGTCTCATTCACTAATATTAGGGTTTCAAGGCCCATTACAACATATTTATGCGCATGAAACTCTAAATTAAACCAATTACATGCAAAGTTCATCCTTTTCGATCTTAATGCTCCTTTTTTATCATTAACATGTTAATATCGACTTCAATCATCCATTAAACCCTACTAAACACATTAATCATTTCAAAATAAGGTTTCTTAATCTTTAATTCACTAAAGTTGATAACTTCTATTACTTTTCGAATTGCATGAGGAATTAGCCTCCAAAACCATTTTTAATGAATTCCTCTCGTTTTTCTAAGCAAAAAGCATATATTATTTGCTACCCTCGGAGTTACCAATTTTGAGTTAAGATTTTTGCAAGAAAATTATATTCTGACCAATCAGAACTTGACACGTCGACACTTACTTGATTTTTGCTTTTCTTTTATTTAGGGTGGCCAAGACGGGAAGAAAGACGCTCCTGCCCTGTGTTAACATTGTCCTTTTAAGACTGTTCTAGTCATTTGCCCCTTCATCATGATGCGCGACTCTGTTCCGCACTACCTGCGTGACTCCGTTCCGCGCTGCATCCATGTCGCCGATGGTGGCGTTGTGCCTCACGGTCCTCATCTCCTCCATTCCATATCCTTCTCCTCCTTCCTGCTCTTTCACTCGGCCCAAACATCAGAAGAACCAGCCATCCTGGCACATACTGAGAAGGCCTAGCTTGCCTAACTTGGAGAATTGCTGTAGCAAAAGCCCCCTTTTGGTCTCGCAGTTGGGCGCCCCTGGCCGGGGCATTCCCGACAGCCGGCAGCGCACTCCAGAAAGTAGTGTCTTGAGGCGGTGCCCTTCCTCATAGAACGGCCAAGGAAATGTTCAGATCTGTGATGGAGAAGCATGTTGCTGGTCTTCAGAGGGGGATCGAGATAGTAGGGGAAAAGGGAGTCCCAAAGTTTCTTCATTGCCACCTATTTAGTCTTCTATCTACAGATCCCTACCGCGCCCTTCCAAATACCATGCCATCATTTGTTTTCCTCATCTGTAACCCTATCCAAGTAAGTTGAAGGACGGAGATACAGAGGGGAATAGGAGGGTTCTGAAGGTGGATTCTTAGCAGGGGGTTCCCTACTATCGAGGTTGTGAGCATGTGTTCTTGGTGATCGGAAGAACTACCTATGTTCTTATATATATATCCAGATCCTTGGATTCAAACCCTTAATGATCACTACAAGGAAAGAAAAGGAAGGCAAAGAGGAAGGCATGGGAGGAAACCTGTGTTTCACCCTTCCACGATTTACTTGGATGAAAATGTATTTAGTCATCATTAACTAGCGATCTCTCCAACCTACCTTATACACGTATTTCATGAAAAGAATAATTACTCTTTCCCTTTTTCATGGATTCGTCCAACTCCCTCACTTGTTTAGAACTTGATTGGCAATCTAAATGCTATTAAGGAAGAAATATAATTACTTGGTCCTTACTCAATAATCTTATTATTGAAGTCTCTACTGTTTTATTTTATCTCTCTTTTCAATGTATCCCTAAAGGCACGCAATCCCATCTTGGGAAAATATTCCTTTTCCTTTTTCTCGTATTCTTTGCTCTCTTTCTTGCTTATTCCTTTTATTAATTAAATTCCTTTTTCTTTTATTTTTCTTTTTCTTGTTATTGGTCTCAATAGCTAACAAGGCCCACAAAACAAACAAGCAAGGCTATTTCAAATGAAACTCATACATTCCAAACAATTCACACTGTTATTTGTTCATATCTCTTTAATATGAGAAATTACATTTCTCACCAAATGAACCCAAAAGTTGGGGTTGTAACACCATCTCAAGGGATTAGATAAAGGTTCTAAGCACATGATAAATCCAAATAAAATAGGGTTAGTTCAAAACCCAAGTCAGTTGCCTTACAAGCCATAAACCCCTAACATGGATTTCATCCCTGAAACCTAAGCGAAAATGAACAAATGCTCCATCTATAACTTGCACATAACATCTTCTATATCACAATGATTGTATATATATGTTTGTCTCATATATCCTAGACGTAAGAGGATATTCATCCTCACCCCCACATCTTCAAAAATATGCACTCCAAGTTAAACTCGTTTCACCATCCAGCAAGTTCCGACACTGAACGGATCTATGGCATAAGGAAAAACTACATGATCAAGGTTTCACTTTATTAGCTATGCCAATTGGGTGAATTAAGGCTTTAGCACTCAAGTGGACATACAAAACCCTAATTAAATCTAACAAGCATAACTATATTGCAACCTCAAAAGATATCAAATGTATAAAGTGTAAACTTATCACACCTCTCAGGGAATTACTATCTCATTTCCCTAAACAAGGCTAAGCATTACTATCACATTAGTGGGGATCCAAACCCCTTATGACATCATTGGAGGTTACTCCTCTCACTAGACATCATGCCTTCACCAAGTCATAAGACCCATCACATTATTCCTAAATTTCACCAATCTCTCATCATGCCTCAACTTGGCACATAAGCATTACCTGCATTACATGCATATCACCATAGCATTCACATAGCTATGATATTCATTTCACCTATATAATTATATGCATATAAATAGGAGAGAGAAAATATACAACCACATCACTAATACCAAAGTCGCATACTATGGGATATTAATCCCTCAACTCATCATCGGGATAACATCCTCTCATAATAGGCAATAAACCACTACCAAGTCATGTGACCCATTCACATCATTATTATATCACAAGTACCTCAACACACCTCATGGAGGCGTATTCAATCTATTACATATCATATTCACCATAGTATACTCCAACTATGATTACCATGCTCATAACACCTGCATGGTTATAGATTTATAAACAAGATAGATAACAACACTCACCATAGCCATTCTATGAAAGAGAAACAAGCATGATTATTACACATCATTAGGGTTAGGTTTTCCCATTCATAGTTGATTAGGGTATCCAAAGCTAGGTTCCAACACCAACCCTAGGTTCTTAACCTCCCATAATCTTGAAGTGTATTAGGGTTAAGGAACATCATTAGATTTGATTAGATAACATTCTAAACAACATCATACATGGCTTATGTATTGTTCATATATGAATATCAGTAAGTGTTCACATGTGCTTCATAACGGCCTACTATCATCACATGTAACCCCATAGGCACATGGGTCGCGGCCACCCTCCATGATATATTGAGCCTGTGACATCCACAATGAGTGTCTCGACCCTCACCGCCATCACCATGTCGTGACTCATCTCTTTCATCTTGCACCCGCAACATTAGGGTTAGGGTTAGGTCTACCAAAACACATGCCACGACCTCAATTAGAATGGTTGTCTCGACCTCCACCCATGTCACGACCCAAGACCATCATGGTGGTGACCCTATACTCTAGGGTGAATCTTAACTCAAACAAAGAAGGAATAAGACACCAACACTAGGGCTAACTAGGACACTTATTACCAAAAGACTTGACCTAACACCACTAGGTCAAACTCAACCTCAAAGGGGCATCTCGAATAAATGCTATCAAGGTCATAACCAACGAGGGTATGGGTATCTCGGCCATCTTAAGGAATGATAACTTGGTCTCAAAATAGAACGGAAAACTAAGGGAAGAACCAAGGTCACCATGAAGGAAAGCTCAAATAATCGATCACCAAACCCTAAATCATAGGTCAAGAACAACAAAGGAAGAACTTCTTCAAAAGAAGGGAAACCATGCTCATGGTGATCAAGAATGAACCTAACATCTATACAACTTATAGATATATGAATCCCATGCATAGGAGAAAATTTAAGGAAGAAACGATGATATTTAAGAATGAAAGACTCATGTGAATGATCATAAAAAACCCGAGGTTATTGATCATGAAACCACCAAGAAAGATTCACATTCAATGAAGTAAAAACCATGATCAATGTATCCAAAATAGAAGTTAGGACCAAGAAAATCCATTTTTAACGTGGAGGAGGTACCCCATGCAAAACTGGTCATAAAAAACCTCAAATCTTGAGTCATGAAAATATTGTGAGAGGGCCTCATACAAGAGAGTGAGAAAATCAACCCCTTTCTCATAAGGAAACATCCAAACACCAAAGAAAACAATATAGCTGAACTTAGATCATGATGATAAAATCAAATCTTAAGTTGCATATATCAAGATCCCCTCATTCAATACATACAAATCACATTCATGGATTTAGGGTTTAAAAAAAGAGTAATCTACATGAGAATACTTCAACGTCTTGAACCCTAAATTCATGATAACATTCTCTAGCTCTTATACATCATATTTAGAGGTTGAAACAGTAGATTACACCAAGGTAAATCCATTTCCTTCGATGAGGAAGCTCCATACAAAGATTCAATCATCAAAACCCTAAAACATATATCAATAAATACCCATAAGAGAACGTTGTGTAAGAGAGATAAACCCACATGTAACTCACACAAAACATACCCTAAACTCCATATAAATTCATAGTTTACGAACTTCATACATATGACCACAACTAAGATCAAGAGTGTAATGACCCTAACTTGCGTTATGAGGTAACCTTGTTTGTTTTAACTAAGTAATTTGATTAGAAATTTAATATAATCCTCTAAGGAGTTTTTTTATAATGTGACACACTAATGTTTCAAGTTTGGTCCTGATTGAATGTTGTTTGAGCAATGTTCCTTTGTTTTGGACCAAAGTACAATTTACCCAAGATGAGGGGTTATATTGGAAAATTCACATATTGAACATGCCTTAAGTGTTTTAGCATCATAAGAGAGAGAATTATGCTAAGTGGTGGCTTTTGGAAAGCCTAAATTCCAAGTTTGAACATGTTTGAATAATGCTAGTACCTTGTGCACCAATTTTGGTACAAATTGTAATTTACCCAAAATGTAGGGTTGATATGAAAATTACTACCTCTAGAGTGTCCCTACTCCATCCTAGTATCATGTAGAGGAGAGATAAAGAAGGAGACTCCATGTTTGAATCTATTGTGAGTGATGGTGATCTTGGTGATGAAATGACCAAGAAAAAGGGTTGAATATGAAACCCTAACTTTAGTCATATCAAGTTGAAAAGGTTATATATGAGTGCCTATCAGCCAAGGAGCCATAGGAGGAGTCTCATATCGTTTTGTGTACTCTTGGAAAATCCCATGACGTGCAAAGAACCTCAAGGAGGTGAAGTGTATCGGTTTACAACTTCCCTAGAAAAGTTGTATTGGGTTGTGAATAAAGTGGTGATGTAATTGATATATCTTATTCAAAAGGATAAGTAATGGACGAAATTTCATCCCTATATTATCCTCAAGTGTTTTTCATGTCAAGATAAATGTTAATGAATGCATGTACACGTGTCACCCATGCATGGACACGTGGCACCTAGTAGCTCAAATTGATGACACCTCATTTTCACACTTCTTCGTGAACAACAAGTATATATACCCCTTCCTTTCACCCCTAAGTGAACTTTTTCGAACCCTACCACCTCCTTGATCTTATATATCGTGCATATGGTCCTTCTATCATGCAGGAGTGAAGTGGTGTCCTGCATAGGGCCTTGGGTATCGTCCATAGCAAGTTTATATCGGCCAAGTAGGGTGATATCAGCCTGGTGAGGTGATATCGGCCATAGTGGAGTGTTTTGATCACAAGTGAGGGGTATATAGGCCAAAAGTGATGGTATATTGTGCAAGGGTAGTGAGGTATTATGAAAGGTGCTAACGAGCATGAGGGATCTCAATACTTAACCCTAAGGTGAGGCCATGATCATCTTCAACCTTAGATTGAAGCATGATTTTAGGGTTATGATCTTCCTTTCTTTTATTCTTCACCAATTGTTTATCCATGGTGATTCCTTATATATGAAGGAGTTATGAACGATCCTTGGACTTTTGATAAGTCATCTTCAACCTCAGGAATGTGGAGCTTTGTATCTTGGAGCTTTGAAGTTGTTCTTAAGGCGGGTTATATAACTTGAACTCTATCATGTTATTATTCATCACCTAAATTGCTATACTTAATGATCTACTTTTAATTCTAAACTTTTCTAAAATAGTTGATGACATTATGAGTTCTATTAGTTTCTTAGACCTGTTTCCATGAACTATAACAGTTATAACAAAGGTCTAGAGCTTGAAGAAGATGGTATCACCTTATAAAGTGATATCGGGTTCAAGCACACAAGCAAGCACCTCTAACCCAATATGGTGATGCACCTACTCCACTAAAATGATATGGATATGATTTTATATCTTCTTGCATGATATGGTGGTGTAGTATACACCTCTTGCACGATATGAGGTCAAGAAAACACCTCAAAAATTATATTGGGCTAAGCACACACCTCTCTGCCCGATATGGTGTGAAGCACACACACACCTCTCTGTCTGATATGGTGTGAAGCATACACACACCTCTCTGCCTGATATGGTGTGAAGAACACACACACCTCTCTGTCTGATATGGTGTGAAGCACACACACACCTCTCTGCCTGATATGGTGTGAAGCACACACACCTCTCTGCCTGATATGGTGTGAAGCAGACACACACCTCTCTGCCTGATATGGTGTGAAGCATAACACACCTCTCTACCCGATATGGTGTGAAGCGCACACACACCTCTTTGCCCGATATGGTGTGAAGCACACACACACCTCTCTGCACGATATGGTGTGAAGCATACACACACCTCTCTTCCCAATATGGTTTGAAGCACACCCACACCTCTCTGTCCGATATGGTGTGAAGCACACACACACCTCTCTACCCGATATGGTGTGAAGCACACACACACACCTCTCTACCTGATATGGTGTGAAGCACACACACACCTCTCTACCCAATATGGTGTGAATAACACAAACACCTCTCTGCCCGATATGGTGTGAAGCACACACACACACCTCTCTGCCAGATATGGTGTGAAGCACACACCTCTCTGCCCGATATGGTGTGAAGCACAAACACACCTCTCTGCCTGATATGGTGTGAAGCACACACCTCTCTTCCTGATATGGTGTGAAGAACACACACACCTCTCTACCCGATATGGAGTAAAGCAAGTATACACCTCTTGCCCGATATGGTAAGCACACATACACCTCTAAAGTGATATGGCAAGCAAGCATACACCTCTTGCCCGATATGGTAAGCATACATACACCTCTAAAGTGATATGGGTAGCAAGCATACACCTCTAAATTGATATTGGGTTAAGCATACACCTTTGCGACGATATCGTGTTGCGCACATCTCTAAAATGATATGGTGGGTAACCAATGGTGGGTAACCCAATACACTAGATGACAAGAGTGGCAAGGTTGTTAGTACCCTAGTACATGTGATGGCCAATACACTAAAGTAGGGTGTGGCCAATATCTTAAAGTGAGGTGAGGATGTTACACCCATGAAGGGTGAAGTTGATACACCATATGAATGGTAAGGTTGATACCTTAATGGGTAAGGGTATGAGGGATATGATGATGCCTAGATCAATATACACATAACCCAATACATATGTTTAACTTGACATACATGATTCAATCTGATGCACCTTCTAAAGGTGAGGGTAAAATACTCTTAGGAGTGATGAGTCTAACACCAAGTAATGGTGTGGTTAATACCTTGATAGGTGAAACACCTAAAGTGGTTGATAATGGTAGATCAACAGTACCTTAACTCGAGATGAGACCATATCACTTTATGATAGTTGGGTAATTCAAGTGTGTGACTTATGGCCAATGAATTGTAGGATAAATGTGATGGGCTAGTGCATAAAGTATTAGGATGGGAAATACCCTAATACAAGATAAGTTGATGAACTTAAGTAAGTTAAAAAGTGATGAGGGAAGTGATAAACCAAGGAATGATAAATATCACATCCAGCACTTCAAGGTTGATGCATCTTAAATCCAATATACTTGGATGAGTAACACATGAAGTGTGTCATGTCAATTGTTACATTGAGATGTAATGAGTTTAATGCAATTTGATAAGTGTAGGCTAACATACCTTAAGAAAGGGTTAAGCCAAGATAATAAAGTATGATGTAATCAATATCCTAGTGAGGATGAGAGAGAAACCCATACTTTGTGTTGAGAATCATTTAATGATAAATAATGAGAATAAATAAGTATGATTGAATACTTATGATTCAATGTATGCTCCTAAATGTGTGGAGCAATAAATTAGGATTTGGATTGATAATATGAATAAGCTGTTGCCTAGTGAGAGGTGACAAGATGTGTAATGGCCTTGTGAGCCATATGAATATGTTGTTGCCTAGTGAGAGGTGACAAGATGTGTAATGGCCTTGTGAGCCATATGAATAAGTTGTTGCCTAGTGAGAGGTGACAAGATATGTAATGGCCTTGGGATCCATATGGAATACTTGTACAACAAGTAAAATGAATACTTGGGTCTGAGGACCTAGAGGTAATGTTTATTTGTTATAGAGATAACAATGTTGTGTGACGATCCAAGGGTTTGAATACCCAGAACCAGTAATCATGATAATGATTTGAAGGGATGAGAATTCCCAGTAATGTGATGAGGGACTGAGATCCCATGTATCATGTGTTTTAAAGATATAAAAATTACGTGATAGATGTATTACACTTTTCTTTGTAGCATTAGTTGTGATTAATAATGATAACTTGTTTGATGCTAAAAGAATGAAGTAATACATGTAATACATCATTAGGAACTATAAAACATTGCACTGACCATAGATCCATTAGTGTCAGGATTTGCTGAATGGTGAAATGGGTTCCCCATGGCATAACCTGGAGTGCATACTTTTCAGTATGTGGGGGCGTAAGTACGAACAGCCATGTGTGAGTCGATCCCCTTACGAGCCTGAAATGAATGGGGATTTGGCTATATATCATATCCTGGCTCGAGTGTGACTTTAGTCGTAGACTCTATGTCGAGCACGGTGAACTGGCCCGTAGCTCAGAGTATGGTGCTTGTGTCATCATGACTCAGTAATTTCATAACTGGGGACGGTTTTTACTAGATGTTTCCCCTAAGAGAGTGCAGTTGACGTTGTAGCTCTAAGCGAGGATGGCTACATACCCTGGCACATCTATTTGCAGCCGACACAAGATGTCCAGCTAAGCTTAAGTGGTCTCGTACTGACCGAGACAAGTGAGGTCACGACAACTGGCTCTCCCATTGACCTTGTATGGTACCAACTTGTGAGAAGTTTGTGGTCGGTTGGAGATGAACGGGGTATGTTTCATCTCCTCAGGGCATAAGTGTGATTGTTAAAATATGTTCAGCCGTGTAGCATATATATTTAAGGATCGATTACGGAAAACATTGATTGATGCACAATTCGGTTATACATCTGAGTTGATAGATGGTATTTATGATCCTTTACATTCCTTGCAAAGCATATAGATGAATTATGACTCTACCATGGGTAGATGCAATGTTCTCCTTGAGAAAGGAGATTATCTTATTTTGTTCATACAATGATTAATCTTGCTTGTTAATATAAAAAAACCTCTTCCCAGTTTATAAATGCTTAATCTATGATAATAATGTGGTCGGAGGAGAGTTATATCTCTCACTAGGATAATTCTCTCACCCCGTGGGATCCACTTTTTTTAGGTGGATGTGCACGTGGTGGTGAAGATCTTTCTACAGAGGAGGAACAAAAACTGAGGGAGCAGTGACAACTTAGGTTGAGTGTATTGTCTGTCATGTCTTGTAGATAGAAGTCCTATGTTTCATCTCTATACTCTCAAGTCGTTGGAGTTGGTTCGTACTGGTTTCATGAATGATCTGAGATTTTGGCTTGAATGCCTTGAGGTTTTATGTTGCTCCAGTATGTGTTTTGATAGAGAAAATGTTATATGTTGTCCTCACGATGAGATGTTGTACAATGTAATCATGATATGTATGAGTTTTGGATCTTTCATTAAGAGTTTTCTGGAAAAGGATCTCCTTGCAAAATGATTTTAAATTTTAGTGATTTTTGTTAATCTGCTTATTATGTTTATTCTGCTTAATTAGTAACGATTTGTTTGTCAATTTGGTGAAAGTTGTTACATGTTTGGTATCAGAGCTTAAGGTTCGTTGAGTCTACAGAGACATAGGACTAAGGTGTTGAGTCTGTTCTAGTATCCTCCAGTATACTCTATAGTGACTTCTTCTTATGCAGAAGAAAGGGTGAAGTTTAAAAATGACTGGAGAACATGAGGAACACATTGCTGAGAGCAATGTTGTTGCACCAAGAGAGGGTGCAAGGGATCAGGCAAGAGAAGAACGAGTGCCTGAGAATTCCCATCTTGACCCAATTAGGATAGAGAATCCTATTTTTATGTTGTTGATGGGCAAGTTAGGACAAAGTGATGCATATAGTAGACTGGATACTAGCATTACAACTGAGGTTACCAGTCCTCAATATAGAAACTTTGGGCTCTAAAAGGGGTCCTAAATCACATAGTCATGTTAGAATAGTGGAAAATGTGGGAAGGATTAACATATGGCAAGAAAATAGACTATGTCATAAGTATAGATAGATAGTACATATATGATGGTAATGCCCAAGGAGGGGCAATAAGTTGAGAATTAAGGAAATATCACTATAATTCTAGAGACATTTGCCTAGTTGTTCTAAAAAGCCAACGTTTTCGGCTCCACCAGTGCAATAAACACCTAGTGCACTAGGGTAGTAATCACTCTGTAAAGGCAAAGGTCCTAACATTCCACCTGTAAGAACCCATGGCTTAGTTTCTACATCAGTAATAAGACCGATAAGACCATGGTATGAGGACAAGACATGTTATAGATATGGACATGTTGAGCATACTAAACTCTTTTCTTTGAAAAGAAGGGAGGAAATGACTCAACAACCGAGGTAGACTCGGTAGGGATTACAAAAGTTACAGCCCAATAACATAAAAAGGCAAGAGTAACAACATGAAATAACTAGACTCTATGTGTTGAGTCAACCTTAAGTGGTAGATGACCACGAGGGGTAACTGTTACAATCCCGATTTTGGGTTCATCTGATGAGAAATGTGAACTCCCATATTGGACAAATAATGATGTAATTTCGTTTAAAATAGCCTTGATGATTGTATTGTGGGCTTTATTGGCTATTGGGCCCAATATCAAGGAAATTCAATTAATTAATTAATAATTGAGAATTTGAGAAAAGAAAGATGTGGAAACCTCTAGAAGGAAAAAGAATGTAATCCAAAGATGGATTTCGTGCCTCTTGGGTTCCTTGGGTTCCAAGGAGTCCAAAGTTGCAAAGAAAAGTAATAAGAAAAGAAAAGATCAATTAAGTATTTCTTTATTAACAAAGAAATTGAAAATAATGGTAAAATGTGGAAAACAAGTGAAAATATGTAAAATTGAGTTATTCTCTGTGGAATTTAGTATCCCAAGGATTCCTAAGGATAAGAGGAATACCAATGAGGAAAATAAAAGAGAAACAAAGATAAATCCTCAAAAAGAGCAATTTTAATAAGAAATAAACAAGATAATGAGAAATAATAAAGAATAATGCATTTAGATGCATCTAGAAGGATAATGAGTATCCAATAAAAAGGATTTCGAAATAATAGAGTTTCTTGGGATCCAAGGAATCCCAATAAAGAGGAAAGAAAGAGAAAGTACCAAAATTGCAAAATAAAGGGATAATGGGAATACATAATTAATGAATTATGTGGTTTTGTTAAGAAGAAAGTATTTTTTAATTAAGGAAATATATTTTTGTGGCCAATATATTAAAGGGCATGAATAAAGATAATAATGAGAAGGAATTTTCATATTCCTAAATATCCAAGTAATAAAGGATATCAAAGAGGTAAGAAGGGGAGAGAATCTTACTTCTCCATGAAGGAATTGGATTCCTATTAGAAAAGAACTTTGTTTCTTCATGGGCAAGAGTATTAGGGTGTGGACAACCACCCCTATATAAAGGGTTGATCTCTGGCCCGAGTTGGAGTAAGATCTCACGTATTCCACCCTCTCCTCTCCATATTCTTTTCGTAAAAACCCTAGCCATGGAGGGTAATGACCCGGAGTAACATGGAGCCTTGGACGGGAGCTGGATGGGGGGCACGATGCTCCCAAGTCTTTGGAAAGGAGCACAGCTGCCGTCTCGTGGCCCTAGGACCCGCACAATGCCGACCAGAGGGTTGCAGACCAACCACGATTGCAGACCCAAAAAGCCTGACTCGGTCACCCTAGCCGTGACCCAAGGGCACCATCCAATGCGGGGAGGCATGGCAGAGGTAGGGGGACCACCCCTGGTGGTCATTGAGGTCCAAGGAGCAGCGGCTGGGCCGTGTACGATCCCTACCCTAACGGCAGCAGAAGGGCAGCCGCGAGGAAGGAGATGAGCGGATGCTTTTGACGAGTTTACCCTTCTGAGTGGTGAAGATCCCAGGAGACGCACAGGGGTATAAGAGACTTTTCAAAATGTCTTCAAACAAGCCGGACCACATTGCATGGAGCGAGCGACGTGGCACGCTCCAATTGGCCCAAAGTAAGTGGATTTTGTAAGATTTGTAGTTATTTATTTGTAGCTCAGATTAGCACGCATAAAATATGAAAGTTGCTCAAAAAAATGAGGGGAATCCACTAAAAATATAATTGAAGCCTGATTCCTCTTGAAATTCGAAAATTAATGGAAGATGTCAACTTTCATGTATTAATGTTTAAAGAACCCTATTTTGAGATGAATAATATATTTATAAGGGTTTAAGGGATGATTAAAGTTGATACTAGCTTGTTAATGATAAAAAGGAACATTATGAACAAAAAGGATGAACTTTGCATATAATTAGTTAATTTAGAGTTTATGTGCATAAATAGGCTTTAATGGTCCTTGAAACCCTAATGTTGGTAATTAGGACTACTAATGGCTTTAATTATTCGATTTCATGCATAGAACTGAGTTTTCATGGTTATAAGCTATTTCGAGCATTAAAGTTCTTAATTTATGGATAAATAACCTTAATATAGAAATTAGGGTTTGTGAATGAACCAGGATGGGATTAATGACAAATAGAGTTCGTATGTGAATTCAATCATAATGATCTTGTCATATATTAAAAGGATAAAAATAGTAGCTTTAATGTAAAAGAGGCTTAATGGACTTATTTAATGGTTAATTAAGCCTTTAATCCGAAACTTAGGATTAGATGTTGAAATAATCAGGGTTTCTGATCAATTGCGTTAAATTGCGGTTTAAGATAGTAAAAGATGAAGGGAAACCCTAATTGCAATGGAAACCCTAAAATTGGACTAGAAACCCTAGGAAGCGAGCTACATTTGATAGATCTTAATGATATGAGTAATAAAAGGAAATTGTATAATTGTTTTAGGATCTTATTGAATGCTTGCTTGCCTATTGATTGTTTGGACTATTTCTGTCTCACATCAACTTGATAGGTATGTGGTTAATTATGAATAACCGCCTTAGTTTCTCAAGGATTTTCCGGATGGTTAATCGCATTGAATAAAAATTATCAGTTTGGATGTTCATACTTGAAAATCATAAAGTCACTATGATTATCACATTAATAATATACATGCCACCCTGATGGAAGATGCCAAAGGTCAGGCCTGGATGGGTAGACCAATGGGCACCATGAGTGGTGACCCCAGGCTCCAAGCTCGGGAATGAGAAGGTGGCCTATGATATTGCATGACTAGAGGGAACCATGAGTGGTGACCCCATGCACCAAGCTCGGGATTGAGAAGGTGGCCTTAACTCAATGGCAAAAGTGAAACCCGAAAGTGGGTATGCTGGGGTTAGGGCAAAAGCGGTGGAGAATGTCATACTCAAAAAGTGTAAATTGGTTTGTTAATTAACTTGATTGTGATAATTAGATTGTTATCTATATGTGCAAACTTTTGGTTGTCCCCACATACTGGCATATTCCGATATGCTGACCGACATTTTGTTTGTCGGCATTTTAGGTACAAGCTTGAAAAGGACAAACAGTAAAGTGGCATATGTGAAATTAATTAAGAGTTAAAGTACAAAGGAGGATTAGTTAGAGTAGACTCCTGATGCGGATAGATGTAGATATCCTAGTTTTGAAAAAGGTATGCAAAGTTTTATTTTATACCAGTTTCCAGTTTAGTTGGTAAAATTTATTAATTGTTATTGATTATTTGCCGAACCTTTGATCTGGGTTATTAGATAACGACTCTGATCTCTTGGTCTCCCTTAAGTGGGGTTTACCGGGATACGAGGTCATTACAATTGGTATTAGAGCATAGGTTTCTCATCTAATCATTAATAATTATTAAATTTTACAAATTCCATTGAATTAAGGGAGTTATTAGAGGATTGTCTGAAAGATTGAGGTGTCTAGAAAAGGATCACGTCTGGGGGCTGACAATATTTTCCTCTGCACTGCTAGTCAGAATACAAGGACTCTCGGATTGTGTGACTGCTTGGCTGATGTCTTAGGATATGACTCGAAATAAGATACCTTTAGGACTCTCTCACCTTGTCCATCCCTTCTCAACTCAAATTCTATTAAGGACAGTAAGGATTAGGGTTTTCTCTCTTCTCCTCACCCTCTTGAGGTATGGGTAAGGTTAATAAGGTCTAAGGAATCCTCCACCAAATTAATGAAAGCCATGTAAATAAGTTGTCATGGACATAAGCTTAATAGATTAAGCGCCAACTAAAGAATTGACACATGCTTAGGTCGTATGACACGAGTTGTCATCGCCATCAGGAGAGACCTGAGGATAGACCTCTTTGTCAGGAGGATGAGTAGAGAGTGTTAGTCTTAGAGGTAGAGACCTCCATTAAAAGTAGAGACCTAGCACATCCTCTAAGGATGATGTTAACCCTATCCCTAAGTGAAGGTACGAGAGAGAGAGATGATATGATGAGTTAGATGTCATGGTTGACTGAGTGTTTGGATGGACACACCTTGGGATGCCATACGAGCCATGAGAGGTTAGATGACCTAGTACCTCTGACGACCCAACCCTGAAAAGGGTCATGCATGTTAGAGTGAAGGATAGCTCCTTCATTGATGAGGTTAGTGAAGAACCTATAGAAACCCTAGGGGCTTATGCAAGTAAGGGATAGCATGCACCCAGAGTATGTTAGTGGTATGGTAGTAGGTTGAAACCCTGGCCAGAAGGGCACGATGGATGGCTTATGAGATAAGCATAAAGAGATATGGATAATCATGAGAAAACATAAGTTTAAGCATAGGCTTCACCTATGTAGAGGTATGCCTGTGAGCTTGATCCTTCATGGAGAGATGACCTCTAGTAGTATGACTAGATGTGGAGTTAGCTTTAGAGATATAGAAGGAACCAAGCAAGAAGTTTGGAAACCTAAAACCCCGATATGTGAGGAACAGTGGGGAGACGAGAATGATGTGACCTAAGTGGATGATAGTGGTTGCCTCATGCATGATCCCTGGAGGCTGATGATATCTTGGTTACCTTTAGAGGAACCAAACCCTAGAGAGAGGATGATGCTTCTGGTACCTATGTGCCTATGGTATAGGCATTTACCTTCTGAGACATGAAGAAAAGTTCCTTAGACCTGGAGAGGTTTGGTAACAGGTTGTGAGGCCTTGTACCTTGTTGGTTATCCTTGAGGAGGACTCAACCCTGATGTGTTGCTCGAGTTGAAGGATGATAGGGAGTGCATGTCATGCCTTATACATGCTTGATTCGTGGTTAAGAGTTTGAGCATGCAGTTAAACACCCAAAGGTGAACCTAGGATTCCTAGGCCTAAGAGGGGAAGCAGTGTACCCAATGTTCATGATAAGATTTGAGTCTCTATAGTTTCGAGCATGGTACTCCTGATGTGTAGAGGTAAAGGAAACCCCTTAAGTTAAGGGTATGTTTGATGAACCCCTCACGACTAAGTTGATCTAATGTTGAGGAAAGAGAACAAGTATGACCTAGCATGGTTTAATAGGTGGTCTGCTTGTGCCCTAGTAGCTGCTAGGTTAGGCATGCTCATGTAAAGGTAAACCCTAAGGACGGTTGTGACCTTGTTGTCAAGAGTTGTAGTTTCCTCCCATCCTGGGAGAGGGACCCTTTGGTTGGGTATATACCAGTTTTATTGGTGTTGAGGTAACCTAAAGAGGTTTCATAGGATCTTGAGAAAGCTAAGTGAAAAGTACATGGTATGAGATTGAACCTGTAGACCCATATTTAATCATCTCTAAGTGCATATGGATGTGTTACCATGGAGGTAACCGGTATGGGGCCTGACCAAGGTAGACAGGTCGCCATGATCCCTAAGAAAGGATAAAAGACAGCACAAGAATGCAGAGAGAGATGATGAAGTATTGGGTAAGGTTCTATGTTGGACATGTACTATAATAGAATCCTATGTCTATCCTAGGGTCAGGTAGGGATAAGATCGATGGAAGAAGGAGTTGCCTAATTCCCTAGTTACACATGACCATAGGGTCGGGAGGTAACAACTATCGTTGTCTGAGGGCCATGGATTAGGAGATTGATCACCTTCATGAACTCATGGGACCCAAAGGGTAGATGAGTAGGGCACTCTCTGGATGCATAAGGGAAAAGGGATGACCCCAAAAGTGCTGGCACCCTATAGACCTAGAGGAGATGACCAAGGATTGTGTGGTGACCCAAGTAGGTTCGAGACCAGTTTTCCATGGAAGTAACTTTGATATCATGATTCTTGTGATGTAGAGACATAAGTTGCACATTTCAACTTAGAATTGAAGGTGTACTGGCGATGTGGGATGTATCATCTCTACTCTTGGAATAGGAAGAACTTTGTGTTTGGACAGCCGCCAAATGCTTATTTCCTCTTATTATGAGAGGGAGAGATGGGACAGTATGCATGCCATACACCAAGGATAAAAGATGATGTGAGTTGGAACGTTGCTACAAGGTATGAAAATAGATATGATAACATACCTTGGTGGAGTGAATGATACATGGATGGTTTACAAACACTAAGAGAAGTAGTGTAGTCAACTTGTGAGGATGTTTTATCAGGAGCTATGTGGAATTTGCAAGTTAACCAAGGTTGAGTTTGATCATAATGAGGATGAGCTCAGAGCTTCTCGATGAAGACCAACTTAGAGTTTGAGATGAGATGATAAGTATAATACATGGAGGTGTATGTTACCTAACACCTAAGGATAAGAAGTGGTAATGAATGCTCTGGTTGAGATATAGTGCCTAGTTTAGCTGGAAGCTAGAAGAAGTTGAGGTTGTTAGGCTAACCTTAAGTTGAGAAATAGAGATAAGTTTGGCTAACACTCAGATATAATGAGATCTGTTGAACAAGATTAGTGGTTGTTTGGATAGCCAGCCTAGTCCTTGATGTGGCAGAAGGATGGTTGTAGAACCCTAGATACACTTCTTTGGATAGGAAGGTAATAAAACCCTATTGAGAGTGGTTTAGGGTTTTTGAGGAATTGATCTTGAGGAATCATGCCATACAGGAGATCATGGTTTTAAGATCACCAAACACCGTGATACTAAAAAGATAGTAAGTGGTAGTAGCACTTTGGTTGCTTGGTGTGAAGTTTCATGTAGCATGTGGTCATGCAAGACAAGAGTGAAGGATGAACACCAGTAACCCAGTGCTTTGACTTAGAAGTTAAAGAATCCCCAAGAGGGAATGGGAATTCATCACTACAGATGTGGTGGTAAGTCTTCCCTAGACCAAAGAAGGTCAAGATGCAATATGGGTTATGGTAGATCACCTTACCTAGATGACATGAGATAGAAAGAATGCTATCAAGGGACATATTTGGTTGAACTACTTAAGAGAGAAAGATGGTTCAGCTACACAATGATGCAAGTTCAAAAGTTCTTGAGTATGACCTAAAGGTTCACTTCCATGAGGTAGAAGTAGATACATGAAGAACTCGATGATAGTATAGTTTATCACCCCTAACTAATGGTTAGTTTGATCCAGACTAGCGGGTCTGATGAGAGAAAGTGTGCTTGTTCAGGGTTATACAAAGAGACAGTTCTTAAGATGTGATGTTAACCACCATAGCCTTTATTGGGATGCAAGAAGTTCTATAAGGAGGTTGTTTCAGTCACCACTTCATTAAGATGATGTTGGTGAAGCAGGCCTCGTGAAGGTTAGAAAAGAACCACAATGTGTGCAGATGAAGTCACTTTGATCATGCAATGGCTGAGAGAGAGCCCAGTGGTGACATGAGTCATGAGCTGATGCAAAGCAGACTGACGTGCAGTTCACTATGGGAGAATAATGTGAAAATCTGACCCCTCTGAGCTACGGCTGAGAAAGCTGAGTCCCTGATATATGGGTCCATTTGAGATGGATTGGTGGAGATAGTTGTGTTTATCCTTGCCCCTCATGATAACATGATGTATAAGGTGTTACATGAGTCCAGTCTAGAGCACTATGTGAGGTACCCAAGCTAGGTGTTGAGCCCTGAACCTATTCAGCTTTTGAGAGGCTGAAATATCCTGAGTCACCTATGAGGGTACGATATACCAAGGTAAGAAAGAACTCAAACGGAAGAATATGAGATGATGAAGGTTCTTGGGAAGCACCATGGAAAGGGTAAGGCCACATGGGAGCCACGATGGACATAGGAAAGGTTTATCTTGATTTGTTTGTTTGCTTGGTGGAATTTTGAGGGCAAAATTCCTATAAGAGGGGAAGGATGTTACAACCCCGATTTTGGGTTCATCTGATGAGAAATGTAAACTCTCATATTGGACAAATAATGATGTAATTTTGTTTACAATAGCCTTGATGATTGTATTGTGGGCTTTATTGGCTATTGGGCCCAATATCACGGAAATTCAATTAATTAATGAATAATTGAGAATTTGATAAAAGAAAGATGTGGAAACCTCTAGAAGGCAAAAGAATGTAATCCAAAGATGGATTTCGTGCCTCTTGGGTTCCTTGGGTTCCAAGGAATCTAAAGTTTCAAAGAAAATCAATAAGAAAAGAAAAGATCAATTAAGTATTTCTTTATTAAGAAAGAAATTGAAAATAATGGTAAAATGTGGAAAATAAGTGAAAAGAGGTAAAATTTAGTTATTCTTGGTGGAATTTCGTATCCCAAGGATTCCTACAGATAAGAGGAACACCAATGAGGAAAATAAAAGAAAAATAACGAGAAATCCTCAAAAAGAGCTATTTTAATAAGAAATAAACAAGATAATGAGAAATAATAGAGAATAATGCATTTAGATGCATCTAGAAGGATAATGAGTATCCAATAAAAAGGATTTCGAAATAATAGAGTTTCTTGGGATCCAAGGAGTCCCAATAAAGAGGAAAGAAAGAGAAAGTACCAAAATTGCAAAATAAAGGGATAATGGGAATACATAATTAATGAATTATGTGGTTTTGTTAAGAAGAAAGTATTTTCTAATTAAGGAAATATATTTTTGTGGCCAATATATTAAAAGGCATGAATAAAGATAATAATGAGAAGGAATTTTCGTATTCCTAAATATCCAAGTAATAAAGGATATCAAAGAGGTAAGAAGGACAGAGAATCTTGCTTCTCCATGAAGGAATTGGATTCCTATTAGAAAAGAACTTTGTTTCTTCATGGGCAAGAGTCTTAGGGCGTGGACAACCACCCCTATATAAAGGGTTGATCTCTGGCCTAAGTTGGAGTAAGATCTCACATATTCCACTCTCTCCTCTCCATCTTCTTTTTCATAAAAACCCTAGCCATGGAGGGTAATGACCCGGAGTAACGTGGAGCCTTGGACGGGAGCTAGATGGGGGGGCACGATGCTCCCAGGTCTTTGGAAAGGAGCACAACTGCCGTCTCGTGGCCCTAGGACCCACACAATGCCGACCGGAGGGCTGTAGACCAGCCACGATTGCAAACCCAGAAAGCCCGACTCGGTCGCCCTAGCCGTGACCCAAGGGTAACGTCCAGTGCAGGGAGGCATGGTGGAGGTAGGGGGACCACCCCTGGTGGTCATTGAGGTCCAAGGAGCAGCGGTCGGGCCGCGTACAATCCCTACCCTAACGGCAGCAGAAGGGAAGCTGCGAGGAAGGAGATGAGTGGATGCTTTTAACAAGTTTACCCTTCTGAGTTGTGAAGAGACCACGATATGTGTAGGGGTATAAGAGACTTTTCAAAATGTCTTCAAACAAGCCAGACCATGTTGCATGGAGCGAGCGACGTGGCACACTCCTATTGGCCCAAAGTAAGTGGATTTTATAAAATTCGTAGTTATTTATTCGTAGCTCGGATTAGCACGCATAAAATATTAAAGTTGCTCAGAAAAATGAGGGGAATCCATTAAAAATATAATCGAAGCCGGATTCCTCTTGCAATTCGAAAATTAATGGAAGCTGTCAACTTTAATGTATTAATGTTTAAATAACCTTATTTTGAGATGAATAATATATTTATAAGGGTTTAAAGGATGAACTTTGCATATAATTAGTTAATTTAGAGTTTATGTGCATAAATAGGCTTTAATAGGCCTTGAAACCCTAATGTTGGTAATTAGGACTACTAATGGCTTTAATTATTCGATTTCATGCATAGAACTGAGTTTTCATGGTTATAAGATTTTTAGAGCATTAAAGTTATTAATTTGTGGATAAATAACCTTAATATAGAAATTAGGGTTTGTGAATGAATCATGATGGGATTAATGAAAAATAGAGTTCGTATGCGAATTCAATCATAATGACCTTGTCATATATTAAAAGGATAAAAATATTAGCTTTAATGTAAAAGAGGCTTAATGGGCTTATTTAATGGTTAATTATGCCTTTAATCCGAAACTGAGGATTAGATGTTGAAATAATCAGGGTTTGTGATCAATTGCGTTAAATTGTGGTTTAAGATAATAAAAGATGAAGGGAAACCCTAATTGTAATGGAAACCCTAAAAGTGGACTAGAAACCCTAGGAAGCGAGCTAGATTTAATAGATCTTAATGACATGAGTAATAAAAGGAAATTGTATAATTGTTTTAGGATCTTATTGAATGCTTACTTGCCTATTGATTGTTTGGACTATTTCTGTCTCACATCAACTTGACAGGTATGTGGTTAATTATGAATAACTGCCTTAGTTTCCTGAGGATTTTCCGGATGGTTAATCGCATTGAATACAAATTATCAGTTTGGATGTTCATACTTGCAAATCATAAAGTCACTATGATTATCACATTAATAATAGAAGTATGTATTCTCGCACCTACATGCCACCCTGATGGAAGATGCCAAAGGTCAGGCCCAGATGGGTAGACCAATGGTTACCATGAGTGGTGACCCCAGGCAGCAAGCTCGGGAATGACAAGGTGGCCTATGATATTGCATGACTAGAGGGCACCATGAGTGGTGACCCCAGGCACCAAGCTCGGGATTGAGAAGGTGGCCTTAAGTCAATAGCAAAAGTGAAACCCGAAAGTGGGTATGTCGGGGTTAGGGCAAAAGAAGTGGAGAATGTCATACTGAAAAAGTGTAAATTGGTTTGTTAATTAACTTGATTGTGATAATTAGATTGTTATCCATATGTGCAAACTTTTGGTGGTCCCCACATACCGGCATATTCTGATATGCTGATTGATGTTTTGTTTGTCGGTGTTTTAGGTACAAGCTTGAAAAGGACAAACTGTAAAGTGGTATATGTGAAATTAATTAAGAGTTAAAGTACAATGGAGGATTAGTTAGAGTAGACTCCTGATGCGGATAGATGTAGATATCCCAGTTTTGAAAAAGGTATGCAAAGTTTTATTTTATACCAGTTTCCAGTTTAGTTGGTAAAATTTATTAATTGTTATTTATTATTTGTCAAACCTTTGATCTGGGTTATTAGATAACGGCTCTAATCTCTTGGTCTCCCTTAAGTGGGAGTTACCGTGAGACGGGGTCATTACAGTAATAGTTAGATAGAGCTTTTTCATTTTGATATGCCTTATCTTGATGTTATCTAATAATCATAAGAAGGATTTCTGTTATGGATTTTCCTATTGATTGTCCTATGGGGACATAGGGAAGAAATGATGAGAACTAGAATTTATATTCTGTTCAGTATTCTTTTGAATGTTCTATAATTGCTCTTATCTGTGTGAAAGAGGATGAGATATAGAAGTGATGCCTGGAGAAAATCCAGGAATGTTAAATCATGTGTTTGTGATGATACGAAAAGTAAGGAATATGATAGTACACAAAGTGCATACTACCTAATCTCAGTACTTGTATACCCTGGCCAGGTATTCAACTATTGAAGATAAGGTGTGTATGGAACTCTTAGATTGTTATCTTTCTGATTACCCTGATCAAGTAATCATTTTGAGACAATCTAGTGAGCATAAAAAAAACTAGAAATATGGCATGGATATTTTTATCACATCCTAAGTGCAATAAAATGGAATCTGAGATGATATCAGATCAATTTGTTTTTATGACAAAGTAAAAAGTATAATCCTCATGATAAGAGAATGAGAACAAGGGAGATGATCCATGTATGATAAAGTCTGTGTGAATGGTAAAGATCTTTTCCCATGATGTGGAAATGGGAAATGTAATAAAATCACAAAATGTTCATAAACATGTTAGATAATAACAAATAAAGTAATGATGACATGTAATCATCCTTATAATTCCTATGCTGATGGAAAGTATCCTAGGATGAAACAAGAGTAAGTGACTCATGAACAGTTGAAAGTTCATGCAATAATCTGAGGAGATGATAATCTCTTCTCTTTGATAAACAGCCATGGGTGATGATGGGGTGATAAGAGGAATATGTTTCTTTGTGTTCTTTCCTTTCAGGGACATGGAAATCAAGTGATTACTATGTGTAAGGACCCTGACCTTCATTTTGGGCTTATCTTGTTTGCTTTGCCTAAACCTTATGTTTAGTTGCTTGCTAATCGCCTTTAGTGGTGATTAGGGTTTGCTTGTTCTTTGTTGAGAGTTGGAGGTGCTACTTGCAAATAACCTAAGTTTAGGGTTGATTAGAAAGTTTGTCACCTTGAGAGATGTTTCTCTCTCTCCTTGCTTCCTCTAGAGTTGAGAGGAAGGGTTGGGCTCGTTACTAGTATTGCCTTGGGCTTTGTTGAGCTCTGTTGGGCCTTGTTTTGCTTTGTTTGGGCCTTGCTTTGCCTTGTTGGACCCTGTATCGGGCAAGAGAGCTTTGTGTCAGCCATGGGTGTGTCGCCCATGGGGCTATGTCAGGCAAGGGAGTGGTGTGTCGACCATGGACCATCTTTGACTCTTAGCTTCATTTGTGTCACCACTCTAGTAGACACTTGGTGCATGATGCTTGCATGTGGCAATTGCCTTGGACATGTGTATGAGGTGGGATGAGAAGGTGGCATTGCCCATGGACAAGTGTCCCTAGGTGGGCGAAACATTGCCTTGTTTTCTCCTCCACCCTCTTCTATATATGTACCTCCTTTCTCTTGCTAAGGATCCCTTTAGTTCCTTAGTTTCCCCTCTTCCTTGGTGAATGACACCTCTCCTTTTCAACCTTAGTGGTCGATACCCTTGGAGGAGCTAAGCTTGGTGGTCGATCCTTCTCTTTGGAGTCTTCTTCTTCTTCCTCTTGTGGTGGCTGAAGGTGTTGTTTGGTGCTAGGAGCTTGGAGCTTGCTTAAGTGGGTTACATAACTCCTAAACTTATCTATACTACTCCCCTTTCTTGTTGCATAATATGTTACATATTAATCGGCCATACTCCTTGCTAGATATGTGTCTTGCTCTAGTTTTCACCTTTGATCTTATTGGATATATGATATTGTTGCTATAATGGATGTGATGGATGTGCTTTGATCTTGGTGGCCAAACCCTATGTGTAGAGTTTCTTGGGCAATACCCCTTTTCTCTCCTTTGGTCTTGAGAAGTGAGTTCGGCTCTAGTGATATAGGAAACACCCCTCTCACTTGGTTGTTGAGAGGTGAGTCTATACTCTAGTTGCTTGAGCAACACTCTTCTCTCACCATGGATTTGAGAGGTGAGCCTTGGTTGAGCCTTGGCCGATATGGAAATGATCCATCATGTTGCCTGATTGGTGATGGAGGTTGTGCAAAACCCCTCTCCTTGGTTGTTGAGAGGTGAGCCAATCCTCTTGATCTTTTAGGGTTTTGATGATGGTGATCTTGAGGTTAATGATGACCTTATCAGGATGAGCTTGGTGCCTTGCACGATACACCTTGTAGTAATGCTGCCCGACACACCTCCCTTGGTGTAGGGTTTTGATCTTGGCCGATATGATGTGTTTGGTTGGCTTTGTGCCCAATATTACTCTCTTGACCTTGATGATGAGCTTGTGCAATATGCCTTGATCTAGATGATCCTTTGACCTAGTAGTTGTTGCCCCCTTGACCGATAGAGTGTCTGGTTGATATCTCTATTTGGAGTCTTGGGCGATACATGTTGGGTCAGGTTCTTTCCCAAAATGGGTTGAGTGGTAGCCCTTGTGAGTACCTTGTGGTGCCTGATATGGTGTGTTGGTTTTAGTTGGGCGATAGGCTTCCTTATGGTGCCTTTATATCATTTGATGATGAATACCTTAGTGGGAAATACAAGGTTGTCCTGGGCACCATGATCTTAGCCGATAGGGTGGTGATGGTTGTCCAACACAACCCAAACCCTAACCCTAGCTAGCCATTTGAGCTTTGCTCGATACACATAGCTGCCTTTCACACCTTGACCTTGGATGCACAATATGCCCCATGGAGCCAGCTACATGATACACTTCTTGGTCTTAGTTGTGTGACACGCCATGAAGTGGTTGCCCGATATACCTTGCCTTTGGGTTGGATGATATGTGGCTAAGTGCTTGGCCGATAGGCCTCTAGTGAGGGTCTTTACCCTACCCGATACCACCTATAGTGAGGGTTGCCCTACCCGTCACACTTATAGTGAGGGTAGCGAGCACCTTTGGTGAGGGTCATGTCTAACCTGGAAACCCTACCTAGTGGTCTTTTATTATGTAATCGCATCTTTGTTGATAATGAAATATGGATATTAGTTTGCAAACCTATGCTATGTTGGATGTCTAAAGATGATGTCGTTTAAGATGATAATATGCTTTCTTATGTTTATAAGGTAAAGAGCATAAATGAATGCCCTTGATTTGATAGCAATGATGTATTTGATACAGTATGACACACATATTTATAATCATGACATGTGCATCTGCAAACCCTAATAACATGATAATCTATAAGAGCTATGTCTGGTGATTTTAAGTTATCTCTCTTGATGAGCATACTAACCATGCAGGTATATTAAATGGATTCATATCCAGGTAAGATCTATGAGGTATATGTGTTTGAATAACACTGCATCATGATGATAACTCTTATTGATGAGACAACATGCATCACCGGTATGATGAGATAGGTCTGAGGACCTGATGAGGGTTGAGTGCCTAGTTGAGGTGCTATCCTTTGATGATTAGATAAGGGATTGCTATCCCAGGATATTGATGCCTTGAGAGGCAGTAGCAATTTGTGAGGAGGGATTGAGATCCCATGATGATGTGATAATAACAATATTAATATAGCTCAATGTTGTTTATGTTTTACAACTTGGTTGCCTCAAAAACTCACTTAAAATATACTAATTAATTATAGTGGAACATATCATGTAGTTTTCCCTGGCCATAGATCCATCATCGTCGGGATTTGGTGATGGAGAAATAGGTTTATCCTACGGGATTACCTGGAGCACATACTGTTGAATATGTGGGGTTTCTCCTAGCCAAAAATAGGAGGATTTGAGTACAACTGTGGTTGTAGACTCTATATGGTAAAGAGCATGGTGAACAGGCCCATGACTCAATGAGTTAGAGCATGAATGCATTCATGGCTCAAGAGCACGGTGATCAGGCCCATGGCTCAAAAGTATAATAGCACCTGTGTCAAGGTGAGCTAGAGATATGGGTAGCTTGCGGAGATGACCCTAAGGCTAAGTCCATATAAGCATGATACTGCGGTCCTGCTTTGGTTTTCGTGCACTGACCACGAGGAGGTGAGGTCATGGAGTCTAGCTCTCCCAATGACCTTGTATGGCACCAGTTTTTGGGCTTCACAGCCAAAGGTTGGATTTGAGCAGGGACAACTCACTTCCTCAGGGCATAATAAAACGTAATCCATTCAAATAGTATATACTACTTAGAGCAAAACACGGAACATTAGTTCAGGCCTTTCTTATATAGCTGATCTAGTTATACCTTGCAGTTATGTGTACGATCCTTATATTTTGTGATAAGTTCTTATTAAGCTTATCTTCTCAATCATGTTTCATAAATAAATACTTGGTTGTATGCCTCCTGGATATCTTGGTAAAATTGATGGTAATAATAGTCTTGCTCAGTATGTTGCTCTTATTATATGTCTTTACCGACTATCTGCTTTATCTGCTTTAAACCTTCTGAGGTTTTATAGTTTCGGCAGGGAGTTATGTTTCTCTCTGGGACTGTGTGTCTCACCCCGCTAGTTTACAACCTTTTTAGGTGATCATGCTAGATGTGGTGGTGGTCGCGAAGTTGCGGCCGAGCAGCAAGAAGAGCAGTAGAAGGCAAGAGATGGACATGATGTTGTTTTGGTGGTTTTGTAGTAGAGTTCTAGAGTCATCCCTGTACTCTCAGGTCCTCAGAGGTGTTTTGATGATGTTTTATAATGCTTACCTGATGTAGCTTTGTATACCTTGATGATGGCCTGATGTGGCCCATTATGTATAAACAGGTGATGAACTCATGTGCTGATAGTACAGTTAGTTCCAATAAGCTGTGGACATATATCAGGCTTGTAAATGTTTATATAACATGTTTTCTTATAGGATATGGATGTAATAGTTCTCTTTCACCTGCTTTCTGCAAACGGTTATAATTAACCAGTGTTTTCGGTAATATGTGGTTTATGGTGTTTCCGCACGTTTTCGTGTGGCATTTCATTTTCTGTGTGATAGTGGGTGTCATAGATAGTTTGGTAACATAGCTCTAGGTTTGCTGAGTCTATAGGGATCTAGGACTAGGTTGTGTCTATTCTTGTGAGATTTCTAGATTTTCTTACAATAATCTTTTGCCCTTAGCGGAAGATAAAGCTTAAAGAAGTCTGGAAACCATGAAGAACATGCTGCTGAGAGCAGCGATTCTATATCAGTTGATGGAGCAAGAGTGCAGGCACATGAAGATCGGGTGCCTGAGGTCCCCCAACTTGACTCAGCCATTCTTGAAAACCCTGCCTATCAGCACCTTATGGGGTAGTTGATGGCTACGATGAATCACATGGTGGAAATAATGCTAGTGCCTATGCAAAGAGCACATGCTCCCCATGGTGAATCATCAAGCATTAGGAAGACCTTTGAGTGGCTTCTCTAAGTCGGAGCTTCAGATCACGCTGGAACGGCTGATCCAGCGGATGCAGATCTATGGCTGACAGGTCTCGAGAAGGCCTTCTGGATCCTCGACATCCTCAAAGCAGACGAAGTCAAGCACATTGTCTACCTTCTGAAGGGTAGTGTTGGCCACTGGTGGGCCATCGAGGAGGAGAAGCGACCCGGTGAGGTGTTCTATTGGGAGGTTTTCTGGCGAGAGTTTGTCAGCAGATACTTCCTGAAGACGTATCTGGACGAGAAGATCTACCAGTTTGAGCATTTGTGCTAAGGATCGATGAGCATCACTGAGTATGAAGCCAAGTTCATAGACTTGCTGAGGTTTTGTCCTCACATGGTGGTGACAGATGATGAGTAGATCAGACAGTTTGAGAAGGGTTTGAGTGTTGAATTGTCAACACCAGTTGCTGCCTTGGAAAATAGGGAGCGGTTTGCCATGTTCGTGGAGTCTGTCTGCATGATTGAACGGTCTGTTAGGGAGAAAAGGGAGTCCATGACCAAGAAAAGGCATGCTTAGTTTCTAGGATAGAGGTTTGATGGCTCCAAGAGGCCAAGGTTTTTGACACCTTCCGCAATGCAGAGTTCTCATGTACCATCTCAGTGGTCTCCAAGTAAGGGAAGAGGGTGTGGATTTTTTCCATCCAGAGCTCATAGTACAACTTTGGTAATAGTGACAGGGCCATCTAGGCCGCAGATAGAAGGTAGGTCATGTTACCACTATGGACAGACTGGGCATTTGAGGTCAAATTGCCCAAAGAGAGATGTTGAAGTGACACAATAGCCAAGGCAGAATCAACAAGGGTCAGATAGACAACATCCCAGTAGTAGCAGAGGGCGAGGACGTGGTCAAACGTCATAAGTGAGATCTTATGCCCAAGGAAGCATAGGACATGGACAGCAAGCAACGACTCGATTATATGCTATGAGTCAGCCAGAGGCGATACTCAACCCCCAAGTGGTGGTAGGTCAAATGGAGTTATTTCATTCTGATGTGTCTTCTTCTTGCTTTATATATGTTCTGGTTGACCCGGGTGCTACGCACTCTTTTATCACACGTAGTACGCTTGAAAGATGTCTTTTACCTATTAGTTGTAAGAAAGATAGCATGTTGTTAGAAACCCCTCTTGATGGTTCCTCGATGCTTTGAGAAGCGTGTCCATCTTGTGTTCTATCTTTTTTGGGACACAGTATACAAGTGGATCTTATAGCACTTGAGATGCATGGATTCGATGTGATCCTTGGGATGGATACCTTAGAGAAGTATAAGGTTGTGTTGGATTGTGGTTCCAAGCAAGCAGTGTTTGATGACGATGGTGAAAGATGGATCTTCCAAGGTGATAGGAAGATTCTTCTAACGTGTTTAGTATCAGCGATGGTGGTAGAGAAGTTGTTGTGGCAAGGATGTAAGGTGTTCCTAGCTCATGTTGTGGATACCAAAGCAAAAGGTCCTAGTCTTGAGGAGGTGCCTGTTGTCTGAGAGTTTGTAGATGTGTTTCCCGAGGAGTTTCCCAGTATTCCCCCGCCTCGAGAGATTGACTTTGATATCAGTTTGGTGCCAGGGACACATCCAGTTGCTCAGATACCATACCGGATGGCTCCAGCTGAGATGGCAGAGCTGAAGAAGAAGTTACAAGAGTTGTTGGATAAGGGTTTCGTCAGACCGAGCGCATCACCTTGGGGTGCTCCAGTCCTATTTGTAAAGAAGAAGGACGGGTCAATGTGGTTTTGCATAGATTACCGGCAGTTGAACAAAGTCACGATCAAGAATAAGTACATGTTGCCAAGAATAGATGATCTGTTCGATCAGTTGTGTGGTGCTATAGTGTTTTTGAAAATCGATCTACGGTCTGTATATCATCAATTGAGGATTAAGGCAGATGACATACCAAAGTCAACTTTTAGGATGAGGTATGGTCACTTTGAGTTTGTGGTTATGGTGTTTGGGCTAACTAATGCACCTGCTACCTTCATGGATCTGATGAATAGGGTGTTCTGTCCATTTCTAGATCAGTTTGTTGTATTTTTTATAGATGACATCTTGATCTATAGTCGGGACAGTCAAGAGCATGAACAACGTCTTCAACAAGTGTTAACTCTTCTTTGCCAACATCAGTTGTATGCCAAGTTTAGTAAGTACGAGTTCTGGTTGAAAGACATGACTTTCTTGGGTCATGTGATATCTGCAGAAGGAGTCAGAGTGGACCCTAAGAAGGTGGAGTCAGTTGTAGATTGGGAGCAATTGAAGACGCTGACAGAAGTTCATAGTTTTCTGGGTTTGGCAGGATATTACCATAGGTTTATAAAGGACATCAGTTTGATCGCGCTGCCGATGACAAAGATGACCAGGAAGGATGTACCTTTTGTTTGGGATGATCGTTGTCAGCAAGCTTTCCAAAGTTTGAAGGAGAAGTTGACTAGTGCTCTAGTGTTGGTGCTGCCAAAGCCTGGGAAAGGCTACGTTGTTTTCTGTGATGCTTCCAAGAAAGGATTAGGTTGTGTGTTGATGCAGGAATATCATGTGGTTTCTTTTGCTTCATGACAACTTAAGAAACATGAGGAGAAATATCCGACACATGATTTGGAGCTGGCAGCGGTGGTTCATGCGTTAAATATTTGGAGACACTATCTTTATGGGGAAGTGTGTCATATCTTTACAGATCATAAGAACTTGAAGTACATCTTCTCACAGAGTGAGCTGAACATGCGACAACATCTCTGGATGGAGCTGATCAATGATTATGACTGCACCATTGAGTATCATCCTGGTAAGGCGAACGTGGTAGCTGATGCGCTTAGCAGAAATTCTCCTTCTTCTCGTTCAATGAAGAAAGCATAGTTGAGTTCTTTGGAATTCCATATGGGGGATATGTTTGTCTCCTTACCATAAATGAATGTGCATATGGAAGTTTCCTTGTTGGCAGGATTGTTGGAACAGATACAAGTAAAGCCTACATTGAGGCAGCAGATCAAAGATGCACATCAGACAGATGCTTCAGTTCAGTTGATCAAGTCAGAGTTTGGCAGCGAAAAGCATGATGGGTTCCATTAGTTCAAAGATGAACTAGTTTACTATCATAGTAGGATGGTGGTCCCTGATGTTGATGATCTGAGAAAGCTAGTGCTCGAGGAAGCACACACATCTATGTATGCAATGCATCCAGGTGTCATGAAGATGTATCATAATCTGAAGGACCTATATTGGTGGTCTGGCTTGAAGAAGGATGTAGCCAAGTTTGTGGCTAGGTGTGCGGTATGCCAGAAAGTTAAGGCTGAGCATCAGAATCCGACGGGTACGTTGCAACCCATGGTGATACAGCAGTGGAAATGTGATCATATAACCATGGATTTCATAGTTGGTCTACCAAATATAGCTAAGAATCATGATTCCATTTGGGTGATAGTGGACAGATTGATGAAGTATGTGCATTTCATACCTATAAAGACAATGTATATAGTAGAGAATCTTGCTCAGGTGTATGTATATGAGATAGTGCATTTGCACAGTGTACTAGCAATGATAGTTTCTGACATAGGTCCTCAATTCACGAGTCATTTTTGGGGAAAATTGCACAAAGCGTTGGGAACACAGTTGAGGTTCAGTACTGATTTCCAACCGCAGACAGATGGACGGTCTGAAAGGACTATTCATACTTTGGAGGATCTCCTCTGATCTTATGTTTTGTAGTTCCTATGCATTTGGGACGTACATCTCAGTTTGATAGAGTGCGCCTACAACAATAGTTACCAATGGAGCATTGACATGGCTCCTTATGAGGCTCTATATGGCAGGAAGTGTAGATCTGCTCTAGGTTGGTATGAGTCTGGTGAGTATCAGCTTCTGGGTCCTGAGTTAGTGCAACAGACAACAGAGAAGATCAGAGTGATATAGTAAAAGTTGAAAACAACACAGGACAGACAGAAGTCATACGCAGATAATCGCCTATGACCTGTAGAGTTCCAGGTGGGAGACAAAGTGTATCTCAAGGTCTCACCTTGGAAAGGCGTGCTGAGGTTTATCCAGAAAGGCAAACTGGCACCCAGGTATATGGGGCCATATTCGATGATAGAATGTGTTGGCAAGGTAGTTTATAAGCTAGAGTTGCCGCTAGAGTTGCACAGGTTACATCTGGTGTTCCATGTCAGCATGCTAAAGAAAAGTCATCCAGATACGAGAATAGTGATACAACCATTTGAGGTTGATCTCAATGAAGATGTGACCTATGAGGAAGGCCTAGTGATGATCCTTGATAGAAGAGTAAAGAAGTTAAAAAGGAAGGACTTGGTTCTTGTGAAGGTTCTTTGGCATCATCGTGGCATTGAGGAAGCCACGTGGGAGCTTGAGGAAGAGATGAGGAGGAAGTATCCCTCACTTTTCTCTTCAGATTTTAGGGACGAAATCCCTTTGTAGAGGTTTATGGTGTGTAAGGACCCTGACCTTCGTTTTGGGCTTATCATGTTTGCTTTGCCTAAACCTTGTGTTTAGTTGCTTGTTAATCACCTTTAGTGGTGATTAGGGTTTGCTTGTGCTTTGTTGAGAGTTGGAGGTGCTACTTGCAAATAACCTAAGTTTAGGGTTGATGAGCAAGTTTGTCACCTTGAGAGATGTTTCTCTCTCTCCTTGCTTCCTATAGAGTTGAGAGGAAGGGTTGGGCTTGTTGCTTGTGTTGCCTTGGGCTTTGTTGAGCTCTGTTGGGCCTTATTTTGCTTTGTTTGGGCCTTGCTTTGCCTTATTGGACCTGTATCGGGCAAGAGAGCTTTGTGTCAGCCATGGGTGTGTCACCCATGGGGCTGTGTCGAGCAAGGGAGTGGTGTGTCGGCCATGGACCATCTTTGACTCATAGCTTCGTTTGTGTCACCACTCTAGTGGACACTTGGTGTGTAACATCCCAGGATTTGAGGCCTCCGATAAAACACTCTTCAAAGGAATGATTGGACTACCCATATCACCAAGGTGCACCTCCTTTTCAGGGAGCCCATCTCTAAAGAACTCCATAGTTAAGCGTGCTCGGCTTGGAGTAGTACTAGGATGGGTGACCAGTCGGGACGTTGATCCTGGCTTGCGCGTCAGTGTGGACAAAGTGCGCAGTTAAGGCTAGTGGTGGTCTGTGGGGCCAGTCGTCATTCCTAAAACTCTACTAGAGCCTTGGGCAGTGGGCTCGGGCGTTACAAATGGTATCAGAGCCATAACCCCTCCAGTAGGTGGGGCCCACATGGGCATGTGGCATGCCAGTCTTGAGCCGTGTGGTCCAGGCAAGTTGGAAAGGGCTATCCGTAGAGACGAGATGGAGCTGCCCTTGCGCTGGTAGCCGTGGACGGGAGCTGGATGTCCATGGGCCATTGTGGGTATGCACTGAAATGGGGTCAGATTATGAGGCCATATGGTTGAGCCTTGACGAGGACGTCAAGAGTCTAAGTGGGGGAGATTGTAACATCCCAAGATTTGAGGCCTCAGATAAAACACTCTTCAAAGGAATGATAGGACTACCCATATCACCAAGGTGCACCTCCTTTTCAGGGAGCCCATCTCTAAAGAACTCCATAGTTAAGCGTGCTCGGCTTGGAGTAGTACTAGGATGGGTGACCAGTCGGGAAGTTGATCCTGGCTTGAGCGTCAGTGTGGACAAAGTGCGCAGTTAAGGCTAGTGGTGGTCTGTGGGGCCAGTCGTCATTCCTAAAACTCTACTAGAGCCTTGGGCAGTGGGCCCGGGCGTTACAAATGGTATCAGAGCCATAACCCCTCCAGTAGGTGGGGCCCACATGGGCATGTGGCATGCCAGTCTTGAGCCGTGTGGTCCAGGCAAGTTGGAAAGGGCTATCCGTAGAGACGAGATGGAGCTGCCCTTGCGCTGGTAGCTGTGGACGGGAGCTGGATGTCCATGGGCCATTGTGGGTATGCACTGAAATGGGGTCAGATTATGAGGCCATATGGTTGAGCCTTGACGAGGACGTCAAGAGTCTAAGTTGGGGAGATTGTAACATCCCAGGATTTGAGGCCTCAGATAAAACACTCTTCAAAGGAATGATTGGACTACCCATATCACCAAGGTGCACCTCCTTTTCAGGGAGCCCATCTCTAAAGAACTCCATAGTTAAGCGTGCTCGGCTTGGAGTAGTACTAGGATGGGTGACCAGTCGGGAAGTTGATCCTGGCTTGAGCGTCAGTGTGGACAAAGTGCGCAGTTAAGGCTAGTGGTGGTCTTTGGGGCCAGTCGTCATTCCTAAAACTCTACTAGAGCCTTGGGCAGTGGGCCCGGGCGTTACATGGTGCATGATGCTTGCATGTGGCAATTTCCTTGGACATGTGTATGAGGTGGGATGAGAAGGTAGCATTGCCCATGGACAAGTGTCCCTAGGTGGGCGACACATTGCCTTGTTTTCTCCTCCACCCTCTTCTATATATGTACCTCCTTTCTCTAGCTAAGGATCCCTTTAGTTCCTTAGTTTCCCCTCTTCCTTGGTGAACGACACCTCTCCTTTGCAACCTTGGTGGTTGATACCCTTGGAGGATCTAAGCTTGATGGTCAGTCCTTCTCTTTGGATTCTTCTTCTTCTTCCTCTTATGGTGGCTGAAGGTGTTGCTTGGTACTAGGAGCTTGTAGCTTGCTTAAGGCGGGTTACATAACTCCTAACCTTATCTATACTACTCCCCTTTCTTGTTTCATAATATGTTTCATCTTGATCGGCCATACTCCTTGCTAGATATGTTTCTTGCTCTAGTTTACACCTTTGATCTTGTTGGATATATGATCTTGTTGCTATAATGGATGTGATGGATGTGCTTTGATCTTGGTGGCCAAACCCTATGTGTAGAGTTTCTTAGGCAATACCCCTTTTCTCTCCTTTGGTCTTGAGAAGTGAGTTTGGATCTAGTGATATAGGCAACACCCCTCTCACTTGGTTGTTGAGAGGTGAATCTATACTCTAGTTGCTTGAGCAACACTCTTCTCTCACCATGGATTTGAGAGGTGAGCCTTGGTTGAGCCTTGGCCGATATGGAAATGATCCATCATGTTGCCTGATTGGTTATGGAGGTTGTGCAAAACCCCTCTCTTGGTTGTTGAGAGGTGAGCCAATCATCTTGATCTTTTAGGGTTTTGATGGTGGTGATCTTGAGGTTGATGATGACCTTGTCGGGATGAGCTTGGTGCCTTGCACGATACACCTTGTAGTAGTGTTGCCCGACACACCTCCCTTGGTCTAGGGTTTTGATCTTAGCCGATATGATGTGTTTGGTTGGCTTTGTGCCCGATATGGCTCTCTTGACCTTGATGATGATCTTGGGTGATATGCTTTGATCTAGATGATCCTTTGACCTAGTAGTTTTTGCCCCCTTGGCCGATAGAGTGTCCGGTTGATATCTTTGTTTGGAGTCTTGGGCGATACATGTTGGGTCAGGTTCTTGCCCAACATGGGTTGAGTGGTGGCCCTTGTGAGTACCTTGTGGTGACCGATATGGTGTGTTGGTTTTAGTTGGGCGATAGGCTTCCTTATGGTGCCTTTGTGTCGTTTGATGATGAGTACCTTAGTGGGCGATACAAGGTTGGCCTGGGCGCCATGATCTTAGCCGATAGGGTGGTGATGGTTGTCCGACACAACCCAAACTCTAACCCTAGCTAGACATTTGAGCTTTTCTCGATACACATAGTTGCCTGTCACACCTTGACCTTGGATGCACGGTATGCCCCATGGACCCATCTACACAATACACTTCTTGGTCTTGGTTGTGCGACACACCATGAAGTGGTTTCCCGATATACCTTGCCTTTGGGTTGGCCGATATGTGGCTAAGTGCTTGGCCGATAGGCCTCTAGTGAGGGTCGTTACCCTGCCTGATACCACCTATAGTGAGGGTTGCCCTACCCGTCACACTTCTAGTGAGGGTAGTGGGCACCTTTGGTGAGGGTCATGTCGAACCCAGAAACCCTACCTAGTGGTTTTTTATCATGTAATTGCATCTTTGTTGATAATGAAATATGGATATTAGTTTGCAAATCCATGCTATGTCAGATGTCTAAAGATGATGTCATTTAAGATGATATGATGCTTGCTCAAGTTTATAAGGTAAAGAGCATAAATGAATGCCCTTGATTTGATAGCAGTGATGTATTTGATACAGTATGACACACATATTTATAATCATGACATGTGCATCTTCAAACCATAATAACATGATAATCCGTACGATCTATGTATGGTGATTTTAAGTTATCTCTCTTGATGAGCATACTAACCATGTAGGTATATTAAATGGATTCATAGCCAGGTAAGATCTATGAGGTATATGTGTTTGAATAACACTGCATCATGATGATAACTCTTGTTGATGAGACAACGTGCATCACTAGTATGATGAGATAGGTCTGAGGACATGATGAAGGCCGAGTTCCTAGTTGAGGTGTTATCCTGTGATGATGAGATAAGGGATTTCTATCCCAGGATATTGATGCCTTGAGAGGCAGTAGCAATCTGTGAGGAGGGATTGAGATCCCATGATGATGTGATAATAACAATATTAATGTAGCTCAATGTTGTTTATGTTTTACAACTTGGTTGCCTCAACAACTCACTTAAAATATACTAACTAATTATAGTGGAGCATATCATGTAGTTTGCCCAGGCCATAGATCCATCATCGTCAGGATTTGGTGATGGAGAAACAGGTTTATCCTACGGGATTACCTGGAGCGCATATTGTTGAATATGTGGGGTTTCTCCTAGCAAAAAATAGGAGGATTTGAGTACAACTGTGGTTGTAGACTCCGTATGGTAAAGAGCATGGTGAACAGGCCCATGACTCAATGAGTTAGAGCATGAATGTGTTCATGGCTCAAGAGCACGGTGATCAGGCTCGTGGCTCAAAAGTATAATATCACCTGTGTCAAGGTGAGCTAGAGATATGGGTAGCTTGCGGAGCTAACCCTAAGGTTGAGGTCATATAAGCATGAGACTGTGGTCCTACTTTGGTTTTTGTGCATTGACCACAATGAGGTGAGGTCATGGAGTCCGACTCTCCCAATGACCTTGTATGGCACTAGTTTTTGGGATTCACAGCCAAAGGTTGGATTTGAGCAGTGACAGCTCACTTCCTAAGGGCATAATAAAATGTAATCCAGCCGAATAGTATATACTTCTTAGAGAAAAACACAGAACATTGGTTCAGGCCTTACTTATATAGCTGATCTAGTTATACCTTGCAGTTATGTGTACGATCCTTATATTTTGTGATAAGTTCTTATAAAGCTTATCTTGTCAATCATGTTCCATAAAGAAATACTTGGTTGTATGCCTCCTGGATATCTTGGTAAGATTGATGGTAATAATAGTCTTACTCAGTATGCTGCTCTTATTATATGTCTTTACCGGCTATCTGCTTTATCTGCTTTAAACCTTCTGAGTTTTATAGTTTCTATGGGGAGTTATGTTTCTCATTGGGACTGTGTGTCTCACCCCACTGGTTTACAACCTTTTTAGGTGATCGTGCTAGGCGTGGTGGTGGTCGTGAGGTTACGGCCGAGCAGCACGAAGAGCAGTAGAAGGCAAGAGATGGACATGTTGTTATTTTGGTGGTTTTGTAGTAGAGTCCTAGAGTCATCCTTGTACTCTCAGGTCCTCAGAGGTGTTTTGACGATGTTTTACGATGCTTACCTGATGTAGCTTTGTATACCCTGATGCTGGCCTGATGTGGCCTGTTATGTATAAACATGTGATGAACTCATGTACTGACAGTACAGCTGGTTCCGATAAGCTGTGGACATATATCATGCTTGTAAATGTTTATATAACATGTTTTCTTGTAGGATCTGGATGTAATAGTTCTCTTTCACCTGCTTTCCGCAAATGGTTTTAATTAACCCGTGTTTTCGGTAATATGTTGTTTATGGTGTTTCTGCACGTTTTCGTGTGGCATTTCATTGTCTGTGTAATAGTGGGGTGTCACACTATGACACTTGATTTGCATGAGTTAAAAGTATTCAATTGATGGATACTTAGAAAAGTATCAGTTCGTCTTGGACTTTGGTTCCAAGATAAAGATATATGTAACAAGTAATGTCCCAAGATAAAAGAAAGATTCTTTTATATGTGTGGCTTTGGTAATAACAACAGAGAGATGGAAATGATGAGGATGTGACGTGTTTTTGACACATGTGATGGATACCAAAGTAAGGAATTCTAGTATCTAAGAAATATCAGGTGGTATGGGATAGTAAAAACATAACTCCTAATCAGTTGATTTATGTTGGTTACCTGGAATGGCCAACTATGAAATCAGTCTAGTTACATACTATAGTATGGACATCATATGTTAGGGGTTTGTGCTCTGCATAAACATGACATCGATAAGGATGTATTAATCAAAGGAACAATTGTAGAATCATTTTGGGAAAAAGCTTATTAAACTAAAAAAAATTCTTAGAATATCTCTCTCTAGATCTGTTGAGGCAGCCTATACATAACATATAAATATACCTCTAAGATAAGTTCTTAATTGATAAGTAACCTCCCCTTATGACAAGAGAATGTAAAACTAATGAGATAGTTGGTACAAGTAGTAAGAAAGTTTAGTGTTGTGTCAATAGGTTAGATGGCATAATAGATGCATGATAAGACTTGTAGTCCCAAGTGGGTGACAGAACACAACTATGGTCTTTCCTTGAAAGAGAAATGACAAACTAAGTAAGGGGTATGGAAAACTCCCAAGATCAAGGATCATATTACATAAAGATGTAAGTTGAAAAGGTAAACAAGCAGTGAGGTTTGACACCTGAGTTAAATAGGGTATGTATAATGTTTCTATGACTAAGAAAAGTGTTACCTGACACGGAGTTGACTCTAAAGTCAATAATGAAAATGACAGTGGAGTATGTGTCATGTATGATATATTCTATGATAACCCTGTGAGAAAGGACTTTGTGTTGGTCAAAGTTCTATGGCATCTACATGACATTAAGATGTTATGTGGATACTTGATGATATGATGAATGAATAATATTTTTCTCCCTTTACCTGGGATTTTAGGGACGAAATCCTTGTTAGGGGTTTATAACTTGTAATGACCCTGACCTGGGTTATGAGGTAACCCTATTTTTTTTGTCTAAGTAAGTTGCTTAGAAATTTAATATAAACCTCTAAGGATTTTTGTTATAATGTGACACACTTATGTTTCAAGTTTGGTCCTAATTGAATATTGTTTGAGCAATGTTCCTTTGTTTTGGACCAAAGTGCAATTTAGCCAATATGAGGGGTTATATTGCAAAATGTCACATTTTGAACATGAATTAAGTGTTTTAGCATCATAAGAGAGAGAGTTATGCTAAGTGGTGTCTTGTGGAAAGCCTAAATTCCAAGTTTGAACATGTTTGAATAATGCTAGTACCTTGTACACCAATTTTGGTACAAATTGTAATTTACCCAAAAAGTAGGGTTGATATGAAAATTACCACCTCTAGAGTGTCCCTACTACCTCCTAGTATCATTTAGAGGAGATACAAATAAGGATACACCATGTTTGAATCTATTGTGAGTGATGGTGATCTTGGTGATGAAATGACCAAGAAAAAGGGTTGAATATGAAACCCTAACTTGGGTTGTATCAAGATGAAAAGCTTATATATGAGTGTCTATCAGACAAGGAGCAATAGGAGGAGTCTCATATCGTTTTTTAGACTCTTTTCAAAGCCCATGACGTGAAAAGCACCTCAAGGAGGTGAAGTGTATCAGTTTACAACTTCCTTAGAAAAGTTGTATCGGGTTGTGAACAAAGTGGTGATTTAATTTATATATCTTATTCAAAAGGATAAGTAATTGATGAAATTTCATCCCTAGATGTGAAGTCCACGGATTTTCTAAAATTTAATCTGATGTGTGACGTCCAAATTGAAACCCTCACCTCAGTGGGAATCCCAATTCAAACATCACACACTAGGCTAAGAAAGAGAAAATCAAGGGAGTCAGAAGGAAATAATAGTAGCACATGCACATGAACAATAATCAAATCATACACACATGTTCACCATTCAACATATAATTACAACATGAATTGTTACAACATTTGATATTACATATTGAACAACAAACTTCTACATATACATGTACTACTACTAAACTACAAGATCTTAAGACAACAGGTCCACCTGTACATCAAGTCGCCACACAACTCTCAACTATCCTGGTTCTTCAAGAGCATAACCACAACCTAAAAAAAAGATTACATGTGGTACACATCATCACAATATTCAAGAATATTGTACTGAGTATGCCTACGTGTCTTTTATATACCTCTCATCATATTTTGGCAATAAGATAAAACTAATACTTGGCAGCATTAAGGAAATATAAGAAAAAGCATATACTTGCACAAAGATGTTCATTAACAAAAGAGAACACATATATTTTAAGCACATTTCCATCATATATATCGTACATCTGCCCCCAAGGGCTATGATGTTTTTAGGCCTTATGATCTACTACCAAAGAGTTTGAGATCATTTTACGTGTGATATACTACCAAAGAGTTTGAGATCTAACACATGTGATCTACTACCAAAGAGTTTCAGATCACTTCAATGCACTGTACTACCAATGAGTTTAGTGCTATCATATGATGAATCAGATATCTTATGTTTCATGTGTTCATAGCCATAAGTATGGAAAATCATGCAACATATCATACAAGAACAATCATTTCATCCAATATCATATGCCAAGTATTTTACTACACATATAACACAAGCATATTGTATAATAAGCCAAGTAAGAGGTAATGGTGTACCTTCCAAAGAGATATTCCTAATCATCACATATACTCCTGATGTCAACTATATCCTTGGTCAAACCCTGATCAAGACAAGATCATATACTATCATCAGGTTCTCATCATCTTACAACTCATCTTAACCCTAATTGTGTTCATTAGGGTTTCACTTTATCTCATTAGGATATTCCCATCATTATTACTTGTATTCTAGTCTTATAATTATCTTACTGATGTCATATTCTAAATTATAGTTCATTATCTGAGCATTAGGTTCCATATCCTGATATGAGCTTACTCTGTAAATTTCATCAATTATTGAGCATGTATGCATTAATTGCATTATCTTTAGTGTTATCAACCCTAATTAGCCATATTAATCAAATTATATGCTTTCAAACATCAATAATATAATTACTGACCTTATTGGACTACAAACATGAATTATGATGCACGGGTATTTTCTCATAATTTAGGCCATCGTTTGATATTTATTATCCATCAAATGAGCATTTCACCACTTACATGATATAACTATTATTAGTGCATCAAAAGCCTGATATTATTATTCTGATGTATTCTACTCATTTTTGTGAACATTTCGGTAGTTTGTTTGTAATTTTCTGATAAACGAGCTAATTACTGTGGCTTATCAAAGATCTAGGTAAATATGGGATTTTCATACCTTTTGGCCAATCCAGAGCCGCCACTTGGTCACTAGGTGGTGTGTGGGCCGTCTGGTCCACACTAGGATCCATCCAGTTCACAGACTCTAGATCTGGTTCATGTTAGTCATCTGTGGCAGGTTCTCCTCCCGTTTTGGGCTCCTGCGCGAGAACAGCGCCGCCGCGGTCACGACTCAAGCAACTGATCGTTGGCCCTCCAGTTCCCCACATCATCTTCTAGTTCCTCCATTCTTTCTCCTTCTTGTATGATGCATGTGTGCGGCGTGCGTCCTCTGTTCCTCATCTTCCAGGGAGCATCACCACAAGGGCTCACCTTCGATGAGAAAGCAGCGATGAGATGCTCCTCCTCGCCATCTAAAAACGTGGACTCCCCCAGTTCCGTGCATTTCTTCTAGAGGTTCCTCCTCCTCGCCCTCTCCGACTACCATAAGGGAGCTCGATGCCTCATGATCATCTGCTCCTGCTTGCCAGCCTGCTCTCAAGCGCCGCCACGGCAAGGTACTACTTCTCCTCATGGTTCTACGAACTCACTAGCACTGTTGTTGCCATGGCGGAGCAAGCAAGTAGAACTGCCCCTCCTCACTGCTTGGGAGTCCGGCTGCGCCTATGGGAGACTCCCATCCCTGACTCGCCGCCGTTGTGGACCTCCTCATGGGGCAGTTATGAGTAGCACCTTTGGAACCAATTATCTACCTGTTTTGTTGCTCCTTACGCATCTCGCTTGACCGTCGAGAAGCCTGAAGTTTCTCCTCCTCTCTCTTCTGATCTAACAGATCTGGCCTTCTCCTAGCTTTGTGCACGAGTCCGACGGGCTAGGTTCTCTGCTGGCATGGTCGAGCTGTTGTGCTCTATGCCATCTACAAAAGGCACCAGAGGTAGGGAGATGAAGATCCTCATTTCTGGTTTGTATTCCTGACATGTGGGGCTCTCCGACTCTTCTCATCGTGAACAACCACCCCCATGATATATGTCTCAGCCCACGTTCAAAGAGTATGACGACGTTGTGGCTTTCACCTAGAGATAAGATCATGACCGCAAGATACAAGATGCAATCTAAGCCGTCATTCATCCATGTCTGGCAGAGATGAAGTCTGCATCATAAGTTAAATGGTGGCATCGTCAAACTACAGGCATCAGCTGTCTAAGGTTATGTGATTGATAAAAAGTTAGGTCTATAAATCCTTAATAGCATGCATTATTTCATCATATTCAAACTTGAATAACTTCCTCTTGGATCCTATAATTGACACCAAAATTTGACCATATCTTCCCTACCACTCAAGATACCTTCTACTCAAATTTGGTGCCAAAACTCAACTGTTGGACCATTCAATTAAATTCCTCAAAAAGGCATAAAGTTAAGGATCTTAATCATGATATTAACATCAATCAACAAAACTACTTTGTCACAAGTTTGGAACCCTCAATCTATCTCAACCTTATGCTTTCACTTAAATCATTGGACATTTTAGGATTCCAAAAGTCTACTACATCACATCCTACACACCTTAAAAGATATTTCATCCTCGAAATTAAGCCAGAAAACCCACTTTGTCACATCATATACATCTTAAAAGAACTTTCATCCTCGAAAGTAAACCATACTCATACTTCCAGGGAAAACCTAAGGATCTTCTTCCACATATATAGTATGATTCTAGGTGTAACATATCCACGAAGGTTACCTAGAACCATGTATCCAAAGCACTATTAGGGGGTTTACAACCATCTTGGGTGCACAAGCACTCCATTCAGGGTTGAACACAAGGTTTAGAAGCTTAGGTTAAGTCATTCCATATCTCATATATTAGGGTTATTTCCTTATATCAACCCATGCATTAGGGTTCCCATATCATATTACCATGTTCTCAAGGAGATAACTCAAGTTATCCCATATGTCAAAGTATCATAAACATTTTATTGAGCTAATTGTTATAACATGTTCAGCATTAACATATGCCTTTTAGGAGGAAGTTAACTATAGTTAACCCACTTTATTCATCTGGATCGTATCAAAGTGTTTTAATCATTATATTGTGCTAGCGGTCAAACTATATTTTCCATCTTTGTTAATTACTACGATTAACACCTCGTGTAACATGTTTCATTCATATGATCTTATTTCATTATTCATACCAAATTGCATCATTTACTAGTGAATTCATCACAAGATTAAACAATAGTTTCACATTAATCATCATTATTCATGTACATGGTTAACCATCATTTATGCATAGAGATCTATCAAACCATCTCTAGGTTTTCATCATATCATGTCTATATATCACATCTCGAGATTAGATCACATCCTTACATATATATTATACCATGGTTGTGCTAAACAAACTTATGTGAGTGGTTTGTTAAACATATGTCAAAACTTCATCTGGTCCAACTGAGGTCCTAACCCTTATCATGAGGGTAATTCCATGCTCAGTCTCGCTGAGCTAACTCAAATCTATGAGTATCACATATGATTATACTTTATCTTTCCTCTTGGTCTAAGGTTCTCAGGTATACCTCATTGGCACTAGAGATAGCCTTACAAGCTCTAGCCACATAAGCACAACCAAAACACGATATGGAATACTCTTATCAGCTCCATACCCATGAAAACTATTTCTCAACTCTCTTTCTCTTATATACACACCACTAGATTCCTATGTGGAAACTACCAACCTGAGCATGAGGCTTCACAGAAACTAACATAGCTACCTCCTCCAGGGTCTTGGGCTCTCTCCCTCACCCAGATGGTAGGCACTCATATTCATGTTCAGATATGCACATATAGCCAGCCTCTCTTTATCTCTAGGATTTGGTCCTCCCAAGGACATCTAGGGTTCAACAAACTATAGGAATCATACATAGAGCAGCTCAACTCAATCACTCATGAGTAGTCTAGTTTAGGACACATCATTTCACATATTTTTCATTATTCTCATATCTTGGAGTTTAGGTTCTCTGACCTTCTCAATGGGTCTCGCTCTCTCTAGAGTTAACCCTAAAACTGGTCCTAACACTAGAGGTCCTCCTTTGTAAAAGAGCTTGAGGCTCATGCTGACTCGCAACCTTGTCTTAACTTAACACATCCTTTCTCATAAAAGCCTAGTTACTTTCATCATCAACACTTATCTCAAATCCTCAAAACTGGACCTAAGTCCTCAAAGCCAAACATATATTATCGTAAACCATCTTATACCATCTATATAAGGCCTACATCATATCATCAAAACTTATTTCATCTATCACATATTCCAACAAGGCTCTAGACATCTAATCTAGAACTACTCTCTCTTCTAGACTGATGTCATTCACTTTCACTTAGGTTTCATGACCACCTCCTACTCGTACATGTGTGGGGACACATTTTTGTAATAGATATATATAATAAAATATTATATAGTTTTTATCCGATAAAACATGTGTCAGACAAAACTATCAAGGTTCGATATGATTGGAATCAAAAACCAAATCCTGAAAATGAGTATCCCACACATAGTAGAGAGTCCAGTGTCATGAAAACTAATAAAAAGGGTGATAACATGGTGTAGACTAGCATAGCTACTCTAGACAATGAGCGCCATATGTCTAGGGTTTCTCTTCCCTTGATGCACGTCATTTCCAAATAGTGCAACATCCCATACCGCTGCACTACAAGGAAAGAATGACATCTAAGGACTTGCTACTCAACAAGCACCAGTCTAGACCTAGTTCTCAGACATCTAGGTGCTAACCTAGAGGCTAGGTCAGATCTAGTCTCTATAATACGACTAATCTAATCCTAATGATTATTAAGTTCAAGGTTCTTTAGTTTTGAGTTGCATAATGAGCAAATGTCAGGCTTTTCTATTGTTCATGCTCTGATACCACCTGTGACGTCCCCAGATTTTCTAAAATTTAATCTGATGTGTGACGTCCAAATTGAAACCCTCACCTCAGTGGGAATCCCAATTTAAACATCACACACTAGGCTAAGAAAGAGAAAATCAAGGGAGTCAGAAGGAAATAATAGTAGCACATGCACATGAACAATAATCAAACCATACACACATGTTCACCATTCAACATATAATTACAACTTGAATTATTACAACATTTGATATTACATATTGAACAACAAACTTCTACATATACATGTACTACTACTAAACTACAGGATCTTAAGACAACAGGTCCACCTGTACATCAACTCGCCATACAACTCTCAACTATCCCGGTTCTTCAAGAGCATAACCACAACCTAAACAAAAGATTACATGTGGTACATGTCAACACAATATTCAAGAATATTGTACTGAGTATGCCTACGTGTCTTTTATATACCTCTCATCATATTTTGGCAATAAGATAAAACTAATACTTGGCAGCATTAAGGAAATATAAGAAAAAGCATATACTTGCACAAACATGTTCATTAACAAAAGAGAACACATATATTTTAAGCACATTTCCATCATATATCTCGTACATCTGCCCCCAAGGGATATGATGTTTTTAGGCCTTATGATCTACTACCAAAGAGTTTGAGATCATTTTACGTGTGATATACTACCAAAGAGTTTGAGATCTAACACATGTGATCTACTACCAAAGAGTTTGAGATCACTTCAATGCATTGTACTACCAATGAGTTTAGTGTTAACGTATGATGAATCAAATATCTTATGTTTCATGTGTTCATAGCCATAAGTATGGAAAATCATGCAACATATCATACAAGAACAATCATTTCATCCAATACCATATGCCAAGTATTTTACTACACATATAACATAAGCATATTGTATAATAAGCCAAGTAAGAGGTAATGGCGTACCTTCCAAAGAGATATTCCTAATCATCACATATACTCCTGATGTCAACTATATCCTAGGTCAAACCCTGGTCAAGATAAGATCATATACTATCATCAGGTTCTCATCATCTTACATCTCATCTTAACCCTAATTGTGTTCATTAGGGTTTCACTTTATATCATTAGGATATTCCCATCATTATTACTTGTATTCTAGTCTTAGAATTATCTTACTGATGTCATATTCTAAATTATAGTTCATTATCTGAGCATTAGGTTCCATATCCTGATATGAGCTTACTCTATAAATTTCATCATTTATTGAGCATGTATGCATTAATTGCATTATCTTTAGTGTTAGCAACCCTAATTAGCCATATTAATCAAATTATATGCTTTCAAACATCAATAATATAATTACTGACCTTATATGGACTACAAACATGAATTATGATTCACGGGTATTTTCTCATAATTTAGGCCATCGTTTGATATTTATTATCCATCAAATGAGCATTTCACCACTTACATGATATAACTATTATTAGTGCATCAAAAGCCTGATATTATTATTCTGATGTATTCTACTCATTTTGTGAACATTTTGGTAGTTTATTTGTAATTTTCTGATAAACGAGCTAATTACTGTGGCTTATCAAAGATCTAGGTAAATATGGGATTTTCATACCTTTTGGCCAATCCAGAGCCGCCACTTGGTCACTAGGTGGTGTATGGGCCGTATGGTCCACACTAGGATCCATCCAGTTCACAGACTCTAGATCTGGTTCATGTTAGTCATCTGTGGTGGGTTCTCCTCCTGTTTTGGGCTCCTGCGCGAGAACAGCGCCGCCACGGTCATGACTCAAGCAACCGATCGTTGGCCCTCCGGTTCCCCGCATCAACTTCTAGTTCCTCCATTCTTTCTCCTTCTTGTATGATGCCTGTGTGCGGCGTGCGTCCTCTATTCCTCGTCCACCAGGGAGCATCTCCACAAGGGCTCACCTCCGATGAGCAAGCAGTGACGAGATGCTCCTCCTCGCCATCTAAAAACACAGACTCCCCCAGTTCTGTGCATTTCTTCTAGAGGTTCCTCCTCCTCACCCTCTCCTACTACCACAAGGGAGCTCGATGCCTCATGATCATCTGCTCCCGCTCTCCAGCCTGCTCTCAAGTGTCGACATGGCAAGGTACTTCTTCTCATGGTTCTATGAACTCGCCGACACTGCTGCTGCCATGGCGGAGCAAGCAAGCAGAACTGCCCCTCCTCACTACTTGGGAGTCCGGCTGCGCCTATGGGAGACTCCCATCCCTGACTCGCTGCCGTTGTGGACCTCCTCATGGGGCGGTTATGAGTAGCACCTTCAGAACCAATTATCTACCTATTTTTCTGCTCCTTACGCATCTCGCTTGACCGCCGAGAAGCTTGGAGTTTCTCCTACTCTCTTCTGATCTACCGGATCTGGCCTTCTCCTAGCTTTGTGCACGAGTCCGACGGGCTAGGTTCTCTGCTGGCATGGTCGAGCTGTTGTGCTCTATGCCGTCTACAAAAGGCACTGGAGGTAGCGGGATGAAGATCCTCATTTATGGTTTGTATGCCTGACATGTGGGGCTCTCCGACTCTTCTCATCGTGAACAACCACCCCCACGATATATGTCTCAGCCCACGTTCAAAGAGTACGACGACGTTGTGGCTTTCACCTAGAGATAAGATCATGACCACAAGATACAAGATGCAATCTAAGCCGTCATTCATCCATGTGTGGTAGAGATGAAGTCTGCATCATAAGTCAAACGGTGGCATCATCAAACTACAGTCATCAGTTGTCTAAGGTTATGTGATTGATAAACAACTTAGGTCTATAAATCCTTAATAGCATGCATTATTTCATCATATTCAAACTTGAATAACTTCCTCTTGGATCCTATAATTGACACCAAAATTTGACCATAGCTTCCCTACCACTCAAGCTACCTTCTACTCAAATTTGGTGCCAAAACTCAACTGTTGGACCATTCAATTAAATTCCTCAAAAAGGCATAAAGTTAAGGATCTTAATCATGATATTAACATCAATCAACAAACCTACTTTGTCAAGAGCTTGGAACCCTCAATCTATCTCAACCTTATGCTTTCACTTAAATCATTGGACATTTTAGGATTCCAAAAGTCTACTCCATCACACTAGATTATCCTCAAGTGTTTTCCATGTCAAGATAAATGTTAATGCATGCATGTACACGTGTCACCCATGCATGGACACGTGGCACCTAATATCTCAAATTGATGACACCTCAATTTCACACTTCTTCATGAACAACAAGTATATATACCCCTTCCTTTCACCCCTAAGTGAACGTTTTCAAATCCTACCACCTCCTTTCTCTTAGATATCATGCATAGGGTACTTGTATCATGCAGGAGTGAAGTGGTGTCATGCATAGGGCCTTGGTTATCATCCATAGCAAGTTTATATCGGCCAAGTAGGGTGATATCGGCCTAGTGAGGTGATATCAGACATAGTTGAGTGTTTTGATCACAAGTGAGGGGGATATCGGCCAAAAGTGATGGCATATCATGCAAGAGTAGTGAGGTATCGTGCAAGGTGCTAAGGATCAAGAGGGAGATCAATACTTAACCCTAAGGTGAGGCCATGATCATCTTCAACCTTAGATTGAAGCATGATTTTAGGGTTATGATCTTCCTTTCTTTTCTTCTTCACCAATTGCTTATCCATGGTGATTCCTTGTATATGAAGGAGTTGTGAACGAGCCTTGGACTTTTGATAAGTCATCTTCAACCTTAGGAACGTGGATCTTTGGATCTTGGAGCTTTGAAGTTGTTCTTAAGGTGGGTTATATAACTTGAACTCTATCATGTTATTATTCATCACCTAAATTGATATACTTAATGATCTACTTTTAATTCCGAAATTTTCTGAAATAGTTGATGACATTATGAGTTCTAGTAGTTTCTTAGACCTGTTGCCATGAACTATAATAGTTAGAACAAAGTTATAGAGCTTGAAGAAGATGGTATCACCTTATAAAGTGATATCGGGTTCAAGCACACAAGCAAGCACCTCTAACCCGATATGGTGATGCACCTACTCCGCTAAAATGATATGGATATGATTTTATATCTTCTTGCACGATATGGTGGGGTAGTATACACCTCTTACACGATATAAGGTCAAGAAAATGCCTCAAAAATGATATTGGGCTAAGCACACACCTCTCTGCCCGATATGGTGTGAAGCACACACACACGTCTCTGCTCGATATGGTGTGAAGCATACACGCACCTCTCTGTCCGATATGGTGTGAAGCACACACTCACCTCTTTTCCCGATATGGTATGAAGCATACACACACCTCTCTGCCCGATATGCTGTGAAGAACACACACACCTCTCTGCCCGATATGGTGTGAAGCATACACACACCTCTCTGCCCGATATAGTGTGAAGCACACACACACCTCTCTGTCCGATATGGGGTGAAGCATACACACACCTCTCTACCCGATATGGTGTGAAGCACACACACATCTCTGTCTGATATGGTGTGAAGCATACACACACCTCTCTGCCCGATATGGTGTGAAGAATACACACACCTCTCTGCACAATATGGTGTCAATCACACACACACCTCTCTGCCCGATATGGTGTGAAGCACACACACACCTCTCTGCCCGATATGGTGTGAAGCACACACACACCTCTCTGCTCGATATGGTGTGAAGCGCACACACACCTCTCTGACCGATATGGTCTGAAGCACACACACACACCTCTCTTCTCGATATGGTGTGAAGCACACACACACCTCTCTGCCCAATATGGTGTGAAGCGCACACACACCTCTCTACCCGATATGGTGTGAAGCACACACCTCTCTGCCCGATATGGTGTGAAGCACACACACACCTCTATACTCGATATGGTGTGAAGCACACACACACCTCTCTGTCCGATATGGTGTGAAGCACACACCTCTCTACCAAATATGGTGTGAAGCACACACACACACACACCTCTCTTCCCGATATGGTGTGAAGCACACACCTCTCTGCCCGATATGGTGTGAAGCACACACACACCTCTTTGCCCCTTATGATGTAAAGCAAGCATACACCTCTTTCCCGATATGGTAAGCACACATACACCTCTAAAGTGATATGGCAAGCAAGCATACACCTCTTTCTCAATATGGTAAGCATACATACACCTCTAAAGTGATATGGGTAGCAAGCATACACCTCTAAACTAATACTGGGTTAAGAATACACCTTTTGGACAATATGGTGTTGAGCACATATCTCTAAAATGATATGGTGGGTAACCCAATACACTAGATGACAAGAGTGGCAAGGTGGTTAGTACCCTAGTACATGTGATGGCTAATACACTAAAGTAGGGTGTGGCCAATATCTTCAAGTGAGGTGAGGATGTTACACCCATGAAGGGTGAAGTTGATACACCATATGAATGGTAAGTTTGATACCTTAATGGGTAAGGGTATGCGGGATATGATGATGCCTAGATCAATATACACCTAACCCAATACATGTGTTCAACTTGACATACATGATTCAATATGATGCACCTTGTAAAGGTGAGGGTAAAATATTCTTAGGAGTGATGAGTCTAACACCAAGTGATGATGTGGTTAATACCTTGATAGGTGAAACACCTAAAGTGGATATAATGGTGTATCAACAATGCCTTAACTCGAGATGAGACCATATCACTTTATGATAGTTGGGTAATTCAAGTGTGTGACTTGTGGCCAATGAATTACAGGATAAATGTGATGGGCTAGTGCATAAAGTATTATGATGGGAAATACCCTAATACAAGATAAGTTGATGAACTTAAGTAAGTTAAAAAGTGATGAGGGAAGTGATACACCAAGGAATGACAAATATCACATCCAGCACTTCAAGGTTGATGCACCTTGATGCACCTTGATGCACCTTAAATCCAATATACTTGGATGAGTAACACATGAAGTGTGTCATGTCAATTGTTACATTGAGATGTAATGAGTTTAATGCACTTTGATAAGTGTAGGCTAACATACCTTGAGAAAGGGTTAAGCCAAGATAATAAAGTATGATGTAATCAATATCCTAGTGAGGATGAGAGAGAAACTCATACTTTGTGTTGAGAATCATTTAATGATAAATAATGAGAATAAATAAGTATGATTGAATACTTATGATATCAATGTATGCTCTTAAATGTGTGGAGCAATAAATTAGGGTTTGGATTGATAATATGAATAAGTTGTTGCCTAGTGAGAGGTGACAAGATGTGCAATGGCCTTGTAAGCCATATGAATCAGTTGTTGCCTAGTGAGAGGTGGCATGATGTGTAATGGCCTTGTGAGACATATGAATAAGTTGTTGCCCAGTGAGAGGTGACAAGATATGTAATGGCCTTGTGAGCCATATGGAATACTTGTACAAAAAGTAAAATGAATACATGGGTCTGAGGACCTAGAGGTAATGTTTATAAATTATAGAGATAACAATGTTATGTGACGATCCAAGGGTTTGAATACCCAGAACCAGTAATCATGATAATGATGTGAAGGGATGAGAATTCCTAGTAATGTGATGAGGGACTGAGATCCCAAGTATCATGTGTTTTAAAGATTTGAAAAGTATGTGATAGATGTATTACACTTTTCTTTGTAGCATTTGTTGTGATTAATAATGATAACTTGTTTGATTCTAGAAGAAGGATGTAATATATGTAATACATCATTAGGAACTATAAAACATTGCCCTGACCATAGATCCATCAGTGTCAGGATTTGCTGAATGGTGAAATGGGTTCCCCATGGTATAACCCGGAGTGCATACTTTTGAGTATGTGGGGGCGTAAGTACGGATGAACATGTGTGAGCCGATCCCCTTACAAGCCCAAAATGAATGGGGATTTGGATATATGTCATATCCTGGCTCGAGTGCGACTTCAGGTGTAGACTCTATGTTGAGAGTGGTGAACTGGCCCGTGGTTCAGAGTATGGTGCTTGTGTCACCATGACTTAGTAATTTCATAACTGGGGACGGTTGTTAGTAGATTTTTCCCCTAAGAGAGTGTAGTTGATGTTGTAGCTCTAAGCGAGTTGCCTACATACCCTGGCAAAGCTATTTGCAGCTGACACAAGATGTCCTGCTAAACTTAAGTGGTCTCGTACTGACTGAGACAAGTGAGGTCATGGCAACCGGCTCTCCCATTGACCTTGTATGGTACCAACTTGTGAGAAGTTTGTGGTCAGTTGGAGATGAACGGGGTATGCTTCATATCCTTAGGGCATAAGTGTGATTGTTAAAATATGTTCAGCCATGTAGCATATCTGTTTAAGGATCGATTATGAAAAACATTGATTGATGCACAATTCAGTTATACATCTGAGTTGATAAATGTTATTTATGATCCTTTACATTCCTTGCAAAGCAGATAGATGAATTATGACTCTACCATGGGTAGATGCAATGTTCTCCTTGAGAAAGGAGATTATCTTATTTTGGTCATACAATGATTAATCTTGCTTGTTAATATAAAAAGAACCTCTGCCCAGTTTATAAATGCTTAATCTATGATATTAATATGGTCGGCAGAGAGTTATATCTCTCGTTGGGACAATTGTCTCACCCCGTGGGATCCACATTTTTTTAGGTGGATGTGTACGAGGTGGCTAAGATCTTTCTACAGAGGAGGAACAACAACTAAGGCAGCCGTGACAGCTCAGGTTGAGTGTACTGTCTATAATGTCTTGTAGATAGAAGTACTATGTGTCGTCTCTGTACTCTCAGGTCCTTGGAGTTGGTTTGTACTTGTTTCATGAATGATCTGATATTTTGGCTTGAATGCCTCGATGTTTTATGTTGCTCCAGTATGTGTTTTCATAGAGAAACTATTATATGTTGTCCTCAATATGATATGTTGTATAATGTAATCATGATATGTATGAGTTTTGGATCTTTTAGTAAGAGTTTTCTGGAAAAGGATCTCCTTGCAAAATAGTTTTAAATTTTAGTGATTTTTGTTAAACCGCTCATTATGTTTATTCTGCTTAATTAGTAATGATTTGTTTGTCGATTTGATGACAGTCGTTACAAAGAGGTAGGGGATGAACCACCATAACACATCCATCTCCCAAAATCGGGGTATCTCACACTAGGGTTTTAAATTCTAAGAAATTTACACATGATAACCACCATCACTTGAGTTCTAGATCATGATATTATCTATTAGCATATTAGGGCACATTTTAGAGAAAGAAACAACAACATGTAAGCAAGATTAAGAGTGATATTAATAGAGGAGAGTAGAGAGTTATAAAACCCACCTTAAGATGATCACCACCAAGATTCCAAGCTCCAAGATCAAGAGCTCTGAGCAAATGATCAAGGGATGAAAAAACTCCACCAAAGATCCACCTTCGTCCACAAGATCACCTCATAAGAAGAAGACACCATGGTCAAAGACTGCTCAAGAAAAGAGGGCAAGAAGCTCTTGGCGAACCAAAAGAAAGAGAGAATAAATATTCCTCACACTAGGGTCTACTTTGACAAAACATGGTCTATGACAGTTGTGGTGAGATGTTCATTCCTCAAGAATGACCATCATGGAGAATCCATGATCTAGGGAAAGAATATAGAATAAGATGGAGGTAGGAGATCAAGGGAAACGCCATCAAGGAAAGGCAAACACTTACTAAGGTTGAAGATGAGCTCGGATCACCACCACCACCACATGCAAGAGAAGATCGATATCCCAAGCTCCAAGGATGAACCTCCTTGCTCTATCAAGCTCCAAGAACAAGCAAGGAAGGAGGAAGAAGATATATGGCCAAAAGGGTGTTGGTTTTATGCGTAAGTTTTAATATTTATAAACTCGAACACTAACCCGCAAGTATATGTGTGTGTAGTATTATTGAGGTCGTCCAAGGAGTAAGGTTTTGTTAGGCACAAGAGTATTGAACTTCAACAATCTAGATCTTTTAAACAAGAGAGGATTTATTATGTTAACTAAGCAATTAAAAGAAAATGAACTAAAATAGAAAACACTTGTATTAAGAATCAATTTGGATTACAGATTCTTGAGGATAGGGTTTCACATCCACATCATAACATGAAGAATAACAAAGATCAAGAACACTAGCAATAACACAAGGGAGCCATGTATCCTGCACCCACCTCCCAGTAGTGTAGAACAATCCTAAATTTGTATACCACTCCCATGGATATACTTAGATTCACACTACAAACCTTTATTCCCAATACATCCCAGCCACTCCTGTGGTTAAGGTAGTGCAGCTAAGGTACATCCCCTTACTCCTATGCACATTTTCCCAGATTATACAAAGAGCAAAAATCATACATACAAAGTGGCCAAAAAAGCATGTAAGAGGAATTAAATACATGTAAGGACCCTGACCTCTGTTTTGGGCTTACCCTGATTGTTTTGCCTAAACCTTATGTTGAGATGCTTACTATCACCTGAAGTTGTGATTAGGGTTTGTTGTGCTTTGTTGAGAGGTTGAGGTGCAACTTGCAAATTACCCAAGTTTTAGGGTTGGTGTGCAAGTTTGTCACCTTGATAGATGTCCTTCCCTCTCCTTGCATTCTCTCGGTCTGAGAGGATGGGTTGGGCTCATTTCTTGTGTAGCTTTGGGCTTTGTTTTGCCTTGTTGAGCCTTGTTGAGGCTTGGTATCCGACAAGGGTGAGCCTGGTGCCTTGTATCAGCCATGGTGTATCGGCCAGGATGGTGTATAGGCCAAGGGTGTTGGTGGATGAGTGGGGTTGCCATCTTGGGTGACACACACCCTCCACCCTAGCCTCATTTATGTCACCATCTCGGGACAAGTGGTAGTTGCTTTGCTTAGTGGGTGGCAAGTCATGGACATGTGGTTTTGAGGGTGCTAGCATGTGGCATGACCCGAGGACAAGTGTACTAGGGTCGGGTGCCACCTTGAAATGCTCTCCTTCTTCACCCCTAAGTATATAATCGACCCTTCTTGCTTGCTAGCAGCTCCTTTAGTTCCCTTAGTTGCTCCTTCTTCCCTTGGTGGCTGAGAAGGAGAGGAAAGGAGCAAGTGGTGTCTGACACTGTTGGTGTGTTGAGTGACACACCTTGCTAGCTTGTCCCTTCCCCTCTCTTGTGGTGGTGCCTTAGATCTTAGATCTTGGTGCTAGGAGCTTGGAGCTTTAGAGCTTGAGGTGGGTTACATAACTCCTAACCCTTGATATACTACTTCTTTTTCATGTTGCATGCTATATGTTCTATCTTGATCAGCCATGTCATCTTTTAGTTATGTTTCTTGCTTTAATGGTTATGAGGTTGCTTTAGATGTACCCTAGACTTTGTGGAGATGGTTATCTTGGTTGCCTTGGGTTGTCTGAACCTTGGATGTGGAGTTCTTTTAGGAAAAAACCCTCTCTCACTTTGTTGTTGAGAGGTGAGACTAGGGTCTCCTAATCCAAGGGTGAGTTGAGCTTTGGTTGGTTGGCCGATATGAGATGATGATGGACCTCCTTGTTGCCTGATAGGTGATGGAAGTTATGCAATACCCCTCTCTCACTTAATTGTCTTAAGAGGTGAGCCAACTCTCTTGAACTCTTAGGGCTTATTGGTGGCAGTCTTGAGGTTAAAGATGACCAACATGTCATGGCCTTGATGTAACAACCCCGCCTTTCAGTAACCCCCAATTAAGGGAGACCCAAAAGTCAGAGTTGTTATCCCAATTAACAGGATCAAAGGTTCGACAATTAATCAATAATTATTATGAAATTCTACCAACTAAACTGAGATATGGTATAAAATAATACTTTGCATACCTTTTAAAAACTTTGAAAATCTATTACTACCCACAGCTTGAATCTCTTCTATCTAATCCTCCTTACACTTTATTTCTTATTTTCACAATGTGTCACTTTACTGTTTGTGCTTTTCAAGGTTGTACCTAAAATGCCGACAAATAAAATGTCAGTCAGCATATAAGAATATGTCGGTATGTAGGGACAACCAAAATTTCACAAATATGGCTAATAATCTAAATATCTCAATCAAGTTAATTAACAAGCCAATTTATGCTTTCAATGTGACATTCTCCACCACTTTTGCCCTAACCCTAGAATACCCCCCTTTAGGGTTTCTGTTTTGCCATTGACTTAAGGCCACCTTCTCAATCCCGAGCTTGGTGCCTGGGGTCACCTCTCGTGGTGCCCATTAGTCATGCAATAAATACCATCTTCTCATTCCCGAGCTTGGTGTATGGGGTCACCACTCATGGTACCCATTCATCTTCCCTCCTGGGCTTGACCTTTTGGCATCATCCATCAGGGTGGCATGTAGGTGTGAGAATACACACTTCTATTATTATTGTGATAATCATAGTGACTTTATGATTTGCAAGTATGAACATCCAAACTGATAAGTTGCATTCAATGCAATGAATCATCCGGGAAACTCTTCGAGAAACTAATGCGATTAACCATAATTAACCACATACTTGTCATGTTGATTTGAGACAGAATTAATCCAATCAATGCAAGAAATCCAATAGGCAATCAAGCACATAAAGAGATCCTGAAATATGCATACAATTTCCTATCATTGATCATGCCATCAAAATCTATTAAACCTAGCTCGCTTCCTAGGGTTTCTCATCCACTTTTAGGGTTTCTATTGCAATTAGGGTTCCTCTTCATTTTTTACTATTTTAAACCCTAACTTTATACAATTACTCACAAACCCTAATTATCTCATCTATTCTTCACGAAAGATATTAAGGTTATCTTTTAACAACATATAACCCTAATTTCATATTAAAGGCACAATTAAATGTCAATTAAGTCCAATATGCCTCTTTTCATTAAAACTACCAATTTTATCCTTTTAATTCATGACAAGATCATTAGGCCCAATTATCATCTTTGGTTCCTTTCAAATTAACAGCTTATCTTTCATGAACTCTATTTATCACTAATTCCACCTTTATCCATTAGAAAACCCTAATTACCATATTAAGGGTATTTATCCACAATTAGCAACCTTTATACTCAAAGTAGCTTAGAACCATCATATCTCATCTTTATTCATGAATTTGAATAATTAAAGCCATTAAGTCACAATTACTAACTTTAGGGTTTCAAGGCCCATTAAAGCTCATTTATGTACATGAAACTCTAAATTAAACTAATTACGTGCAAATTTCATCCTTTTTTTTCTTAATGTACCTTTTTATTATTAACGGGCTAATATCAACTTTAATCATCCATAAAACCCTTCTAAATACATTAATCATCTCAATATAGGGTTTCTTAATCATTAAAGTTGATAACTTCCAATACTTTTCTAATTACAAGAGGAATTAGCTTCTAAAGCTATTTTTATTGGATTCCTCTCATTTTTCTGAGCAACTTTCATATTTTATACCCATTCATCCGAGCTACGAATAAAAAGATACAATTTTTGCAAAATAACTTACTTGGACCAATCACCGAGCGCCATGTCACCCAGTCCAGGCAACGTAGCTTGCTTTGGAAAACATAACGCAATTACAGTTTTGCCCTTACTTAAGTCGTCGATCCTTCACACGCCATAGGTGTGTTTCGGTCCAACGCGCCCCTAGGTTGTCTTCAACCTTCGGCTCCCACCATGGCCACCGACGGCTGCCGATTTGCAGCGCAACATGGGTGCGTCCTCTCCTCCTCAGGGCTTAGGGGAGGTCGCTAGCTACTTCCCTAGGTCCGCCGCCCTCCGCCACGCATGGGACACCGCTTGGTCACAGCCAGCGTGGTCGATAGCAGGCTCATCAGGCCTGCAACTTGTGGCCATCGCTGCAGCCAAATATCTGATGTTGCATCTGCATTAGGGCACAACCACGATGGTGAAGCTGCTTCCTGGTATCATGAAGCATCATGCTTCCCTCGCAACTCCCTCTTGTTGCCTTGTGGCTTCATGATCACGCTGCTTCTTTTTAGTTAGGGTTTTTGGGCAGGGTGCATGGTTGGAGATGAGTGGGAGACAAGGCAACACAAGGTTATTGGGTTCGTCCCTTATATAGGGATAGATAGCAACGCCCTAGGGTGCTTGCCCACGAAGAAACAAGGCCCCTTCTCAAAAAGGAAACCTACTTTCCTTAATCAAGTATAATATTTCTCTTTTTAAATAATTCTTTGATTATCTATGATCCTTGGCTGTTAAGGAATTCAATTATTATTTATTTTATCTTCTTGTTCTTGGCTTTTAATTCATTGACCGTAAAAATTATATTTTCCTTTAGTAGAAAATACCTCCTTTTTAACAATACCACAAAATCCATTAATTATGCATCACATAATCCTCTTATTTTGTATTTATTGGTACTTTCTCTTTCTTTTTCTCCATTGGTGCTCCTTGGACCCCAAGAAACTCTAATATTTTGAAAACCTTTTTAGTGGATACTCATTATCCATCTAGATGTATCTATAGACATTATTTCTCATTATCTTATTTATTTCTTTATTAAAATATCTCTTTTTGAGGATTTCTCTTTATCTCTCATTTTATTTTCCTTATTGTAATTCCTTTTAACATTAGGAACCTTATGCATACGAAATACCACCAAAGATAACTCAATTATACCTCTTTCCACTTATTTCCCACATTTTATCATTGTTTTCAATTTCTTTCTTAATAAAGAAATATTTAATTGATATTTTCTTTTCTTGTTGCATTATCTTTGCAACTTTAGACTCCTTGGAACCCAAGAGGCACGAAATCCACCTTTGGATTATATACTTTTGCCTTCTAGAGTTTTCTACATCTTTCTTTTCTCCATTTCTTATTAATAATGGAGTTTCTTTTGTCTTTCCCTTGTTATTGGGCCCAATAGCCAATAAAGCCCACAAAACAATCAACAAGGCTATTGTAAATGAAATCCATTTATTCAAAACAAATTATATCATTATTTGTTCAATTATCTTTAATAGAAGAAATTACATTTCTCACCAAAAGAACCCAAAAATTGGGGTTGTAACATCCTTCCCCTCTTATAGGAATTTATCCCCCAAAATTCCACCAGGCACACAAACAAACAGGATTAGCCTTTCTTATGTCCATCATGGCTCTTATGTGGCTTCACCCTCTCCATGGTGCTTCCCAAGAACCTTCATCATCTCATTTTCTTTCATCTGAGTTCTATCTCACCTTGGTATATCATACCCTCATAGGTGACTCAGGACATTTCAGCCTCTCATAAAGCTGAATAAGTTCAAGGCATCAGCACATGGCTTGGGTATCTCACATAGTGCTCTAGATAGGACTCATGGAACACATTATACATCATTTTATCATGTGGGGTATGGCTAAACATAACCATCTCTACTAATCCATCTCAAATGGACCCATATATTGGGATCTCAGCTTTCTCAGTTGTAGCTTAGAGGGGTCGGATTTTCACATCACATACTCTCCCATAGTGAACTGCATGACAGTCTGCTTTGCATCAGCTCACGACTCATGTAACCTCTGGGCTCTCTCTCTCAGCCATTACACAATCAAAGCAACTTCATCTGCACAAACTGTGGTTCTTTCTTGACCTTCGCGAGGTCCCTTCACCAACATCATCTTAATGAAGTGGTGACCGACACAACCTCCCCTATAGAGCTTCTTTACATCCCTGAACTGGCTATGGTGGTATAATCACATCTTACAGAGGACAAGAACTGTCTCTATGTATCACCCTGAATGAGCACACATGCTCTCATCAGACCCTCTAGTCTGGATCAAACTAACCATTACTTAGAATGATAAACTGTACTAACCTCAAGTTCTTCATGTACCTACTTCCACCGCATGGAAGTGAATATTTAGGTTAAACTCAAGAACTTTTGAACTTGTATCATGGTGTAGTTGAACCATCTTTCTCATATGTAGTTCAACCGGATTCGTCCCTTGACAGCATTCTTTCTTTCTCCTATCATCTAGGTAAGGCGATCTACCATAACCCATATTGCATATTGACCTTCCTTGGTCTAGGGGAGATTTATCACAACATCTATAGTGATGAACTCCCATTCCCTCTTGGGGACTCTTTATCCTCTATATTAATACACTGCGTTATTGGTGTTCATCCTTCACCTCCTGGCTTGCATGGTGACAAGCCACGTGCAACTCCATCTTAAACATCCAAAGTACTATTGTCTCTTACTATCTTTGTAGTTCCACAGTGTATGATGAACTAAAAATCATGATCTCCTATATTGTCATGATTTCTCAAGATTGATACCTCAAAAACCCTAAACCACTCTAGTCGGGGTTTCATCACCTTCTTTTCCAAAGAAGTGCATATGAGGTTCTACAACCATCCTTTTATTGCATCAAGGCCTAGGCTGGCTAATCAAACAACTACTACCTTGTTCAACAGATCTCGTTACATCCAAGTGTTAACCAAACATATCTTCTTTTTCAAACTTAGGGTTAACCTAACATCCTCTTCTAGCCTCTAGCTAAACTAGGCAGTTGCATCTCAACTAGAGCATCCATTACCACTTCACATCCTTAGGTGTTAGGTAATATTGAAGACATTCACCTCCATCTATTTCACTTATCATCTCATCTCGGACTCTAAGTCTACCTTCATCAAGAACACAACGAGCTCATCCTCTTGGTTAACAAACTCAACTTTGTATAACTTGCAAATTCCACATAGCTCATGATAAAACATCCTAACAAGATGACTACCTTAGTTCTCTTGATGTTTGTAAACCATCTACATATCGTTTATTCCACAAGGGTATGTTATCATCTCTGTCCTCATACCTCATAGCAACATTCCAACTCACATCATCTTTATCCTTGGTGTATGGCATGCGTACTGTCCTATCTCTCACTCCCATAACAAGAGGAAATAAGCATTTGGCGACCGTCCAAACAAAAAGTTCTTCCTGTTCTTAGAGTAGAGATGGTACATCCCACATTTCCAGTACACCTCCAAAACTAAGTTAAAATGTGCAAATTATGTCTCTTAATCACAATCATCTCGATATAAAAGTTACTTCCATGGAAAATTGGTCTCGAACCTACTTGGGTCACCACACAATCCTTGGTCATCTCCTCTAGGTCTGTAGGGTGTCGGCACTTTTGGGGTCATCCCTCTTCCCTTATGCATCCAGAGAGTGCCCTACTCATCATCCCTTTGGGTCCCATGAGTTCATGAAGGTGATCAATCTCCTAACCCATGGCCCTCAGACAATGATAGTTGTTACCTCCCGACCCTATGGTCATGTGCAACTAGGGAATTAGGCAACTCCCACTTCCATCGGTCTTATCCCTACCTGACCCTAGGATAGACTTAGGATTCTATTATAGTACATGTCCAATCTCAGAACCTTACCCAAGTCTCCATCATCTCTCTCTGCATTCCTGGGTTGTCTCTCATCCTTTCACAAGGGTCATGGTGACCTGCCTACCTTGGTCAGGCCCCATACCAGTTACCTCCATGGTAATAAATCCATATGCACTTATAGATGGTTATCTACGGGTCTACAGGTTCATTCTCATACTATGTACTTTTCACTTAGCTTCTCAAGATCCTATGAGACCTCTTTAGGTTACCAACAAAATAGGTATACACCCTACCAAATGGTCCCTCTCCCAGGATGGGAGGAAACTACATCTTGATAACAAAGGTCACAAACGTCCTTATGTCCAGGGTTTACATCCACATGATCATGTTTAACCCTAGCAAGCTACTAAGGCACAAGTAGACCACCTACTAAACCATGCCAGGTCACACTTGTTCTCATCCTCAACATTGGATCAAGATCATACCTTCCCACATCATCAACTTAGTTGTGAGAGGTTCATCAAACATACCTTAAACATAAGGGGTTTCCCCTTTCCTCTAAACATGACGAGTACCATGCTCGAATCTATAGAAACTCAAATCTTGTCATGAGCATCAAGTAAACCACTTCCCCTCTTAGGCCTAGGAACCCTAGTTTCACTTTTCTGATGACCAATTGCCTTCTCAACTTTTTAACTACGAGCCAAGCATGCAAAGGGTATGACATGCACTTCCCATGATCCTTCTACTGGAACAACACTTCACAGTGAAGTCCTCCTCAAGGAAAACCAACAAGGTACAAGACCTCACAACCAGTTACTAAACCTCTTCAGGGTTTAAGGAACTCTTCTTCCTATCTCATAAGGTAAACACCTATACCATAGGCACATGGGTACCATAAGCCTCATCCTCTCTCTAGGTTTTGGTTCCTCTAATGGCAAACAAGATATCATCAGCCTCTAGGGATCAATCATGAGGCAACCACTGTCATCTACTTAGGTCGCATCATCCTCAACTCCCCATTGTTCCTCATATCTTGGAGTCTAGGCTTCCAACCTTCTCTAGAGCTAACTCCACAACCAGCCTTATTACAAAAGGTCCTCTATCCATGAAGGTGGATCAAGCTTACAAGCATACCCCTACATGGGTGAAGTCTATGTTCAAACTTATGTTTGCTCAGGATTATCCATATCCCTTTATGCTTATCTCATAAGCTATCCAACATACTCTCCTGGCCAGGGTTTCAACCTACTACCCGCACTCCTGACGTACTCTGGGTGCATACTATGCCATGCTCATATAAGCTCAGGGGGTTTTCATAGGTTCTTCACTATCCTCATCATTGAATGAGCTATCCTTCACTCTAACATGCATGACCCTTCCTAGGTTGGGTCGCCAAAGGTACTAGGTCATCCAACCTCTCATGGCTCATATGGGCATCCAAAGGCATGTCCACCCTCACACATGGTCTATCATTACATCTAACTCATCGTGTCATATCTCTTTCTAACCACCCCTTAGGGTTAGGGTTAGCATCATCCTCAAAGGATGTGCCAGGTCTCTACTTATAATGGAGGCCTCTACCTCCAAGACTAACTTTCTCCACTCATCCTCCTGACAAGAAGGTTTAGCCTCAGGTCTCTCCTAAGGGCATGACAACTTATGTCATACGACCTAAGCATGTATCTATTCTTTAGTTTACGCTTAATCTATTAAGCTTATGTCCATGACATCTTATTTACATGCTTTTATTAACTTGGTGGAGGATTCCTTAAACGTTATCAACTTTACCCATACTTCAAGAGGGTGAGGAAGAGAGAGAAAAACCCTAATCCTTAAAATCCTTAACAACATTTGAGATGAGAAGGGATGAACAAGATGAGAGAGTCCTAAAGGTATCTTATTTCGAGTCAAATCCAGAGACATTGGCCAGGCAGTCACACTAATCCGGGAGTCCTCGTATTCCGACTAGCGCTGCGGAGGAAAATCTTGCCAGCCCCCATACGTGATCCTTTTCTAGACACCTCTGTCTTTCGAAAAATCCTCTAATAACTCCCTTGGGTTCTATAGAGTTTGTAAAATTTAATAATTATTAAAGATTAAATGAGGAACCTACGTTCTGATACCAAATGTAACGACCCCATCTTTTGGTAACCCCTAATTAAGGGAGACCCGAAGGTCAGAGTCGTTATCCCAATTAATAGCATCAAAGGTTCGACAATTAATCAATAATAATTATGAAATTCTACCAACTAAACTGAGATATGGTATAAAATAAAACTTTGCATACCTTTTAAAAACTTTGAAAATCTATTACTACCTACACCTTGAATCTCTTCTATCTAAACCTCCTTACACTTTATTTCTTATTTTCACAATGTGTCACTTTACTATTTGTGCTTTTCAAGGTTGTACCTAAAATGTCGACAAATAAAACGTCGGTCAGCATATAAGAATATGCTGGTATGTGGGGACAACCAAAATTTCACAAATATGGATAACAATCTAAATATCACAATCAAGTTAATTAATAAGCCAATTTATGTTTTCAATGTGACATTATCCACCGCTTTTGCCCTAACCCTGGAATACCCCCCTTTAGGGTTTCTCTTTTGCCATTGACTTAAGGCCACCTTCTCAATCTCGATCTTGGTGCCTGGGGTCACCTATCATGGTGCACATTAGTCATGCAATAAAGACCACCTTCTCATTCCTGAGCTTGGTGTTTGGGGTCACCACTCATGGTGCCCATTGGTCTTCCCTCCTGGGCTTGACCTTTTGGCATCATCTATCGAGGTGGCATGTAGGTGTGAGAATACACACTTCTATTATTATTGTGATAATCATTGTGACTTTATGATTTGCAAGTATAAACATACAAACTGATAAGTTGCATTCAATGTGATGAATCATCTGAGAAACTCTTCGGGAAACTAATGCAATTAACCAAAATTAACCACATACCTGTCAGGATGATTCGAGACAGAATTAATCCAATCAATGCAAGAAATCCAATAGGCAAGCAAGCACATAAAGAGATCCTAAAATATGCATACAATTTCCTATCATTGATCATGCCATCAAGATTTATTAAACCTAGCTCGCTTCCTAGGGTTTCTCATCCACTTTTAGGGTTTCTATTGCAATTAGGGTTCCTCTTCATTTTTTACTATTTTAAACCCTAACTTTATACAATTACTCACAAACCCTAATTATCTCATCTATTCTTCACGAAAGATATTAAGGTTATCTTTTAACAACATATAACCCTAATTTCATATTAAAGGCACAATTAAACGTCAATTAAGTCCAGTATGCCTCTTTTCATTAAAACTACCAATTTTATCCTTTTAATTCATGACAATATCATTAGGCCCAATTATCATCTTTGGTTTCTTTCAAATTAACAACTTATCTTTCATGAATTCTATTTATCACTAATTCCACCTTTATCCATTAGAAAACCATAATTACCATATTAAGGGTATTTATCCACAATTAGGAACCTTTATTCTCAAAATAGCTTAGAACCATCATATCTCATCTTTATTCATGAATTTGAATAATTAAAGCCATTAAGAGTCACAATTACTAACTTTAGGGTTTCAAGGCCCATTAAAGCTCATTTATGTACATGAAACTCTAAATTAAACTAATTATGTACAAAGTTCATCCTTTTTGTTCTTAATGTACCTTTTTATAATTAACAGTTTAATATCAACTTCAATCAGCCATAAAACCCTTCTAAATACATTAATCATCTCAATATAGGGTTTCTTAATCATTAAAGTTGATAACTTCCACTACTTTTCGAATTTTAATAAGAATTATCTTCTAAAACTGTTTTAATGGATTCCTCTCATTTTTCTGAGCAACTTTCATATTTTATACGCATTCATCCGAGCTACGAATAAAAAGATACAATTTTTGCAAAATTAACTTACTTGGACCAATCACCGAGCGCCACGTCACCCAGTCCAGGAAACGTAGCTTGCTTTGGAAAACATAACGCAATTACAGTTTTGTCCTTACTTAGTTCATAGATCCTTCACATGCCAGAGGGGCATTTCAGTCCAACACACCCCTAGGTTGTCTTCAACCTTCGGCTATCGCCCTGGTCACCGACGGCTGCCAATTTGCAGCGCAATGTGGGTGTGCCCTCTCCTCCTCAGGGCTCGGGGGTGGTCGCCAGCTACTGTCTGCAGCCCTCCACTGCGCATGGGATACCACTTGGTCGCAGCCAGCGCATTCGATAGCATGCTCATCGGGCCTAAAACTCACGGCCATCGTTGTAGCCAAACAGCTGCTGCTACGTCTGCATTAGGGCACGGCCACGATGGCGAAGTTGCTTCCTGGTATCATGAAGCATCAGGCTTCCCTCGCAACTCCCTCTTGCCACCTCGTGGCTTCATGATCACGCTGCTTCTTTTTAGTTAGGGTTTTTGGGTGGGGTGCAAGGTTGGAGATGAGTGGGAGACAAGGCAACCCAAGGCTATGGGGTTCATCCCTTATATATGGATAGATAGCAACGCCCTAGGGTGCTTGCCCATGAAGAAACAAGGCCCCTTCTCAAAAAGGAAACATACTTTCCTTAATCAAGTATAAGATTTCTGTTTTTAAATAATTCCTTGATTATCTATGATCCTTGGCTATTAAGGAATTCGAAAATTATTTCTTTTATCTTCTTGTTCTTGGCTTTTAATTCATTGACCACAAAAATTATATTTTCCTTTAGTAGAAAATACCTCCTTTTAAACAATACCACAAAATTCATTAATTATGCATCATATTATCCTCTTATTTTGTATTTAGTGGTATTTTCTCTTTCTTTTTCTCCATTGGGGCTCCTTGGACCCCAAGAAACTCTAATATTTCGAAAACCTTTTTAGTGGATACTCCTTATCCTTCTAGATGTATCTATAGTCATTATTTCTCATTATCTTATTTATTTTCCTGAGTTCATATGTTCTTATGTTTTGGAAGATATGTTGAAGGATACGAGTTGTCAGGACCTGAATGACGACTATATTCTTTTTAAAGATAAACATGTTTGTAAGTTGAAAGACTGTTGGGATGTGGTGAGGAAGAAGCATCATACTGTGAACTGGGGCAAATGGATTTGGACTGGTGTGCCAAGAAGAATCTCAGTGCTCCTGTGGAAAGGGTTTCTGGGAAAAATTCCTACTATTGATTACCTCCAAAGAATGGGATTTCAATTGGCTTCTAGATGCACGTTGTACATGGACAATGTTGAGAATGATGTTCATATCTTTTTCAATTGTCATTATGCTAGTCAGCTTTGGACTTACTGGAGAAACACCCGAAGCAATTCTCTCATTCTAAATTCTTTTGAAGATATGTTAAAGCTGAAGGGGAAGGATAAGTTCACTGCTTGTTATGTTGTTTATTTGATTTGGAAAGAAAGGAATATGAGAGTCTTTAGAGGTATTCACACTGACTGTAAGAGGATCTGGGATCTTCGACAGAAAGATATAGTTATCTACTATAGTTAGTTGCTTTTTTGCATAGTTTTCTTTTGTTTTTCCTCTTATAGCTACACCCATGTAATTACAATTTTGTTGCATTAGTAAAAAGGTAACACCCTACGTTCACAAAAAAATCTCTTTTTAAGGATTTCTCTTTATATCTATTTTTATTTTCATTATTGTAATTTCTTTTAATGTTAGGAACCTTATGGATATGAAATTCCACCAAATATAACTCAATTATACCACTTTTCACTTATTTCCCACATTTTATCATTGTTTTCAATTTCTTTCTTAATAAAGAAATATTTAATTGATCTTTTCTTTTCTTATTGCATTATCTTTGCAACTTTGGACTCCTTGGAACCCAAGAGGCATGAAATCCACCTTTGGATTATATTCTCTTGCCTTCTAGAGGTTTCTACATCTTTCTTTTCTCCATTTCTTATTAATAATGGAGTTTCTTTTGTCTTTTCCTTGTTATTGGGCCCAATAGCCAATAAACCCCACAAAACAATCAACAAGGCTATTGTAAACGAAATCCATTTATTCAAAACAAATTATATCATTATTTTTTCAATTATCTTTAATAGGAGAAATTACATTTCTCACCAAAAGAACCCAAAAATTGGGGTTGTAACATCCTTCCCCTCTTATAGGAATTTAGCCCCCAAAATTCCACTAGGCACACAAACAAACAGGATTAGCCTTCCTTATGTCCATCATAGCTCTTATGTGGCTTCACCCTCTCCATGGTGCTTCCCAAGAACCTACATCATCTCATATTATTTCATCTGAGTTCTCTCTCACCTTGGTATATCGCACCCTCATAGGTGACTCAGGACATTTCAGCCTCTCATAAAGCTGAATAAGTTCAGGGCATCAACACATGGCTTGGGTATCTCACATAGTGCTCTAGATAGGACTCATGGAACACATTATACATCATGTTATCCTGAGGGGTAAGGCTAAACATAACCATCTCTACTAATCCATCTCAAATGGACCCATATATTAGGATCTCAGCTTTCTCAGTTGTAGCTTAGAGGGGTTCGATTTTCACATCACATACTCTCCCACAGTGAACTGCATGACAGTCCACTTTGCATCATCTCACGACTCATGTCGCCTCTGGGCTCTCTTTTTGTAACGCCCGGGCCCACTGCCCATGGCTCTAGTAGAGTTTCAGGAATGACGATTGGCCCCTCAAACCACCACTAGCCTTAACTGCGCACTTTGTCCACACTGACGCGCAAGTCAGGATCAACTTCCCGACTAGTCACCCATCCTAGTACTACTCCAAGCAGAGCACGCTTAACTATGGAGTTTTTTAGTGATGGGCTCCCGGAAAAGGAGGTGCACCTTGGTGATATGGGTAGTCCAATCATTGCTTTTAAGATCATGTTATCTGAGGCCTCAAATCCTGGAATGTTACAATCTCCCCCACTTAGACTCTTGACGTCCTCGTCAAGGCTCAACTATATGGCCTCATAATCTGACCCCATTTCAGTACAGACCCACAATGGCCCATGGACACCCAGCTCCCGATCACAGAATACCAGCGCAAGGGTGGGTACGTCAACCATGGACAGCCCTTTCCTACATGCCTGGACCGCATAGCTCAAGACTAGCATGCCATGCCCATGTGGGCCCCACCTACTGGAGGGGTTATGGCTCTGATACCATTTGTAATGCCCGGGCCCACTGCCCATGGCTCTAGTAGAGTTTCAGCAATGATGATTGGCCCCACAAACCACCACTAGCCTTAACTGCGCACTTTGTCCATACTGACGCGCAAGCCAGGATCAACTTCCCGACTGGTCACCCATCCTAGTACTACTCCAAGCTGAGCATGCTTAACTATGGAGTTCTTTAGTGATTGGCTCCCGGAAAAGGAGGTGCACCTTGGTGATATGTGGATAGATAGCAACTCCCTAGGGTGCTTGCCCATGAAGAAACAAGGCCCCTTCTCAAAAAGGAAACATACTTTCCTTAATCAAGTATAAGATTTCTCTTTTTTAATAATTCCTTGATTATCTATGATCCTTGGCTATTAAGGAATTCGAAAATTATTTCTTTTATCTTCTTGTTCTTGGCTTTCAATTCATTGACCACAAAAATTATATTTTCCTTTAGTAGAAAATACCTCCTTTTAAACAATACCACAAAATTCATTAATTATGCATCACATTATCCTCTTATTTTGTATTTATTGGTATTTTCTCTTTCTTTTTCTCCATTGGGGCTCCTTGGACCCCAAGAAACTCTAATATTTCGAAAACCTTTTTAGTGGATACTCCTTATCCTTCTAGATGTATCTATAGCCATTATTTCTCATTATCTTATTTATTTCCCTGAGTTCATATGTTCTTATGTTTTGGAAGATATGTTGAAGGATACGAGTTGTCAGGACCTGAATGACGACCATATTCTTTTTAAAGATAAACATGTTTGTAAGTTGAAAGACTGTTGGGATGTGGTGAGGAAGAAGCATCATACTGTGAACTGGGGCAAATGGATTTGGACTGGTGTGCCAAGAAGAATCTCAGTGCTCCTGTGGAATGGGTTTCTGGGAAAAATTCCTACTGTTGATTACCTCCAAAGAATGGGATTTCAATTGGCTTCTAGATGCACGTTGTACATGGACAATGTTGAGAATGATGTTCATATCTTTTTCAATTGTCATTATGCTAGTCAGCTTTGGACTTACTGGAGAAACACCCGAAGCAATTCTCTCATTCTAAATTCTTTTGAAGATATGTTAAAGCTGAAGGGGAAGGATAAGTTCACTGCTTGTTATGTTGTTTATTTGATTTGGAAAGAAAGGAATACGAGAGTCTTTAGAGGTATTAACACTAACTGTAAGAGGATCTGGGATCTTCGACAGAAAGATATAGTTATCTACTATAGTTAGTTGCTTTTTTGTATAGTTTTCTTTTGTTTTTCCTCTTATAGCTACACCCATGTAATTACAGTTTTGTTGCATTAGTAAAAAGGTAACACCCTACGTTCACAAAAAAAAATCTCTTTTTAAGGATTTCTCTTTATATCTATTTTTATTTTCATTATTGTAATTTCTTTTAATGTTAGGAACCTTATGGATATGAAAATCCACCAAATATAACTCAATTATACCACTTTCCACTTATTTCCCACATTTATCATTGTTTTCAATTTCTTTCTTAATAAAGAAATATTTCATTGATCTTTTCTTTTCTTGCTGCATTATCTTTGTAACTTTGGACTCCTTGGAACCCAAGAGGCATGAAATCCACCTTTGGATTATATTCTTTTTCCTTCTAGAGGTTTCTACATCTTTCTTTTCTCCATTTCTTATTAATAATGGAGTTTCTTTTGTCTTTTCCTTGTTATTGGGCCCAAGAGCCAATAAACCCCACAAAACAATCAACAAGGCTATTGTAAACGAAATCCATTTATTCACAACAAATTATATCATTATTTTTTCAATTATCTTTAATAGGAGAAATTACATTTCTCACCAAAAGAACCCAAAAATTGGGGTTGTAACATCCTTCCCCTCTTATAGGAATTTAGCCCCCAAAATTCCACCAGGCACACAAACAAACAGGATTAGCCTTTCTTATGTCCATCATAGCTCTTATGTGGCTTCACCCTCTCCATGGTGCTTCCCAAGAACCTTCATCATCTCATATTCTTTCATCTGAGTTCTCTCTCACCTTAGTATATCGCACCCTCATAGGTGACTCAGGACATTTCAGCCTCTCATAAAGCTGAATAAGTTCAGGGCATCAGCACATGGCTTGGGTATCTCACATAGTGCTCTAGATAGGACTCATGGAACACATTATACATCATGTTATCCTGAGGGGTAAGGCTAAACATAACCATCTCTACTAATCCATCTCAAATGGACCCATATATTAGGATCTCAGCTTTCTCAGTTGTACCTTAGAGAGGTCAGATTTTCACATCACATACTCTCCCATAGTGAACTGCATGACAGTCTGCTTTGCATCATCTCACGACTCATGTCGCCTCTGGGCTCTCTTTTTGTAACGCCCGGGTCCACTGCCCATGGCTCTAGTAGAGTTTTAGGAATGACGACTGGCCCCACAAACCACCACTAGCCTTAACTGCGCACTTTGTCCACACTGACGCGCAAGCCAGGATCAACTTCCCGACTAGTCACCCATCCTAGTACTACTCCAAGCTGAGCACGCTTAACTATGGAGTTTTTTAGTGATGGGCTCCCGGAAAAGGAGGTGCACCTTGGTGATATGGGTAGTCCAATCATTGCTTTTAAGATCATGTTATCCGAGGCCTCAAATCCTGGAATGTTACAATCTCCCCCACTTAAACTCTTGACGTCCTCGTCAAGGCTCAACTATATGGCCTCATAATCTGACCCCATTTCAGTACATACCCACAATGGCCCATGGACACCCAGCTCCCGATCACAGAATACCAGCGCAAGGGTGGGTACGTCAACCATGGACAGCCCTTTCCTACATGCATGGACCGCATATCTCAAGACTGGCATGCCATGCCCATGTGGGCCCCACCTACTGGAGGGGTTATGGCTCTGATACCATTTGTAACGCCTGGGCCCACTGCCCATGGCTCTAGTAGAGTTTTAGGAATGACGACTGGCCCCACAAACCACCACTAGCCTTAACTGCGCACTTTGTCCATACTGACGCGCAAGCCAGGATCAACTTCCCGACTGGTCACCCATCCTAGTACTACTCCAAGCTGAGCACGCTTAACAATGGAGTTCTTTAGTGATTGGCTCCCGGAAAAGGAGGTGCACCTTGGTGATATGTGGATAGATAGCAATGCCCTAGGGTGCTTGCCCATGAAGAAACAAGGCCCCTTCTCAAAAAGGAAACATACTTTCCTTAATCAAGTATAAGATTTCTCTTTTTTAATAATTCCTTGATTATCTATGATCCTTGGCTATTAAGGAATTCGAAAATTATTTCTTTTATCTTCTTGTTCTTGGCTTTTAATTCATTGACCACAAAAATTATATTTTCCTTTAGTATAAAATACCTCCTTTTAAACAATACCACAAAATCCATTAATTATGCATCACATTATCCTCTTATTTTGTATTTATTGGTATTTTCTCTTTCTTTTTCTCCATTGGGGCTCCTTGGACCCCAAGAAACTCTAATATTTCGAAAACCTTTTTAGTGGATACTCCTTATCCTTCTAGATGTATCTATAGCCATTATTTCTCATTATCTTATTTATTTCCCTGAGTTCATATGTTCTTATGTTTTGGAAGATATGTTGAAGGATACGAGTTGTCAGGACCTGAATGACGACTATATTCTTTTTAAAGATAAACATGTTTGTAAGTTGAAAGACTGTTGGGATGTGGTGAGGAAGAAGCATCATACTATGAACTGGGGCAAATGGATTTGGACTGGTGTGCCAAGAAGAATCTCAGTGCTCCTGTGGAAAGGGTTTCTGGGAAAAATTCCTACTATTGATTACCTCCAAAGAATGGGATTTCAATTGGCTTCTAGATGCACGTTGTACATGGACAATGTTGAGAATGATGTTCATATCTTTTTCAATTGTCATTATGCTAGTCAGCTTTGGACTTACTGGAGAAACACCCGAAGCAATTCTCTCATTCTAAATTCTTTTGAAGATATTTTAAAGCTGAAGGGGAAGGATAAGTTCACTGCTTGTTATGTTGTTTATTTGATTTGGAAAGAAAGGAATACGAGAGTCTTTAGATGTATTAACACTAACTGTAAGAGGATCTGGGATCTTTGACAGAAAGATATAGTTATCTACTATAGTTAGTTGCTTTTTTGTATAGTTTTCTTTCGTTTTTCCTCTTATAGCTACACCCATGTAATTACAGTTTTGTTGCATTAGTAAAAAGTAACACCCTACGTTCACAAAAAAAATCTCTTTTTAAGGATTTCTCTTTATATCTATTTTTATTTTCATTATTGTAATTTCTTTTAATGTTAGGAACCTTATGGATATGAAAATCCACCAAATATAACTCAATTATACCACTTTCCACTTATTTCCCACATTTATCATTGTTTTCAATTTCTTTCTTAATAAAGAAATATTTAATTGATCTTTTCTTTTCTTGTTGCATTATCTTTGCAACTTTGGACTCCTTGGAACCCAAGAGGCATGAAATCCACCTTTGGATTATATTCTTTTGCCTTCTAGAGGTTTCTACATCTTTCTTTTCTCCATTTCTTATTAATAATGGAGTTTCTTTTGTCTTTTCCTTGTTATTGGGCCCAATAGCCAATAAACCCCACAAAACAATCAACAAGGCTATTGTAAACGAAATCCATTTATTCAAAACAAATTATATCATTATTTTTTCAATTATCTTTAATAGGAGAAATTACGTTTCTCACCAAAAGAACCCAAAAATTGGGGTTGTAACATCCTTCCCCTCTTATAGGAATTTAGCCCCCAAAATTCCACCAGGCACACAAACAAATAGGATTAGCCTTTCTTATGTCCATAATAGCTCTTATGTGGCTTCACCCTCTCCATGGTGCTTCCCAAGAACCTTCATCATCTCATATTCTTTCATCTGAGTTCTCTCTCACCTTGGTATATCGCACCCTCATAGGTGACTCAGGACATTTCAGCCTCTCATAAAGCTGAATAAGTTCAGAGCATCATCACATGGCTTGGGTATCTCACATAGTGCTCTAGATAGGACTCATGGAACACATTATACATCATGTTATCCTGAGAGGTAAGGCTAAACATAACCATCTCTACTAATCCATCTCAAATGGACCCATATATTAGGATCTCAGCTTTCTCAGTTGTAGCTTAGAGGGGTCGGATTTTCACATCACATACTCTCCCACAGTGAACTGCATGACAGTCTGCTTTGCATCATCTCACGACTCATGTCGCCTCTGGGCTCTCTTTTTGTAACGCCCGGGCCCACTGCCCATGGCTCTAGTAGAGTTTCAGGAATGACGACTGGCCCCACAAACCACCACTAGCCTTAACTGCGCACTTTGTCACACTGACGCGCAAGCCAGGATCAACTTCCCGATTGGTCACCCATCCTAGTACTACTCCAAGCTGAGCACGCTTAACTATGGAGTTCTTTAGTGATGGGCTCCCGGAAAAGGAGGTGCACCTTGGTGATATGGGTAGTCCAATCATTGCTTTTTTAAGATCATGTTATCTGAGGCCTCAAATCCTGGAATGTTACAATCTCCCCCACTTAGACTCTTGACGTCCTCGTCAAGGCTCAACTATATGGCCTCATAATCTGACCCCATTTCAGTACAGACCCACAATGGCCCATGGACACCTAGCTCCCAATCACATAATACCAGCGCAAGGGTGGGTACGTCAACCATGGACAGCCCTTTCCTACATGCCTGGACCGCACAGCTCAAGACTGGCATGCCATGCCCATGTGGGCCCCACCTACTGGAGGGGTTATGGCTCCGATACCATTTGTAACGCCCGGGCCCACTGCCCATGGCTCTAGTAGAGTTTCAGGAATGACGACTGGCCCCACAAACCACCACTAGCCTTAACTGCGCACTTTGTCCACACTGACGCGCAAGCCAGGATCAAATTCCCGACTGGTCACCCATCCTAGTACTACTCCAAGCTGAGCACGCTTAACTATGGAGTTCTTTAGTGATTGGCTCCCGGAAAAGGAGGTGCACCTTGGTGATATGGGTAGTCCAATCATTTCTTTTAAGATCATGTTATTCGAGGCCTCAAATCCTGGAATGTTACACTCTCTCTCTCACCCATTGCATGATCAAAGCAACTTCATCTGCACACACTGTGGTTCTTTCTTGACCTTCGCGAGGTCCCTTCACCAACATCATCTTAATGAAGTGGTGACCGACACAACCTCCCCTATAGAGCTTCTTTACAAACTGACACTGGCTATGGTGGTTATCATCACATCTTACATAGGACAAGATCTGTCTCTATGTATCACCCTGAATGAGCACACATGCTCTCATCAGACCCTCTAGTCTGGATCAAACTAACCATTACTTAGGATGACAAACTGTACTAACCTCGAGTTCTTCATGTACCTACTTTCACTGCATGGAAGTGAATCTTTAGGTTAAACTCAAGAACTTTTGAACTTGTATCATGGTGTAGTTGTACCATCTTTCTCATATGTAGTTCAACTGGATCCGTCCCTTGACAGCATTCTTTCTTTCTCATGTCATCTAGCTAAGGTGATCTACCCTAACCCATATTGCATCTTGACCTTCCTTGGTCTAGGGGAGACTTACCACAACATCCATAGTGGTGAACTCCCATTCCCTCTCGGGGACTCTTTATCCTCTATATTAATACACTGGGTTACTGGTGTTCGTCCTTCACCTCCTGGCTTGCATGGCGATAAGCCACGTGCAACTTCATCTTAAGCATCCAAAGTACTACTGTCTCTTACTATCTTTGTAGTACCACGGTGTATGACTAAAAATCATGATCTCCTATATTGTCATGATTCCTCAAGATTGATACCTCGGAAACCCTAAACCACTCTAGTCGAGTTTCATCACCTTCTTTTCCAAATAAGTGCATCTGAGGTTCTACAACCATCCTTTTATTGCATCAAGGCCTCGGCTGGCTAACCAAACAACTACTACCTTGTTCAATAGATCACATTACATCCGAGTGTTAACCAAACATATCTTCTTTTTCAAACTTAGGGTTAACCTAACAGCCTCTTCTAGCCTCTAGCTAAACTAGGCAGTTGCATCTCAACCAGAGCATCCATTACCACTTCACATCCTTAGGTGTTAGGTAATGTTGAAGACATTCACCCCCATCTATTTCACTTATCATCTCATCTCAGACTCTAAGTCTACCTTCATCAAGAACACCCTGAGCTCAGCCTCTTGGTTATCAAACTCAACTTTGTATAACTTGCAAATTCCACATATCTCATGATAAAACATCCTCACAAGATGACTACCTTAGTTCTATTGATGTTTGTTAACCATCCACATATCGTTTACTCCACAAGGGTATGTTATCATCTCTATCCTCATACCTCGTAGCAACATTCCAACTTACATCATCTTTATCCTTGGTGTATGGCATGCGTACTGTCCTATCTCTCACTCCCATAACAAGAGGAAATAAGCATTTGGCGGCCATCCAAACACAAATTTCTTCCTATTCCAAGAGTAGAGATGGTACATCCCACATTTCCAGTACACCTTCAAAACTAAGTTGAAACGTGCAAATTATGTCTCTACATCACAATCATCTAAATATCAAAGCTACTTCCATGGAAAACTGGTCTCGAACCTACTTGGGTCACCACACAATCCTTGGTCATCTCCTCTAGGTCTGTAGGGTGTCGGCACTTTTGGGGTCATCCCTCTTTCCTTATGCATCCAGAGAGTGTCCTACTCATCTGCCCTTTGGGTCCCATGAGTTCATGAAGGTGATCAATCTCCTAATCCATGGCCCTCAGACAATGATAGTTGTTACCTCCCGACCCTATGGTCATGTGCAACTAGGGAATTAGGAAACTCCCACTTCCATTAGTCTTATCCCAACCTGACCCTAGTATAGACTTAGGATTCTATTATAGTACATATCCAATCTCAGAACCTTACCCAAGTCTCCATCATCTCTCTCTGCATTCATGGGCTGTCTCTCATCCTTTCACAGGGGTCATGGCGACCTGCCTACCTTGGTCAGGACCCATATCGATTACCTCCATGGTAACACATCCATATGCACTTAGAGATGGTTATCGATGGGTCTACAAGTTCATTCTCATACTATGTACTTTTCACTTAGCTTCTCAAGATCCTATGAGACCTCTTTAGGTTACCAATAAAATAGGTATACACCCTACGAAAGGGTCCCTCTGCCATGATGGGAGGAAACTACATCTTGATAACAAAGGTCACAAACATCCTTATGTCTAGGGTTTACATCGACATGAGCATGCTTAACCCTAGCAAGCTACTAAGGCACAAGCAGACCACCTACTAAACCATTCCAGGTCATACTTGTTCTCATCCTCAACATTGGATCAAGATCATACCTTCCTACGTCATCAACTTAGTTGTGAGAGGTTCATCAAACATACCTTAAACTTAAGGGGTTTCCCCTTTCCTCTAAACATGAGGAGTACCATGCTCGAATCTATAGAAACTCAAATCTCGTCATGAGCATCAGGTAAACGACATCCCCCTCTTAGGCCTAGGAACCCTAGGTTTACTTTTCTGATGACCAACTGCCTGCTCAACTTTTTAACCATGAGCCAAGCATGTATAGGGTATGACATGCACTTCCCATGATCCTTCTACTGGAACAACACTTCAGAGTGAAGTCCTCCTCAAGGACAACCAACAAGGTACAAGGCCTCACAACCAGTTACTAAACCTCTTCAGGGTTTAAGGAACTCATCTTCCTATCTCATAAGGTAAACACCTATACCATAGGCACATAGGTACCATAAGCCTCATCCTCTCTCTAGGTTTTGGTTCCTCTAATGGCAACCAAGATATCATCAACTTCCAGGAATCAAGCATGAGGCAACCATTGTCATTTACTTAGGTCGCATCATCCTCAACTCCTCATTGTTCTTCATATCTTGGAGTCTAGGCTTCCAACCTTCTCTTGAGCTAACTCCACAACTAGCCTTATTACTAAAGGTCCTCTCTCCATGAAGGTGGATCAAGCTCACAAGCATACCCCTACATGGGTGAAGCCTATGTTCAAACTTATGTTTGCTCAGGATTATCCATAGTTGTTTATGCTTATCTCATAAGCTATCCAACATACTCTCCTGGCCAGGGATTCAACCTACTACCTACACTCCTGACGTACTCTGGGTGCATACTATGCCATGCTCATATAAGCTCATGGGGTTTCCATAGGTTCTTCACTAACCTCATCATTGAAGGAGCTATCCTTCACTCTAACATGCACGACCCTTCCTAGGGTTGGGTCGCCAAAGGTACTAGGTCATCCAACCTCTCATGGCTCATATGGGCATCCAAAGGCATGTCCACCCTCACACCTGGTCTATCATGACATCTAACTCATCTTGTCATCTCTCTTTCTAACCACTCCTTAAGGTTAGGGTTAGCATCATTCTTAAAGGATGTGCCAGGTCTCTACCTATAATAGAGGTCTCTACCTCCAAGACTAACTTTCTCCACTCTTCCTCTTGACAAGAAGTTCTAGCCTCAAGTCTCTCTTGAGGGCATGACAACTTATGTCATACGACCTAAGCATGTATCTATTCTTTAGTTTACGCTTAATCTATTAAGCTTATGTCCATGACATCTTATTTATATGCATTTCATTAACTTGGTGGAGGATTCCTTAAACCTTATCAACTTTACCCATACCTTAAGAGGGTGAGGAAGAGAGAGAAAAACCATAATCCTTAAAATCCTTAACAACATTTGAGTTGAGAAGGGATGAACAAGATGAGAGAGTCCTAAAGGTATGTTATTTTGAGTCAAATCCTGAGGCATTGGCCAGGAAGTCACACTAATCTGGGAGTCCTCACATTCCGACTAGTGGTGCGGAGGAAAATCTAGCCAGCCCCCCAGACGTGATCCTTTTCTAGACACCTCTATCTTTTGGAAAATCCTCTAATAACTCCCTTGGGTTCTATAGAGTTTGTAAACTTTAATAATTATTAAAGATTAAATGAGGAACCTATGCTATGATACCAAATGTAACGAACCCACCTTTCGATAACCCCCAATTAAGGGAAACCCAAAGGTCAGAGTTGTTATCCCAATTAACATGATCAAAGGTTCTATAATTAATCAATAATAATTATGAAATTCTACCAACTAAATTGATATATGGTATAAAATAAAACTTTGCATACCTTTTAAAAACTTTGGAAATCTATTACTATCCACAGCTTGAATCTCTTCTATTTAATCCTCCTTACACTTTATTTCTTATTTTCACAATGTGTCACTTTACTATTTGTGCTTTTCAAGGTTGTACCTAAAATACTGACAAACAAAACATCGATCAGCATATAAGAATATGCTGGTATGTGGGGACAACCAAAATTTCACAAATATTACTAACAATCTAAATATCACAATCAAGTTAATTAACAAGCCAATTTATGCTTTCAATGTAACATTCTCCACTGCTTTTGCCCTAACCCTGGAATACCCCCCTTTAGGGTTTCTCTTTTGCCATTGACTTAAGGCCACCTTCTCAATCCCGAGCTTGGTGCAAGGGGTCACCTCTCATGGTGCCCATTAGTCATGCAATAAAGACCACCTTCTCATTCCTGAGCTTGGTGTCTGGGGTCACCACTCATGGTGCCCATTGGTCTTCCCTCCTGGGCTTGACCTTTTGGCATCATCCATCGGGGTGGCATGTAGGTGTGAGAATACTCACTTCTATTATTATAGTGATAATCATAGTGACTTTATGATTTGCAAGTATGAACATCCAAACTGATTAGTTGCATTCAATGCGATGAATCATCTGGGAAACTCTTTGGGAAACTAATGTGATTAACCATAATTAACCACATACCTGTCAGGCTGATTCAAGATAGAATTAATCCAATCAATGCAAGAAATCCAATAGGTAAGCAAGTACATAAAGAGATCCTGAAATATGCATACAATTTCCTATCATTGATCATGCCATCAAGATCTATTAAACCTAGCTAACTTCCTAGGGTTTCTCATCCACTTTTAGGGTTTCTATTGCAATTAGGGTTCCTCTTCATTTTTTACTATTTTAAACCCTAACTTTATACAATTACTCACAAACCCTAATTATCTCATCTATTCTTCACAAAAGATATTAAGGTTATCTTTTAACAACATATAACCCTAATTTCAGATTAAAGGCACAGTTAAACGTCAATTAAGTCCAGTATGCCTCTTTTCATTAAAACTACCAATTTTATCCTTTTAATTCATGACAAGATCATTAGGCCCAATTATCATCTTTGGTTCCTTTCAAATTAACAACTTATCTTTCATGAACTCTATTTATCACTAATTCCACCTTTATCCATTAGAAAACCCTAATTATGATATTAAGGGTATTTATCCACAATTAGGAACCTTTATACTCAAAATAGCTTAGAACCATAATATCTCATCTTTATTCATGAATTTGAATAATTAAAGCCATTAAGAGTCACAATTACTAACTTTAGGGTTTCAAGGCCCATTAAAGCTCATTTATGTACATGAAACTCTAAATTATACTAATTACGTGCACATCTTATCCTTTTTGTTCTTAATGTACCTTTTTATAATTAACAAGTTAATATCAACTTTAATCATCCATAAAACCCTTCTAAATACATTAATAATCTCAATATAGGGTTTCTTAATCATTAAAGTTGATAACTTCCACTACTTTTCGAATTTCAATAATAATTAGCTTCTAAAACTATTTTTTATGGATTCCTCTCATTTTTCTGAGCAACTTTCATATTTTATACGCATTCATCCGAGCTACGAATAAAAAGATACGATTTTTGCAAAGTTAACTTACTCAGACCAATCACCAAGCGCCATGTCACCCAGTCCAGGCAACGTAGCTTGCTTTGGAAAACATAACACCATTACAGTTTTGCCCTTACTTAATTTGTCAATCCTTCACACACCAAAGTGGTGTTTTGGTCCAAAACCCCCCTAGGTTGTCTTCAACCTTCGGCTATCGCCCTAGTCACCGACGACTACCGATTTGCAACGCAACGTGGGTGTGCCCTCTCCTCCTCAGGGCTCGGGGGTGGTCGCCAGCTACTGCCCTAGGTCCGCCGCCCTCCTCCGCGCATGGGACACTGCTTGGTCACAGCCAGCACGGTTGATAGCATGCTCATCGGGCCTACAACTCGCGGCCATCACTGCAGCCAAACAATTGTTTTTGTGTCTGCATTAGGGCACGACCACGATGGTGAAGCTGCTTCCTGATATCATGAAGCATCATGCTTCCCTCGCAACTCCCTCTTGCCGCCTCGTGGCTTCATGATCACGCTGCTTCTTTTTAGTTAGGGTTTTTGGTTGGGGGTGCATGGTTGGAGATGAGTGGGAGACAAGGCAACCCAAGTCTATTGGGTTCGTCCCTTATATAGGGATAGATAGCAATGCCCTAGGGTGCTTGCCCACAAAGAAACAAGGCCCCTTCTCAAAAAGGAAACCTACTTTCCTTAATCAAGTATAATACTTCTCTTTTTAAATAATTCCTTGCTTATCTATGATCCTTGGCTATTAAGGAATTCAAAAATTATTTCTTTTATCTTCTTGTTCTTGGCTTTTAATTCAGTGACCACGAAAATTATATTTTCCTTTAGTAGAAAAGACCTCCTTTTTAACAATACCACAAAATCCATTAATTATGTGTCACATTATCCTCTTATTTTGTATTTATTGGTATTTTCGCTTTCTTTTTCTCCATTGGGGCTCCTTGGACCCCAAGAAACTCTAATATTTTGAAAACCTTTTTAGTGGATACTCATATCCTTCTAGATGTATCTATAGCCATTATTTCTCATTATCTTATTTATTTCTTTATTAAAATATATTTTTTAGGATTTCTCTTTATCTCTCTTTTTATTTTCCTTATTGTAATTCCTTTTAACATTAGGAACCTTATGGATACAATAATCCACCAAAGATAACTCAATTATACCTCTTTCCACTTATTTCCCACATTTTATCATTGTTTTTTATTTCTTTCTTAATAAAGAAATATTTAATTGATCTTTTCTTTTCTTGTTGCATTATCTTTGCAACTTTGGACTCCTTGGAACCCAAGGAACCCAAGAGGCACGAAATCCACCTTTGGATTATATTCTTTTGCCTTCTAGAGGTTTCTACATCTTTCTTTTCTCCATTTCTTATTAATAATGGAGTTTCTTTTGTCTTTTCCTTGTTATTGGGCCCAATAGCCAATAAAGCCCAAAAAACAATCAACAAGGCTATTGTAAACGAAATCCATTTATTCAAAACAAATTATATCATTATTTTCTCAATTATCTTTAATAGATAAATTACATTTCTCACCAAAAGAACCCAAAAATTGGGGTTGTAACACTTGAACTCTTGCATGATACCCCTTTATGGTGTTCTGCCTGATATCCCTCTTTTAGGGATGAGTCTTGGGCGATATTCTAAGTGGTGTTTTGTTGACCCTTTAACTGATATGGGCCCTTACCCTATAGGGCATTGTTGGGCATTATGCCTTTGGTCGACATGCTTGGTAGACATCCCTTTTTGGTGCCCTGGGCAACATGGGTTGGTTCTGGTGTCGCCCGATATGAGTCTTGGATGGTGAAACACTAGCTTGAGTACCTTGGGCGATATGAGAGTCCCTTGGACACCTTGTTGTGCTAGCCAAGAGGGTGCAGGTCGGGCGGTATGGTTTTGGCCTTGGGCGACATGGTGTTGTTGGTTGCCCGATACGGAACCCTAACCCTTGTAGGCGATAGGGCATCTTGGCCGATGGGGTGGATGTGTTTCCCAACACACCCCTAGTCATGGCTGCACAATATCTCCTTGTACCTGGTTGCACGATACACTCTTGGTCCATGGTTGCATGACATACCTTTAGATCTAGTATGCCTGTTATCCCCTTGTGCATGGGTGCAAGTTATGCTTGTTGTAACATCCCTGACCTAGGTTATGCTTTAACCCTAGGTGTTTTGTTTAAGAAAGATAATTATATGATTGATATTATCTTTTGAAAAGTAATTAAAGCTCAAGAGGAACTTATATTTCAAATTTTAGTCCATTTTGAATAATGTTGAAAGTAGTTTTACTTGTTTTGGACTAAAGTGCAAAATTACCCAAGTTGAGGGGCTAAATTGCAAATTGTGCATGATAATATGTTCCTCATGTGTCGAAGCATCATGATAATGAATATTATGTAGAGGTATGTCTATCCCAAGCATGAGCACCAAGAAAGAGCTAATAAAGCAATGTTTGTGCATTAAAACCTAGTTTTGGTGTAATGTGAAATTTATCCAAAACCCAGGGTTCAATATGCAATTTACCACTTCAAAATAGTCCCTAATATTTCTTGGCATCATGTATAGCAAAGAAAATGAGAGGGGCGCCTCATTTGTATCAATTTGAAGGAGAGAGAATCTCGATATTAAAATAATCAAGATTGAAGCATAATTGAAACCTTAATTCAATTTAATGCAAAAATAAATATAATAATTGAAGGGCCTTCAACCAAAAACAAGACGGTTGGATTTTCTCAAGTGTGAACTTCCTTGTGCCTTGCAAAGGCAAAGGAAATATCTACGTGAGTGGAGAACCCACTCACATTAAGAAAATAAAAAGAAATATCCACTAACTTATGGATAATAATATTATAAAGGTTAAGGTGTTTAATTTCTTTTCCCTTAATTCATATATAATGGAAGGAAATTCGGAGGTGAGGAAGATATATTTGTATGCAAGGAATTGAGGGGGGAGAAGTGGCACCAATTTCGGAATTAAAAGATTTTTATAAGGCATTTTCTCTCTCATTGATTTTCTTATAAAAACACCTTTTACAACTCAAACCAAAGGCTTTTTCGAATCCACTTCTTCTCTTTGCTTGAAAAAATGACCAAGGGAGCTAGGAGAAGCAGGAGGACGACCCCCAACCTGTTGGTAAGCTTCTTGACCTTTGTTCACCTTGATTTCATGGTGGAAATCACAAATCAATGCATGATTTCTTCTTATCCCGATCCCATCTTCAATTCTAGCCAATCCTTTTCACTCAAAAGCTTGAGGAACGAACCTTGTGTTGTGAAAAATATTCTTCCACCATTTTTTATGTGAAGCTCCAAGCTTTGAAGCTCAATTGGAGGCGGGTTATATAACTTGAACCCCTATTCATTGTTATTGAATTCAATTTCTCAATCAATTATGTTCAATTGCTCTTCTTACAATTCCTTTGATTAGTTGATGCAACTACCATGATAATGGCAGTAGTTTTTGATGTACTAAGGCTTGATGATGATGACATCATCTTAGGCACACTTTCCAACAAGTTTCTATTGCAAACGGTTTTAAGACCTTGGTCCAAACGGTTTCACCAAACAGTTTGCAAACCGTTTGGAGGTTTGGATCCCAAACCATTTGGAAGGGTTGATCATTTGGATGGGTTGGCCATTTGAGGTCAGGACCCTAGTACATGTTGGATGATGATCTAATGGATCCAATTGATTGATTCAATATATGTACAATCCTCCCATTACAAACCCTAATCGGGTTAAGTGCTGGAATTTCAATTGGTTGATTTAAAGCTTTGGGTTGACTAACCCAAACGGTCTTGAGACCCTTTGGAGATCACCCAAATGGTCTCAAGACCGTTTGGAGGTCAACCAAGACCATTTGGAGGTCTAGGGTTGAGTATGGTTGAGTAATTGAAGATCCAGAGATATCAAATTGAAATGCAATCAATAGCCAATTTGATGATCAATCCAATGATCCAAACCCTAATTGAATTTCAAAAAATTTAATGATGGATGGGGCAAACGGTCTCAAGACCATTTGGAGGTCATCCAAACGACCTCAAGACCGTTTGAGGTCATATCATATCATAATTTGATGATGATTCATTGATTTCAATTGAATTACTTCCACAATGTTAACCATTGATGGTTCCTCAAATTCAAAACCCTAATTGATGGTTTCTTGATTATAAATCCTAGTTCAATTGGGTTTAAAACCCTAATTGATGGTCCAATTGAAGGATGATTCAATAGTTCAATTGATGAATGAATCAAGGATTCAATTGATAGGTGGTTCATTGATTAAAACCTTGAACTGTTTAAGTGTTGAAAGATCTTTTTGGTCCATTCAGTTTTGAGAGGGTTTGGACCAAATAGTCTTAAGACCGTTTGGGTCCAAACGGTCTCAAGATCATTTGAAGATCCAAGTCCATTAGGTTTCAACACATTTCTTGCTTAAACGGATTCAAACCGTTTGAATTTTGAGAGACCAAGACCGTTTAGGGTCTAAGTAATCAAAACCATTTGAGGTTCAACATGGTTAATCCATTTGGATATCTAATGTAATTGAAGACTCAATTGGTTGATCCACTTGGACACCCAATGTAATTGAAGATTCAATTGGTCAATTCATTTGGATACCTCATGTGATTGAAGGTTCAATTGATCAAATCTTCTGGACACCTAATGTATTTAGATGGTGGATACCCTTAGTGGGATTAATCATTGATGCATAAGGATGCAATAATTCAATACATCATGCTAATCCTAAATGCATGTTGTTGAATAAAGAGTGGGCTCAATCTAATCAAGAATTGAGTAGTGGACATCCTAGAAGAGGATGAGAGAGAGAGAGATTCATACATGTAAGATAATCATGTAGCAATCAAGCCTAACACATTCAAAATAAGTGTGATATACAATTTAGGGTGTGATCCTTGATAAAGAGATCATGAAATCCTAATTGCGTTAATTGATGAACTCAAACCCTAATTTAGGGCAATTCTGAGTGAAACCCTAATCTAGGAGGATAATGTGATATGAATTTAGGGTAATGACGTGAGTAACCCTAATTTAGGGTATTTTGATGATAAACCCTATTTGGGGTGAATAGTAAATCTTAATTGTGGGTTATTGAATATAAACCCTAATCTAGGGTGATGTGATGAGAATAGTAAACCCTAATTCTAAATAGGGTGAAGGTGTGTGAAACCCTAATTCTAGATTATACTATATAGCAAGAAACTCTAATCTTGGACAATGAAATGATGAATCATTGGTCCTAATTGAACAAAGGGGATGAGTAACCCTGATTGAAATAAAATGGGAAACCCTAACCCTAGTAAGGGAATAGTGGTGTTACCCTTGAATAGCATGGAACTGAAATGTGATTGATATATTTGTTATCATCTATACTAACCATGCAGGTATCATGAGATGATGAACATACCCAGGTATGAGCTATGATGTTTTATTTATTAAAATTGTTATTGGGCCTTATATGCCATAATATGCCTTGTTTCCTAGTAAGAGGTAATAAGAGAATTAATGGGCCTTAAGTGCCATGAGAGATGCTTGTGTAACAAGTGTCATGTCTACCTTGGTCAGATGACCTGAAGGTGACAATTACCTGAAAAAGTGGTAATAGTGCTCAGTGATGAGCTCAGGGTTTGAATACCCAGGACCATATGATTATGGTATTGAGTTTGTGAAGGGATGAGTATTCCCAGTATTGAAATGAGGGACTAAGATCCCAATGTCTTATAAAGACTGAGAAGTAGCTGATGAAAACAGTACATGTTTCTTTGTAGCGGTTGTCCTAATAAGTTGTGTTTGAAAACTTGACTGATGATAAAAGAATATGATAATGTACTTAATTAATCAAGTGAAATCTTTTCATGTAGTGCTCTGACCATAGATCCATCATCATCAGTAGTTGGTGATGGTGAAACAGGTTTTCCTAGGGTTCTCCTGCAGTTCGCATATTTTTGAATATGTGGGGGTCAATGGGTGAAAATATCCATATGTCCTAATGGGGGAATTGATGGAAGGTAAACATTAAACCTCTCAATCCTTCATTATATGTTACGAGATGGATGTATCACAAATCTCCCGATGTTGTTAATTCTGGATCGATGGAGGTAAACATGAAATCTCTTAATTGCGAAGAGAGTGCAGCCGCCATTGTATCTCTATAGCGAAGATGCCACTATACCCTGGCAAGCTATGTAGCAGAGACACTAGATGTCCTACATGTGATCTCACACTGACCGAGATGTGGGAAGTCATGGAAGTTGGCTCTTCCATTGACTTTGTATGGTACCGATTTTGACTTCGCAATGGTCGGTTGGAGTATGAGCGGTAAACCTCATCTCCTCATAGCTTAAGTATGTTTGTAAAACGTAATCAGCCGTGTAGCGTATTTGCATAAGATTGATATACGAGAACCACTGGTTGATGTTATCTTGCTTAGCATGTCCTTGATACATAAATGTTACTTATGTTCTTTAATTTTGTATTGAATAAGAGACATGCAGCCTTATCAAGTTATAGCTGAAATACTTGAATAGGATTGTTGCTCTAATCTACATAGATATTGATTTATCTTCTATTGAAATATATGATCCCACTGTTCAGATTATTTCTATTAAACTGCAATAATAATAATTTTGGCAAAGAGTTTTATCTCTCGCTGGGGCAATTAACAAATTGTCTCACTCCCGTGGGATCCAACATTTTTAGGTAGACACAGATAAAGAGGCAGAAACTCTATAGCAGGGGAAGAGCAGCAGCAACAATAGGGACAACAGTGATATCCCAGGTGGGGATATTGGCTGTCAGGCTTTGTACATATGTAAATAGAGTCTTATGTGTCGTCTCTATACTCTTAGGTCCTAGGAGTCAGTAGATAGTGTTTTTATAATCAATTTGAGATTTTGGTTTGAATGCCTTGAGAATTTTGTTACTTGTGCTTTTATCAAGGCAAAGTGTTGTATATATATTCCTCGAGTAGAGATGGTACATGGAATGTACAACGTGGACCAGTATGTAATTATAATACTTTGGTTCTTGTTTAAAGAGTTTTCTTAAGAATGGATCTCTTTGTAAATGGTTTTAATTTTTAGTGATTTTCAGTAATTTGTTGCTAATAATACACTTATGATTAGTTAATCATGTTTATGTGAGTTGGATGCCACAAGTTTAGTGATATCAGAGCTCTAGGTTCGCTGAGTCTACAGAGACATAGGATTAAGGTTGTTGAGTCTGTTCTAGTGTCTTCCAGTTTATCTGATAGTGTCTTCTGCTCATATAGGAGAAGAAGAACTTGAAGATGTCTGGATCACATGACGAACATGCTGCTGAGAGTTGTGTTGCTGCACCAGGAGGAGGTGCAAGGGATCAAGCTAGGGAGGAACTCGTACCTAAGATTCCTCAACTTGATCAAGCTGTATTAGAGAACCCAGCTTTCCGTACCCTGTTCGGGCAGTTTATGCCGACTATGACGCATATGGCAGATAGGATGCCACCACCTGCACCGAGGGCACCAGCCCACAATGAAGGACATGGAGCTGGCAAGACCTTTGAATGGCTTCGCCGGGTGGGAGCCACAGACTATGCCGGTACAGCTGACCCAGCTGATGTAGATTTATGGTTGACAAAGCTGGAGAAAGCTTTTAGAATCCTTAACATCCCTGAAGTAGAGAAGGTGAGGCATGTTGTATACCTTCTGAAAGGGAGTGTTGGTCATTGGTGGACCATCGAAGAAGGTAAAAGACTAGGTGTTGAAGTTGGATGGGATGAATTACGATGTGAATTTTTCTCTAGATACTTTCCCAAGACGTATCTAGATGAGAAGATCTCTCAATTTGAGAGGTTGAGGCAAGGAGAGATGAACATTAGCGAATATGAAGCTAGGTTCATGGAACTTTTGCGGTTCTGTCCACACATGGCAGCTACTGATGAAGAGAGGATTCGGCATTTCGAGAAGGGGTTGAATGCTGAATTGACCACTCTTGTGTCTGCTCTGGAGAATAGGGAGAGAATTGTCACTTTTGTGGAATCTGTTAGGCGGATAGAGAGGTCTGTGATTGAAAAGTGACAGACCAGTAATAAGAAAGTGTATCCTCAGTTTCAAGGACAGAGGTCCGAGAGCTTCAAGAAGTCGAGATTCTCTGCACCACCACCACCACTAAGGTTTAATACCCCAACGCAATGGACATCAAGTAGGGGTAGGGGACATTGTTTTCCTCCAAGTAGAGCCCCCAGTACAGCATCAGTATCAGTGACAGGACCACCCATGCTGAGTTTGGGAAGTTACAACTGTTTCCAGTATGGGAGGTCAGGACACTTGAAGAGAGATTGTCCTGAGAAAGTCAAAATTGTGACTCAACCCCAGAGGCAAAGTCAGCAAGGCTCACAGAGGCGACAGTTCAGTGATAATGCTAGAGGACGTGGACAAGCATCCCAAGCTGGATCGTCGGCACCCAACAACCAATCACAGGGTCAACAGCAAGCAACGGCTAGATTCTATGCCATGAATCATCCCGAAGTAGTAGCCAACCCTCGGGTTGTGACAGGTCGGATGGAACTATTTTATTCTGATATGTCTTCATCCTGCTTCGTATCAGTGTTAATTGATCTGGGTGATATGCATTCCTTTATCACTTGAGAAGTGATTCATGACTACAACATGATTGTCAGTCATAGACCAGATAGTTTGATGCTAGAAACCCCTTTGTTGGGATCTGCAATGTTGCGGGAGGTGTGTTCTCCCTACACTCTTTCTTTTTCTGAACATCACATTCAAGTGGATCTTATACCACTTGAGATGTAGGGTTTTGATATAATCCTAGGAATGGACACCTTAGAGAAGTATAAGGTTGTCTTGGATTGTGGTTCCAAGTAGGTTGTGTTCACAGACAATGGTGACACATGGATCTTTCAGGGAGATAGAAAGATTCTTCCAACTTGTCTTGTGTCAGCTATGGTAGCTGAGAAGTTGTTGAGACACGGATGCTTTTCATTCTTGGCTCATGTGGTAGATACCACAATAGAGAGCCCTCATCCTTCTGAAGTTCCAGTTGTTAGGGAATTTGAAGATGTATTTCTTGAAGAACTTCCAGGTGTTCCTCTGCCCCGAGTGATTGATTTTGAGATTAATCTAATCCTGGGCATGCAACTGATAGCAAAAACGTTGTATAGAATGGCACCTGTTGAGATGGCAGAGCTCAAGAAACATTTATAGGAGTTGCTTGAGAAGGGTTTTATCCAACCGAGCACTTCACCCTGGGGAGCTCCGGTTCTTTTTGTTAAGAAGAAAGATGGATCTATGCGTTTATGCATCGACTATAGGCAGTTGAATAAAGTAACTATAAAGAACAAGTATCCTCTGCTAAGGATTGATGACTTGTTTGATCAGTTGTGTGGTGCAACTATCTTTTCTAAGATAGATATGAGGTCGGGATACCATCAGTTGCATATAAAGGAAAGTGACATATCTAAATCTACTTTTAGAACAAGATATGGTTACTATGAGTTCATAGTTATGTCGTTTGGACTAACTAATGCACCAGCTGCATTCATGGAACTCATGAATAGAATCTTTCGACCTTTTCTTGATCAGTGCGTAGTAGTCTTCATAGATGATATCTTGATATACAGTAGAGATGCTCAACAGCATGTGCAGCACCTCCGTCAAGATTTGACTTTGCTAAGAAAGCATAAGTTGTATGCTAAGTTTAGCAAATGTGAGTTCTGGCTACTAGAAGTTTCTTTTCTAGGACACGTGATATCTGCTTTAGGTATTCATGTTGATCCTAAGAAGGTAGAATCTGTCCTGCAATGGGAACAGCCAAAGACACCAATGGAAATACGTAGTTTCCTAGGGTTGGCAGGCTATTACAGGAGGTTCATTAAGAACTTCAGTTCTATAGCTTTACCCCTAACCAAGTTGACCAGGAAGGAAGTTCCTTTTGTCTGGAATGACAAGTGTCAACAATCTTTCCAGTTGTTGAAGGAAAGGTTAACAAGTGCAGTTGTGCTAGTGTTACCTGAGTAGGGAAAGGGGTACATAGTCTTCTGTGATGCATCTAAGAATGGTCTAGGATGTGTGTTAATGCAGGATAAGCAAGTGATTTCTTTTGCTTCTCGACAGCTTAAGAAACACGAGGAGAATTATCCGACACATGATCTAGAGGTAGCTGTTGTGGTCCATGCTTTGAAGATCTGGAGACATTATCTCTATGGAGAGACATTCCAGATTTTCACAGACCGTAAGAATCTAAAATATTTCTTCTCACAACACGAGCTGAATATGAGACAACATCGCTGGATGGAATTAATCAAGGACTATGATTGTACGATTGATTATCATCCAGGAAAAGCCAATGTAGTGGTTGATGCTTTAAGTAGAAAATCATCCTCACCAGCCCTAGATAAAGCACAGTTAAACTCCTTAGTTTGCTCTAAGAGAGATATGCTTATCTCCTTAAGGCAAGACAATATCGAGCTTGAAGTATCATTGTTAGCTGGGTTTTTAGCTGAGATGCAAGTAAAACCTACTCTGAGACAGCAGATTAAAGAAGCACAGCAAGCTGATACTATGATTCAGCATATCAGGTCAGAGTATGGTAGTGAAAAATGAGATGGTTTCCATGATTCAGATGATCAGGTAGTCTGTTACCATGGTAGGATGGTAGTACCTGATGTTGATAACTTAAGAAAGTTAGTTCTGGAAGAAGCTCATTCTTCAATGTATGTAATGCATCCAGGGAGCACCAAGATGTATCATAACTTAAAAGATATGTATTGGTGGCCTGGTTTGAAGAAAGATGTTGCTGAGTTTGTTATGCGGTGTCTAGTGTGTCAGCAGGTTAAAGTTGAACATCAAAAGCCCACAGGAACAATGCAACCTTTACCATACCACAGTGGAAATGGTATCATGTAACCATGGACTTTGTGGTTGGTTTGCCTAAAACAACCAAAATTCATGATTCCATATGGGTGATAGTTGATAGGTTGACAAAGACAGCACATTTCCTTCTTTTCAAAACAACCTACACAGCTGAGAAGCTTGCACAGATATACATAGATGAGATAGTGTGCTTGCACGGGGTTCCAGCTACTATTGTTTCTGATAGAGGTCCCCAGTTTACAAGTCATTTTTGGGAGTGACTCCATAAATCTTTAGGTACACAATTAAGGTTTAGTATAGCCTTTCACCCACAGATAGATGGACAATTTGAGAGGACCATACAAACCTTGGAGGACTTGCTTAGGGCATGTGTCCTTCAGTTTGTATTAAGTTGGGATCTACACCTGAGCTTGATAGAATTTGCTTATAATAATAGCTATCAGTATAGTATTGATATGGCACCATATGAGGCATTATATGGTAGACGTTTTAGATCTCCTTTATGTTGGTATGAAACAGGAGAATATCAACTTTTGGGTCCTAAGGTAGTACAGCAAACAACTGAGAAGATTAAAGTAATACAACAACAGTTGAAAGTTGCCCAGGATAGACAGAAATCTTATGTTGATAAGCATCGTAGGCCCTTAGAATTCCAAGTTGGAGACAGAGTATACCTCAAGGTCTCACCTTGGAAAGGTATTCTGAGATTCGGAAAGAAGGGGAAGTTAGCTCCTAGATTTATGGGGCCTTATCTGATCATTGAAAAGATGGGAAAGGTAGCCTATAAGCTGGATTTACCACCTAAGTTGCATAGATTGCACCCAGTATTCCATATCTCTATGCTGAGGAAGTGTCATCTTGACACAGAGTTAGTTTTGCAACCTGTGGAGGTAGAACTAAATGATGATATATCTTATGTTGAAGGACTTGTGTTGGTTCTTGACAGAAGAATAAAATAGTTGAAAAAGAAACACATTTGTCTTATAAAAGTTCTTTGGCATCACTATGGCATTGAATAAGCTACGTGGGAGCTAGAGGAAGAGATGAGGAGGAAATACCCCACTCTTTTCTCTTAATGTTTTCGTTGATGATTTCGGGGACGAAATCCTTGTAAGTGGTGGGTAACTTGTAACATCACTGGCCTGGGTTATGCTTTAACCTTAGGTGTTTTGTTTAAGAAAGATAATTATATTCTTGATATTATCTTTTTAAAAGTAATTAAATATCAAGAGGAACTTATATTTCAAATTTTAGTCCATTTTGAATAATGTTGAAAGTAATGTTTTACTTGTTTTGGACTAAAGTGCAAAATTACCCAAGTTGAGGGGTTAAATTGCAAATTGTGCATGATAATATGTTCCTCATGTGTCAAAGCATCATGAGAATTAAGATGATGTAGAGGTATGGCTACCCAAAGCCTGAGCACCAAGAAAGAGCTGATAAAGCAATGTTTGTGCATTAAAACCTAGTTTTGGTGTAATGTGCAATTTACCCAAAACCCAAGGTTCAATATGCAATTTACCACTTCAAAATAGTCCATAATATTTCTTGGCATCATGTAGAGCAAAGAAAATGAGAGGGGTGTCTCATTTGTATCAATTTGAAGGAGAGAATCTTGATATTAAAATAATCAAGATTTAAGCATAATTGAAACCTTAATTCAATTTAATGCAAAAATAAATATAATAATTGAAGGGCCTTCAACCAAAAATGAGATGGTTGGATTTTCTCAAGTGTGAACATCCTTGTGCCTTGCATAGGAAAAGGAAATATCTACGTGAGTGGAGAACCCACTCACATTAAGAAAATAAAAAGAAATATCCACTAACTTATGGATAATAATATTATAAAGGTTAAGGTGCTTAATTTCTTTTCCCTTAATTCATGGATAATGGAAGGAAATTCGGAGGTGAGGAATATATCTTTGCATGCAAGGAATTGAGGGGGGAGAGGTGGCACCAATTTTGGAATTAAAAGATTTTTATAAGGCATTTTCTCTCTCATTGATTTTCTTATAAAAACACCTTTTACAACTCAAACCAAAGGCTTTTTCGAATCCACTTCTTCTCTTTTCTTGCAAAAATGACTAAGGGAGATAGGAGAAGCAGTAGGACGACCCCCAACCTGTTGGTAATCTTCTTGACCTTTGTTCACCTTGATTTCATTGTGGAAATCACAAATCAATGCATGATTTCTTCTTATCTTGATCCCATCTTCAATTCTAGCCAATCCTTTTCACTCAAAAGATTGAGGAACGAACCTTGTGGTGTGAAAAAGCTTCTTCCACCATTTTTGACGTGAATCTATAAGCTTTGAAGCTCAATTGGAGGTGGGTTATATAACTTGAACCCCTATTCATTGTTATTGAATTCAATTTCTCAATCAATTATGTTCAATTTCTCTTCTTACAATTCCTTTGATTAGTTGATGCAACTACCATGATAATGGTAGTAGTTTTCTATGGACTAAGTCTTGATGAGTATGACATCATCTTAGTCACACTTTCCAACAAGTTTCTATTACAAACGATTTTAATACCTTGGTCAAAACGGTTTCACCAAACTGTTTGGAGACCAAACGGTTTGCAAACCGTTTGAAGGTTTGGATCCCAAACCATTTGGAAGGGTTGACCATTTGGATGGGTTGACCATTTGAGTTCAGGACCCTATTACATGTTGTATGATGATCTAATGGATCCAATTGATTGATTCAATATATGGACAATCCTCCAATTAGAAACCCTAATCGGGTTAAGTGTTGAAATTTCAATTGGTTGATTTAAAGCTTTGGGTTGACTAACCCAAACGGTCTTGAGACTATTTGGAGATCACCCAAATGGTCTCAAGACCGTTTGGCAGTCAACCAAGACCATTTGGAGGTCTAGGGTTGAGTATGGTTGAGTAATTGAAGATCCAGAGATATCAAATTGAAATGCAATCAATAGCCAATTTGATGATCAATCCAATGATCCAAACCCTAATTGAATTTCACAAATTTTAATGATGGATGGGGCAAACGGTCTCAAGACCATTTGGAGGTCATCACAACGACCTCAAGACCGTTTGAGGTCATATCATATCATAATTTGATGATGACTCATTGATTTCAATTGAATTACTTCAACAATGTTAACCATTGATGGTTCCTCAAATTAAAAACCCTAATTGATGGTTTCTTGATTATAAATCCTAGTTCAATTGGTTTCAAAACCCTAATTGATGGTTTCTTGATTATAAATCCTAGTTCAATTGGGTTCAAAACCCTAATTGATGGTCCAATTGAAGGATGATTCAATAGTTCAATTGATGAATGAATCAAGGATTCAATTGATAGGTGGTTCATTGATTAAAACCTTGAATTGTTTAAGTATTGAAAGACCTTTTTGGTCCATTCAGTTTTGAGAGGGTTTGGACCAAACGGTCTTAAGACCATTTGAGTCCAAACGGTCTCAAGACCGTTTGGGTACAAATGGTCTCAACACCTTTTGGGGTCCAAATGGTCTCAAACCGTTTGAAGATCCAAGTCCATTCAGTTTCAACGCATTTCTTACTTAAACGGTTTCAAGGGCAATTTGCCCAAACGGTTTCAACCCATTTGAATTTTGAGATACCAAGACCGTTTAGGGTCTAAGTAATCAAAACCATTTGAGGTTCAACATGGTTAATCCATTTGGATATCTAATTTAATTGAAGACTCAATTTGTTGATCCACTTGGACACCCAATGTAATTGAAGATTCAATTGGTCAATTCATTTGGATACCTCATGTGATTGAAGGTTCAATTGATCAAATCTTTTGGACACCTAATGTATTTATATGGTTGATACCCTTAGTGGGATTAATCATTGATGCATAAGGATGCAATAATTCAATACATCGTGCTAACCCTAAATGCATGTTTTTGAATAAAGAGTAGGCTCAATCTAATCAAGAATTGAGTAGTGGACATCCTAGAAGAGGATGAGAGAGAGAGATTCGTACATGTAAGATAATCATGTAGCAATCAAGCCTAACACATGCAAAATGAGTGTGATATACAATTTAGGGTATGATCCTTGATAAAGAGATCATGAAATCCTAATTGAGTTAATTGATGAACTCAAACCCTAATTTAGGGCAATTCTGAGTGAAACCCTAATCTAGGAGGATAATGTGATATGAATTTAGGGTAATGACATGAGTAACCCTAATTCAGGGTATTTTTATGATAAACCCTATTTGGGGTGAATAGTAAACCTTAATTGTGGGTTATTGAATATAAACCCTAATCTAGGGTGATGTGATGAGAATAGTAAACCCTAATTCTAAATAGGGTGAAGGTGTGTGAAACCCTAATTCTAGATTATACTATATAGTAAGAAACTCTAATCTTGGACAATGAAATGATGAATCATTGGTCCTAATTGAACAAAGGGGATGAGTAACCCTAATTGAAATAAAGTGGGAAACCCTAACCCTGGTAAGGGAATAGTGGTGTTACCCTTGAATAGCATGGAACTGAAATGTGATTGATATATCTGCTATCATCTGTACTAACCATGCAGGTATCATGAGATGATGAACATACCCAGGTATGAGCTATGATTTTTATTTATTAAAATTGTTATTGGGCCTTATGTGCCATAATATGCCTTGTTTCCTAGTAAGAGGTAATAAGAGAATTAATGGGCTTTAAGTGCCATGAGAGATGCTTGTGTAATAAGTGTCATGTCTACCTTGGTCAGATGACCTGAAGGTGACAATTACCTGAAAAAGTGGTAACAATACTCAGTGATGAGTTGAGGGTTTGAATACCAGAACCATATGATTATGGTATTGAGTTTGTGAAGGGATGAGTATTCCCAGTATTGAAATGAGGGACTGAGATCCCAATGTCTTATAAAGACTGAGAAGTAGCTGATGAAAACAGTACATGTTTCTTTGTAGCATTTGTCATAATAAGTTATGTTTGAAAACTTGACTAATGCTAAAAGAATATGATAATGTACTTAATTAATCAAGTGAAATATTTTCATGTAGTGCTATGACCATAGATCCATCATTGCCAGTAGCTGGTGATGGTGAAACAAGTTTTCCTACAGGATCTCCTGGAGTTCACATATTTTTGAATATGTGGGGGTCAATGGGCAAAAATATCAGTACATCCTAATGGGGGAATTGATGGAAGGTAAACATTAAACCTCTCGATCCTTCATTATATATTCCGTGATGGATGTATAACAAATCTCCCGATGTTGTTAATTTCGGATCGATAGAGGTAAACACGAAATCTCTCGATTGGGAAGAGAGTGCAGCCGCCGCTGTAGCTCTATAGCGAAGATGCCACTATACCCTGGCAAGCTATGTAGCAGAGACACTAGATGACCTGCATGTGATCTTAGACTGACCGAGATGTGATAATTCATGGAAGTTGGCTCTTCCATTGACTTTGTATGGTACCAATTTCGACTTTGCAATGGCCGGTTGGAGTATGAGCGGTATACCGCATCTCCTCAGAGCTTAAGTATGTTTGTAAAATGTAATCAGATGTGTAGTGCATTTGCATAAGATTGATATACGAGAACTACTGGTTGATGTTATCTTGCTTAGCATGTCCTTGATACATAAATGTTACTTATGTTCTTTAATTCCGTATTGAATAAGAGACATGCTGCCTTATCAAGTTATAGCTGAAATACTTGAATAGGATTGTTGCAATAATTTGCATAGATATTGATTTATCTGCTACTGAAATATATGATCCCACAGTTCAATTTATTTCTATTAAACTGCAATAATAATGTTTTCGACAGAGAGTTATATCTCTCGCTGGGGCAATTAACAAATTGTCTCACCCCCATGGGATCCAACGTTTTTAGGAAGACACAGACAAAGAGGCAGAAACTCTATAGCAGGGGAAGAGCAGCAGCAACAATAGAGACAACAGTGATATCCCAGGTGGGGATACTGGATGTCAGGCTTTGTACATATGTAAATAGAGTCCTATGTGTTGTCTCTGTACTCTCAGGTCTTAGGAGTCAGTAGATAGTGTTTTTATAATCGATATGAGATTTTGGTTTGAATGCCTCGAGAATTTTGTTACTTGTGCTTTTATCAAGGCAAAGTGTTGTATATATATTCCTCAAGTAGAGATGGTACATGGAATGTACAACGTGGACCAGTATGTAATTATAATACTTTGGTTCTTGTTTAAAGAGTTTTCTTAAGAATGGATCTCTTTGTAAATGGTTTTAATTTTTAGTGATTTTCAGTAATCTGCTGGTAATAATACGCTTCTACTTAGTTAATCATGTGTATGTGAGTTGGATGCCACACTTGTGGCCGATATCCTTTGGGTGAGGGTTAGTGCCCTGCCCGCCACACCTTTGGTGAGGGTAGGCGACACCTTTGGTAAGGGATGCACCTAGCCTGGGAACTCTAGGTTGGTGAACCTATGGTCTTGAGCCCGCATCTTTGGTTAAGATGATTTTGAGATATGAAAGATAGGTTGTAACGAGTGATATGTTTGTTACCTAAGGTCGTTGTTAAGTAAGATGATAAGATAATGGTTATGTTCTCTAAGATTTATGTTTGGTGATCCAGTTATCTCTCTTGATATGCATACTAACCATGCAGGTGTATCAAATGAATTCATAGCCAGGTAAGAGCTATGAGGTGTATGTATTTTGTATAACAATAAACTATGAGGTTCCTTGTTGATGATATAAAATGTCTGCCAGTATGATGAGAAAGGTCCAATGACCTGATAAAGGTTGAGTGCATGTTTGGGGTGTTATCCTCTATGATGGGATAAAGGATTGATATCCCATAATGATGTATGATGATGAAGCCTTGAGAGGCAGTGGCATTATGCGATGAGGGACTGAGATCCCATGGCAATGTGATAATGATAGTAATAATACACAATGTTGTTTATGTCTTATAACCTAGTTGCCTCAACAATTGACCTAAAATATACTAATTAATGACAGTGGAACATTTCATGTAGTTTTGCCCTGGCCATAGATCCATCATCGTCAGTAGTTGGTGATGGTGAAATGGGTTTATCCTGCGAGATTACCTGGAGCACATATTATTGAATATGCAGGGTTTCTCCTAGTCAAAAGTAGGAGGATTAGAGCGCAACTGCAGTTGTGGACTCAAGATGTGTATAAGAGTATGGTGAACAAGCCCATGACTCAGTGTCATAGAGCATGAATGCGTTCATGGCTCAGGAGCACGGTGAACTGGCTCGTGGCTCAAGTATACTAGCATCATGACATGTACCAAGGTGGGCTAGATAAAAGGGTAGACTGTGTGAGCTAACCCAGTGGTTGAGGCCACTCAAGCAAGAGAATGCGGTCCTGCTTTAGTTATCGTGCACTGACCATGAAAAGGTGAGGTCGTGGAGTCCGACTCTTCCATTGACCTTATATGACACCAGTTTTGGGCTTCACAGCTAAAGGTTGGATTTGAGCGGTATGCCTCACTTTCTCAGGGCATAATAAATCGTAATCCAGCCGTATAGTATATATTGCTTAAGGAAAAACATAGAACATTGGTTGAGGCCTTGCATGTATAATTGCTCTAGTTATATTTTGCGGTTATTTACACATTCCTCATATCTTGTGATAAGTTCTTATAAAGCTTGTCTTGTCAATCATGTTCCATAAAGAAATATATGGTTATATGCCTCCGGGATATCTTGGTAAGTTGTTAATCAATTTAAGCTCTGTTCAGTATGTTGCTTATATCAATTACATGCTTTATCTGAAGTTTTATAGTTCGACGGGGAGTTATGTTTCTCACTAGGAATGTGTGTCTCACCCTGCTAGTTTTCAACCTTTTTAGGTGATCGTGCTAGACGTGGTGGTGGTTGTGAGGTTGCAGTCGAGCAGCAAGAAGAATAGTAGGAGGCAAGAGATGGATATGTTGTTATTCTTGTCATTTTGTAGTAGAGTGCTAGAGTCATCCTTGTACACTCAGGTCCTTGGAGGTGTTTTTGATGATGTTTCATGATGTATAGCTGATGTAGCTTTGTTTATCCTGTTGTTGGCCTGGTATGGCTTGTTCTATATATAAACATGTGGTGAACTTTGTGTGCCTATGTGACAGTTGGCTCATGTAAGTTGTGGACACATATCAAGGTTTATGTATGTTTATATAACATGTTTCCTTGCAGGATAAGGATCTGGATGTAATAATTTTTTTATTGTCTGCTTTCTGCAATCAGTTTTAATTAACCCATGTTTTTGGTAATATGTGGTTTATGGAAGTTTTGCACATTTTCATGTGGCATTTTGTTTTCTGTGTGATAGCGGGATGTCACAATAGTTTTTGGTATCAGAGCTCTAGGTTCGCTGAGTCTACAAGGATCTAGGACTAGGTTGGTGTCTGTTCTTGTGAGTTTTCTAGATTTTCTTACAATAACCTTCTGCCCCCAGCAGAAGATAAAGATTAAAGATGTCTGGAAATCATGAAGAGCATGCTGCCGAGAGCAGTGATGATGCATCTGTTGATGGAGCATGAGTACAGGAACATGAAGATCGGGTGCCTGAGGTCCCCCAGCTTAACCCAGCCATTCTTGAAAACCCTGCCTATCAGCACCTTATGGGGTAGTTAGTGGCTATGATGAATCTCATGGTATAAATATTGCCAGTGCCTTTTCCAAGAGTATAGGCTCCCCATGGTGAATCTTCGAGTATTGGGAAGACCTTCGAGTGGCTCACCGAGTTAGAGCTTCAGATTATGCTGGAACGGATTATCCAGTGGATGCAGATTTTTGGCTGACAGGTCTTGAGAAGGCCTTTTGAATCCTTGACATCCCCAAAGTAGACAAAGTCAAGCATGTTGTCTACCTTCTGAAGGGTAGTGTTGGCCACTGGTGGGCCATCGAGGAGGAGAAGCAGCCTGGAGAGGTGATAGTTTGGGACGTCTTCCGACGGGAGTTCGTGAGCTGATACTTCCCGAAGACCTATCTGGACGAGAAGATCAACCAGTTTGAGTGTCTGCACTAAGGATCGATGAGCATCACCGAGTATGAAGCCAAGTTTATGGACCTGCTAAAGTTTTATCCTCACATGGCGGTGACATATGATGAGAGAATCAGGTGGTTTGAGAAAGGTCTGAGTGTTGAGATGACGACACATGCTGCTGCTTTAGAAAACCGAGAGTGGTTTGCCACGTTTTTGGAATCTGTCTGAAGGATCGAACGGTCATTCAAGGAGAAGAGAGAAACCATATCCAAGAAAAAGCCTGCTCAGTTTTCGAGGCAGAGGTTTGATGGCTTCAAGAAGCCAAAGTTTTTGGCACCATCTGCAATGCAGAGTTCCAGTGCACCGTCACAGTGGTCTCCGAGTAAAGGAAGAGGGCGCAGGTTTTTGCCATCTAGAGCTCACAGTACAGCTTTAGTGGAAGTGACAGGGTCATCTAGGCCACAGTTTGAAGACAGGTCCTGCTACCTCTGTGGACAGACCAGACATTTAAAGTCAAATTGCCCAAAGGGAGATGTCGAAGTGATGCAGCAGCCAAGGCAGAATCAACAGGGGTCAGATAGATAGCAGTTTAGTGACGCCAAAGTGCAAGGACGTAGCCAAGAGTTACAAGCAAGATTGTCTGCTCAAGGAAGAAAAGGACGTGGATAGTAAGCAACGACTTGATTTATATGTTATGAGTCAGCCGGAGGCGATAGTCAACCCACGAGTAGTGACAGGTCAGATGGAGTTATTTCACTCTGATTTGTCTTCTTCTTGCTTTATATCTATTTTGGTTGACCCACGTGCTACGCACTCTTTTATCGCTCGTAGTATGCTTGATAGCTGTCTTTTACCTATTAGTTGTCAGAAAGATAGCTTGTTGTTAGAAACCCCTCTTGTTGGTCCCGTGTTGCTTTGAGAAGTATGTATGTCCTATGTTCTATCTTTTTCGGGACACAAGATACAAGTGGATCTTATACCACTTTATATGCATGATTTGATGTGATCCTTGGGATGGATACCTTAGAGAAGTATAAGGTTGTGTTGGATTGTGGTTCCAAGCATGCAGTGTTTGTTGACGGTAGTGAGACGTGGATCTTCCAAGGAGATAGGAAGATTCTTCCAACATGTTTGGTATCAGCTATGGTGGCAGAGAAGTTTCTACGGCAAGGATGTAAGGCATTCTTAGCTCATGTGGTAGATACCAAAGCAAAGGGTCCTAACCTTGAGGAGGTGCTCGTTGTCTGAGAATTTTTAGATGTGTTTCCCGATGAGTTTCTCAGTGTTCCCCCACCTCGAGAGATTGACTTTGAGATCAATCTAGTGCCAAGGACACAACCAGTTGCTCAGACACCGTATCAGATGGCTCTAGTTGAGATGACAGAGCTAAAGAAGCAGTTATAGGAGCTGTTGGATAAAGGTTTTATCAAATCGAGCACATCGCCATGGGGTGCTCCAGTCCTATTTGTAAAGAAGAAGGATGGATCGATGCGTCTGTGCATAGATTATCGACAGCTGAACAAAATTGTGATCAAGAACAAGTATCCTTTGCTGAGGATAGACGATATGTTTGATCAGTTGCATGGTCATACAGTGTTCTCAAAGATCGATCTACGATCTGGATATCACCAGTTGAGGATCAAAGATGAGGACATACCAAAATCAGCTTTTAGGATGAGGTATGGTCACTTTGAGTTCGTGGTTATGCCGTTCGGGCTAACCAATGTGCTTGCTGCTTTTATGGATCTGATGAACAAAGTGTTCCATCTGTTTCTAGATTAGTTTGTTGTAGTCTTCATAGATGACATCTTGATCTATAGTCGAGACAATCAACAACATGAACAACACCTTCGACAAGCGTTGACTCTCCTTTGCCAACACGAGTTGTATGCCAAGTTTAGTAAGTGCGAGTTCTGGTTGAAGGCAGTGACTTTCTTGGGTCATGTGATATCCGAGGAAGGAGTCAGAGTGGACCCTAAGAAGGTGGAGTCAGTTGCGGATTGGGAGCAACTGAAGACGCCGAATGAAGTTTGTAGTTTTCTGGGTTTAGCAGGATACTACCGAAGGTTTATAAAGGACTTCAGTGTGATCACGTTGTCATTGAAGAAGTTGACTAGGAAAGATGTACATTTTGTTTGGGATGATCATTGTCAGCAAGCTTTCTAAAGTTTGAAGGAGAAGTTGACTAGTGCTCCAGTGTTGGTGCTCTTGGGAAAGGCTATGTTATTTTCTGTGATGCTTCCAAGAAAGGCTTAGGATGTGTACAGATACAGGAAGATCATGTGGTTTCTTTTGCTTCACGACAGCTTAAGAAACATGAGGAGAGTTATATGATACATGATTTGGAGCTGGCAGCGGTGGTCCATGCATTAAAGACATGGAGACACTATCTTTATGGGGAGGTGTGTCAGATCTTTACGGATCATAAAAACATGAAGTATATCTTCTCACAGAGTGAGCTGAACATGCAACAACATCACTGGATGGAGCTGATCAATGACTATGATTGCACCATTGCGTATCATCCTGGTAAGGTGAACGTGGTAGCTGATGCGCTTGGCAAAAAATCTTCTTCTCTTCCTACAAAGAAGGCACAGTTAAGTTCTTTGATATGCCAAAGGAGGGATATGTTTGTCTCTTTGCGGCAGATGAATGTACAATTGGAAGTATCTTTGTTGACAGGACTATTGGCACAAGTGAAAGTAAAACCTACGTTGAGGCAGCAAATCAAAGAAGTGCAACAAGAAGATGCTACAGTTCAGTTGATCAGATCAGAGTTTGGCAGTGAGAAATGTGATGGCTTCCATGAATCTGAGGATGGACTAGTTTGTTACCATAACAGGATGGTGGTCCCCGATGTTGATGATCTAAGGAATTTAGTGCTCGAGGAAGCACACACATCAATGTATTCTATACATCTAAGTGTCACCAAGATGTATCATAATCTAAAAGACCTCTATTGGTGGCCCGGTTTGAAGAGAGATGTGGCCGAGTTTGTAGCTAGGTGTGTGGTATGCTAACAGGTTAAGGCTGAGCATCAGAAACCGGCAGGTACATTGCAACCCATTCTGATACCACAATGGAAATGGGATCATATAACCATGGATTTCGTAGTTGGTCTGCCAAGGACAGCTAGGAATCATGATTCCATTTGTGTGATAGTGGACAGCTTGACAAAGTCTACTCATTTCATTCTGGTGAAGACAATGTACACAGCAGAAAAGCTTGCTCAGGTGTATGTGGATGAGATTGTGCATTTACACGGTGTGCCCGCAACAATAGTCTCCGACCGAGGTCCCTAGTTCATGAGTTGTTTTTGGGAACAGTTGCACAAAGCATTGGGAACACAGTTGAGATTCAGTACCGCTTTCCACCCGCAGACAGATGGACAGTCTGAAAGGATTATTCATACTTTGGAAGATCTTCTCTGAGCTTGTGTTTTGCAGTTCCTAGGCAGTTGGGTGTGCATCTCAGTTTGATAGAATTTGCCTACAATAATAGTTACCAACGAAGTATCGACATGGCACCTTATGAGGCTTTATATGGCCGGAAGTGCATATCTCCTCTATGTTGGTATGAGTCTGGTGAATATCAGCTTTTGGGTCCCGAGCTAGTGCAACAGACAACATAAAAGATCAAAGTGATATAGCAACAGTTGAAAGTGGCACAGGACAGACAAAAGTCGTATGCAGATAATCATCGACGACCTCTAGAGTTCCAGGTGGGAGACAAAGTGTATCTCAAGGTATCACCATGGAAAAGCATGCTGAGGTTTGGTCAGAAAGGCAAGTTGGCACCCAGGTATATGGGGCCATATCCGATAATAGCATGTGTTGGCAAGGTAGCTTATAAGTTAGAACTACCACCAGAGTTGCACATGTTACATCTGGTGTTCCATGTCAGTATGCTGAAGAAAAGTCATCTGGGGATAGAGACAGTAATACATCCAGTTGAGGTTGAGCTTGATGAATATGTGACCTATGAAGAAGGTCCAGTGATGATCCTCGAAAGAAGAGTGAAGAAGCTGAAGAGGAAGGGCATGGTTCTTGTGAAGGTTCTTTGGCATCATCGTGGCATTGAGGAAGCCACGTGGGAGCTTGAAGAAGAGATGAGGAGGAAGTATCCCTCGCTTTTCTCTTCGAATTTCAGGGGTGAAATCTTTTTGTAGGGATTTATGGCTTGTAAGGACCCCAACCTCTGTTTTAGGCTTACCCTATTTGCTTTGCCCAAACCTTGTGTTGAGATGCTTACTAATCACTTGAAGTTGTGATTAGGGTTTGTTGTGCTTTGTTGAGAGGTTGAGGTGCAACTTGCAAATTACCCAAGTTTTAGGGTTGGTGTGCAAGTTTGTCACCTTGAGAGATGTCCTTCCCTCTCCTTGCATCATCTAGGTCTGAGAGGATGGGTTGGGCTTGTTGCTTGTGTAGCTTTGGGCTTTGTTGAGCCGTGTTGGGCTTTGTTTTGCCTTGTTGAGCCTTGTTGAGGCTTGGTATCGGGCAAGGGTGAGCCTGGTGCCTTGTATCGGCCATGGTGTATCGGCCAGGATGGTGTATCAGCCAAGGGTGTTGTTGGATGAGTGGGGTTGCCATCTTGGGCAACACACACCCTCCACCCTAGCCTCGTTTGTGTCACCATCTTGGGACAAGTGGCAGTTGCTTTGCTTAGTGGGCGGCAAGTCATGGACATGTGGTTTTGAGGGTGCTAGCATGTGGCATGACATGAGGACAAGTGTACTAGGGTCGAGTGCCACCTTGCCATGCTCTCCTTCTTCACCCCTAAGTATATAATCGACCCTTCTTGCTTGCTAGCAGCTCCTTTAGTTCCCTTAATTGCTCCTTCTTCCCTTGGTGGCCGAGAAGGAGAGGAGAGGAGCAAGTGGTGGCTGACACTGCTGGTGTGTTGGGCGACACACCTTGCTAGCTTGTCCTTTCCCCTCTCTTGTGGTGGGGCCTTGGAGCTTGGATCTTGGTGCTAGGAGCTTGGAGCTATAGAGCTTGAGGCGGGTTACATTACTCCTAACCCTAGCTATACTACTTCTTTTTAATGTTGCATGCTATATGTGCTATCTTCATCGGCCATGTCATCTTTTAGTTATGTTTCTTGCTTTAATGGTTATGAGGTTGCTTTAGATGTACCCTAGACTTTGTGGAGATGGTTATCTTGGGTTGCCTTGGGTTGTCCGAACCTTGGATGTGGAATTCTTTAGGCAAAACCCCTCTCTCACTTTGTTGTTGAGAGGTGAGTCTAGGGTCTCATAATCCAAGGGTGAGTTGAGCTTTGGTTGGTTGGCCGATATGAGATGATGATGGACCTCCTTATTGCCCGATAGGTGATGGAAGTTGTGCAATACCCCTCTCTCACTTAATTGTCTTGAGAGGTGAGCCAACTCTCTTGAACTCTTAGGGCTTCTTGGTGGTAGTCTTGAGGTTGAAGTGACCAACATGTCATGGCCTTGAACTCTTGTACGATACCCCTTTATGGTGTTCTACCTGATATCCCTCTTCTAGGGATGAGTCTTGGGCGATATGCTAAGTGGTGTTATGTTGACCCTTTAACCGATATGAGCCCTTACCCTATAGGGCGTTGTTGGGCATTATGCCTTTGATCAACATGCTTGGTAGACATCCTTTCTTGGTGCCCTGGGTGACATGGGTTGGTTCTGGTGTCGCCCAATATGAGTCCTGGATGGTGAAACCCTAGCTTGAGTACCTTGGGCAATATGAGATTCCCTTGGACATCTTGTTGTGCTAGCCAAGAGGGTGCAGGTTGGGAGGTATGGTTTTGGCCTTGGGCGACATGGTGTTGTTGGTTGCTCGATATGGAACCCTAACCCTTGTGGGCGATAGGGCATCTTGGTCGATGGGGTGGATGTGTTGCCCGACACACCCTGGTCATGGATGCACAATCACTACTACATAACCTACCTTTAGTGTCAGTTATTTAAGGCATTTAGTGTCGGTTTCTAAGCGACACCTATGTGGGCAACACTAAAAGCTCACCCATTACGCGTCTGTTCCAAAACCGACGCCCAAACTCTTCCCACGCCACCGAAATCGCGCCTGTTTGCTGTGACGTGAAGCTATAGGCGTCAGTTATTAGATAAGAAACTGACACCATATACCTTCGTGCCACAGAAAGGGTGCCATCTTGGCCACTATCAGCGTCGGTTATTAGATAATAAACCGACGCCATATACCTTCGCGCCACAGGGAAAGGCGTCGGTTATTTATATAAAACCGACACTATAACTTTGTGTGTCGGTGTTATACAAATAACTGACGCCTATTGTTTTTTTTTCTGTCATTCTGCAGACCTGCTATGGCTGGTTGCAGGATGAGAAACCTATAGTTAACTGCAGGTTTTACGACATCCATTGATATCAGCCAACAACAGGCCACAAACCTGCAAATTTAACAACAAAAATATTCACACATGCATTTAGCAATACAACCTGCAGTTCCATTTTATTTTCACACATTTAGAAACATTCATGTAGCTAGCAATATGTAGTTCCATTCATTCACATTCACACATGTAGAAACATTCATATAGCAACCAACACTTTCATTCATTTTCACTCAGACACATGTAGAAACATCTAGACATGTAGAAACATTCACACATATATTATAATTCAGAAATTCATTTACAAAATATCATTCTTTAGTCATTATTCGCTATCAACATCCCAATTATATTTTAAAACCCCCACTATTTGTATGGTTGTTGCCCATTCTTCTCTTACTTCATTTAATTCTCCCATCGTATAGGGAGCATGTACATCTAGTAAGTCTGTTCCTGTAGTGGGGTCAGCTTTAAACACCTGTAAAGAGAATGATGTATATATATAATTAATGAGCTATAAATAAGATTGATATATTTCATATTATCTAATGAGACTATATAATACCTGAGCAATACAATCGATGTCCATACAACATGACAGACTAACACATATATAGTACATAACAACAGCAGCGTCGAATTTACATACAACACTAGCTTAGTACATATATAGTGGGACTAAGGTGACGATCCCACCTGCTAAAACAGGTTACCGACAACTACATGTTACAACTGGGAGGTCGTGATTCAGCAACCGTATTCATTAGCAGGAGGACAAATAGATCCACCTGCTAATGCATACGGTTGCTGAATCACGACCTCCCAGTCATAACATGTAGTTGTCGGTAACATGTTTTAGCAGGTGGGATCGTCACCTTAGTCCCACTATATATGTACTAAGCTAGTGTTGTATGTCAATTCCGAGCTGTTGTTGTTATGCACTATATATGTGTTAGTCTGTCATGTTGTTATATGAATCTAAAGCACTTGTGTGTGCTGCACTTTATGTATTGTATCTATATCCTGCTTCTCTTCATTGGGGCTTCTTTTGCTGTTTCATGGCTTGCTGCCTATATATCTATATAACCTTTGGCGAACGCCTGCATATCCTCTTGGACCCATTGTGTGGTCGTAACATGTAGTTGTCGTTGAGCATCGCTGATAGCCTAGTTAGTTAGCACATTGATTTGGTTAGTAACAATAAAGGTTAATCTTGAATAGGTGAATACATAAAAATGTATATTAATTAAATTGGGAGTGGCGCTTAATACCTTGAATTAATCTATTTTTCTTTGGGTAACAAACTCCTCCCAGTCTTTGGGGTCCAAGTAGTTCCATTGATGTGTGGCTTCCTTCTTCCTATATTTATTTTTCAAAGAGAATACAAACAAAAATTATTAGTGTATAGTTAGTGAAATACTGATCTATGTCTAGAATTGGAATCAATCAAGAACCTATTCTCAGCATCGCGTATGTAATCTCGGGTGAGATTGGTCCTATAGTTCTTTAGCACCCTCCCACAATGTTTATCATTTGTATTAACTAGAAGATAATGAAACATCAAATCAGAAAATGATATTGATATTAAAAAAGTAAACATTTAGCTTCAATAAAAAAATATAAACATGTATGCCTCTAAAATTGTGATCTTTTATCAAATAACAATCCTTCATTGTGATCTCCACACACGTATAAGTCATCATTAGCTTCAATATTTTGTGGAGTTGGCAACCCAACTGAGAATGGACTGGAGTCATCATATTTATCATAGTACTCTTCTTCATCTATAGGATCTTCAATGAACTGTCTTTTACCATGAAGAACAACTGACCATTTATCATTTGCAGGATCATCGATATAAAATACTTGTTTCTCATGTGATGCCAATATGAATGGTTCAGCCTTCTCGCCAATCTTTTCAAAGTTCACTAAAGTGAAACCCAATTCATCCACTATAACTCCTTTGGTGTTATCAACCCAATTACATTTGAAGAGCGGAATTTTGAAATTTATGTAGTCAAATTCCCATATCTCTTCAATGACACTGTAATATGACATTTTAGCTTCACGTGGACTCTTATCCTTTGCACTTGCAAAAAACATAGTCGATGCTTGAAGGGTGACCTCACTATTTTGGACGACACTCTTATCATCTTGGCGCTTTGTGTAATATGTGAATCCATTAATGTCATACCCTTCATAAGACATAACAGTCAGCTTTGGTTTAAAGGCGAGGCATTTGATAGTTTCAGTAATATCATTTGGTGTTTGAGATAGTTGATGTAAGACTTTATCTTCAAACCACTTAATAAAAGTCTTGTTATGCTCTCTAGCAAGCCACATTGTATTGGCTCGAGGATATTGTCTTTTGATGAAATTGGTATGTTCCTTGATATAAACGTTCACTTCGTCCATGTTGTGTAAAATATACAAATGACCTTGTTCCAACTGCTCACGGCTGATTACTTTCACACGTGATCCCAAAATTCCTTTTCCAAATAGCTCATCAATATTCTTGTCATTATCAGGAGTGTCATTACCACTGAGAAAGTCATTGCATAAATCCATAACCTCTCTCGCCACATAACCTTCAATAATACTCCCTTTAGGCCGATAACGGTTTCGAACATCACCTTTAAAAACGTGCATGTATCGTTCAAAGGGATACATCCAATGCAAGAAAACCGGTCCCAAGATTTTCACTTCCCTAGTCAAGTGGACAACAAGATGTACCATGATATCAAAGAACGAAGGAGGGAAATACATCTCAAGCTGACATAGGGTAACAATCACTTCTCTTTGCAAATTATCGAGAGTCTCAGGGTCAATAACTTTGCTGTAGAGACTGTTGAAAAAGAAACAAAGTCTGGTGATTGCAAACCTTACATACTTCGGCGATATAGATCGAATTGCCACGGGCAATATTTGTTGCATTAGAGTGTGACAATCATGAGATTTAAGACCTATCAACTTTAGATCTTTCATTGATACCAATCTACGGATGTTGGATGAGTAACCATGTGGCACCTTAACATTTACCAAGCATTCACAAAAAGCTTTCTTCTCCTTTCTAGACAACGTGTAACAAGCGGGAGGTAAGTATGTTCTTTTATTACCCATTTCACATAATTCTGTTAATTCTGACCTTATTCCCATTTCACGTAGGTCCAGTCTGGATTTTATCCCATCTTTAGTCTTACCTGGTATATTTAACAGAGTACCAATGATTCTATCACAGACATTTTTCTCAACGTGCATTACATCGATACAATGTCTGACTGTCAAAGAACTCCAATAAGGAAGATCCCAAAATATTGACTTCTTCTTGAATGAATAATTGTCACTCCGTGTAGTACATTGTGATCTCTTACCAAATTCATTGACAAAGTATTTTACTCTTTCATAAACAACCTCCCCTGGTATAGGTTTAGGTGCACTGCGTTCCTCATTCAATCCATTGAATGCTTTGTGCTTCCTACGATACGGATGGAATTTTGGAAGAAACCTTCGATGACCGAGATATACATTCTTACCGCCATGTTTTAGTCTTGTTGAATCAGTGTTCTCTTCACATATAGGACACGCTTTAGCTCCTTTGACACTATATCCAGACAAATTCCCATATGTTGGAAAGTCATTAATAGTGCAAAACAACATAGCATGCAAATGAAATGTCTCTCTTCGTGAAGCATCATAGGTCATCACACCTTCACCCCAGAGTTTCTTTAAGTCATCAATCAGAGGTTCAAGATAAACATCGATGCCATTTCCATGTTGTTTAGGGCCCGATATCAACAACGACAGCATTACGTACTTATTTTTCATACACAGTCATGGAGGAAGATTGTATATAACAAGCATGACTAGCCAAGTGCTATGTTGGCTGCTCAATGTCCCGTACGGATTCATCCCGTCTGTACAAAGCCCAAGTCTTAGATTCCTGACTTCTTCACCAAATTCAGGGTACAATACATCAATCTTCTTCCACTGTGGGGAATCAGACGCATGTCGTAGGATCCCATCATTATTTTTCTCAACATCTGCATGCCACCTCAAATTCTTCGCATCTATCGGATTGGCAAACAAGCGTTGAAACCGTGATATTATAGGTAGATACCACATCACCTTGGCAGGAGAACCAGTTTTGGACTCCCCCAAAGTCATCAATTTATACCGTGACGCATCACATTTTGGACAATCTTTCAAATCCGCATAGTCCTTTTGAAATAATACACAATCATTAGGGCATGCGTGTATCTTCTTGGCATCCATTCCCATTGGGCACAACAATTTCTTTACCTGGTATGTTGAGATTGGCAGCTCGTTTCCTTCAGGAAGCATTTCTTTCAACAAAGACAGCAATGACGTGAAGCTTTTGTCGCTCCATCTATTGTTAGCTTTCAACTTATACAATCTCAACACAGCGTTAAGCTTCGTAAACTTAGTACAACCTGTGTATAATGGCATCTCAGCATCATGCACAATGTTTCTAAAAATGGGAGGTGGATCGGTGTGCTCTACCCCACAACTATCCAGCATCGCATCAACGATGTCTACTGGAACTGGTTCATTCACATCTACGTCATCGTAGGAAATTTCTTCTTCCACACAAGCACTGCTATCGACATCCACTGGTTTCGAGTTTGAAATCTCTCCATGCTAGTGCCATTCTGTATAGCCTTGTATAATCCTGTTGCACATGACATGAGTTTTAATTTCGTCACCAGTGTTGACTTTCAAGTTGTTACCGCAATGCCTACATGGACAGTAGAACCTATCTCCAGGTTGTTTCCTATGTTCCTCGGCAAATCTAATGAACTGGTCAAGACCAGAAATAAACTCTGGGGTGCAGCGATTGCGAATGGACATCCATGATCTATCCATTCTATGATCAAAGAGAAAATAGGTATATATTAGGACAAGATAAGGGTCTAGGGTTAACAAATACATGTGATGTCATTATTATATATAACAAATGTGTACCACCTATCCATTCTTGAACACCTAATCTCACTAGTAAGTGTATAATGTGTATTGGGTTTTCAAGAAAATTTCGGCAGCATTTCCCCGCTGTTCTCCAAGTACATATGTACTTAGAGAACAAATGGGGAAATGCTGCCGAAATTTTCTTGAAAACCCAATACACATTATACACTAACATCCTAAGCGAGATTAGGTGTTCAAAAACAGTCCCAAACCAGGGACTATCCAAGATTTACTCCTAATGAGTAAATCTTGGACGGGTTTCTAGGCCAACAAATAATGTGTTGGACGGGTTTCATGTAGCAACTTTCAGTTCCATTCATTAATCTCTTTTTACATCCACACACAGGGGTGTACCCCTAAACAGTAACTAAACAAAGGGGTTGGTGTACCCCTAAACATGCGCATAATTAAAAAAATTATTAATACAGACAAGTCTAGATAGATAGACAACTAAATACTACACCAACATGGTCCCGCATCAGTAACTTCGAGGACTTATCATTGTGGCGATCTTCTCCTGAAGTTCAGAATAGAAAGCAGCTATGAGTATTGATTGCTTGACAATTATATTTGTTAATTGGACTTACCGTGGTCTTTTTGATGATGAAGCTGTGTCACGAAGCTCCTCACTATATTTAGACAAATCTGAACTGACAGGGGCCTCAGATTCAGATTCGTTCGAGCTGATATGCGACGACGTGCGCTCATACCGCAGTAGATGATCGGGGGTCTCGCAGTTGCTGTTGGTTATCCAAACTTTGATGGAATTATGGCCAACTGGACGGAGAAAAAGCCTATTGTAACGGACCACATGCATCTCTCCAATCCAATCACGCCAACCGGATTTTGATACAAGATTTCCCTCCAAATCATACTCAACCTCGATAACATGTGAATAATTACCAAAAGTTAGGGTCACTTTACCAGGCATGTAGTGTCTTCCTTTTAGAAAACACCAATGTTTGGGTATGACCAATTGGTTTAAGGAACGATCATCTAGGATGATGTCCAATTGTTCTTCAATAGGGAACGTTAACATTGACATAGAGGCCCAGTTCATAGTGACTGTTATGGGTGGACTGAGACTGCATAATATTAGTATTAACAAAGTGTAAGTACATATAACGATGTTATATATTTTCAGAAAAAGTTGTATAACATCAGTTAACCTTTTATTGCTTGTCATAACCAACTTTATTGTGGTAGACATGATAGCTTGAAAATAAGTCTACATATGTACTTAGAGAACAAACGAGGAAATGCTACCGAAATTTTCTCGAAAACCCAATACACATTATACACTTACATCCTAAGTGAGATTAGGTGTTCAAGAACAGTCCCAAATCGGGGACTATCCAAGATTTACTCCTAATGAGTAAATCTTGGATGGGTTTCTAGGTGCTTACTAAAATAGAACCATTATATGGAACTAATCCTACATTATACACATACTTTTCCTGAGTAAGATAATGTGCACTTCATGGAATTATTAAGATCTGAATATATATAAGTTGTTTCTACCTACTTTGATGGGATTTTATAACATTCGAGTCTTCCCTTTAAGGCATTAGATGCATATATTGCAGTCCATTGTGTTGAGATAAGAATCCCATGTGATACACACGATTGAGAATCTTTCACGATACTAGGAAAATTACATGTATTGTATAGACAATAGAGGATTCAACTCAGTAGAAGCACAAAATCAGTACCTAAACCCTAAACACAAATAAGTAAATAACTTTAAAAAAAATGCCCAGCAGCTGCTTGGGCATGCCTTGGCACCGCCCAAGCAGCCACCGGAGCAGAGGAAGAAGGAAGAAGGCAGGGCAGGAGGGCATACCTTGAGGGCAGAGGAGAGCAGCGGCCGGAGCACAGCAGCCACCGGCGGAGGCGGCGACAAAGAGAGGAGAAGCGTCGGCGAGGACACGGAGCAGTGGCGGCGAGGGCACGGAGCAGCGGCGAGGGCACAGAGCAGGAGCATGGACGGCCGTCGGTGAGCACAGACGGCAGGAGCAGGAGCACGAGCAGGAGCAGGAGCACGGCCGCCGGTGAGCATGGAGCAGCGGCGAGGGCAGGAGCAGGAGCACGGCAGCGGTGGCGGAGGAGCAACGACCGACGGGGGTGAGCAAGAAATCGCTGGAACTAACTGAAATCGAGAATGAAAAAGGGAAAGGGGAAGAGAAGCTCACGCTGGTGAGCTATTAAGTTGACAATAAGCATCGGTTATTCTAAAAAACCGACAAATAAACCAACTGTGTCGGTTCTATACCAAAAATCGGCACCTATACTAGATTATAGTCGTCGGTTTTTAACTAAAGGACAACCGACAACTATTCCTGTCTCGCGAATACCCTTTAGTCTTCAGTTATTTATTTATGAACCGACGACATATGTCAAATTTTGGAGGTAATTTTTTCGCTGGAATTTTGGTTTTGGCGGTTGATTTTAGGTGTCGGTTTTTTATTAATTAACCGACACTTAATAAAAGTGGTACCCGTGTCTGGTCGACCTTCACAGATTGTATGTCGGTTTATGTTATAAACCGACATTGTAGAGTTTAGGTGTCTGTTTATGTATACAACCGACACCTTGAAAAGTGACTTTATAAGCCATTTCTGTAGTAGTGAATATCTCCTTGTACCTGGTTGCACGATACACTCTTGTTCCATGGCTGCACGACATACCTTTAGATCTAGTATGTCTGTTATCCCCTTATGCATGCGTGCACGTTATGCTTGTGGCCGATATCCTTTGGGTGAGGGTTAGTGCCCTGCCCGCCACACCTTTGGTGAGGGTAGGCGACACCTTTGGTAAGGGATGCGCCTATGATAACCTCCCATTTTGCGATGTTATCTTACTAATTTTCCTCAGTTTTTCCATACTCATTCTTAAACAAATCAGACACAATCTGTAATTTTCCACTCTTTTGTATATATATCACCAGCCTAACTTTTCCCCTTTTATTTCTTACAAAAAAGTACAAAAAAATTACAAAAGCTCCAAACGGTCCCAATACTGAATGGACACCAAACGGTCCCAAGACCGAATGGACACCAAACGTCCCAAGACTGAATGGACACCAAACGGTCCCAAGACCGAATGGACACCAAACGGTCCCAAGACCAAATGGACACCACACGGTCCCAAGACTGCATAAAGTTGCACGGTCCCAAGACCGAATAAAGGTAAACGGTTTCAAGACCACAAGGACTCAAACGGTTTTGAAACCAAGAGAGTTACATGGAGATGATGCTCTCTCTCTCTTCTCGCTGCCTTTTTTGTTCTTGCCATGAGCGAGTAGTCTTATACACTAGGGTGCGGGGAGTAGCCCCGCTACCCATGCTTTCATTTCATGTAATGTAATTCATAAGTTTTCAATAGAGATATACTTTCCTTTCATTTCAACATCAATCGTTTAATGAATGCTTGTTGCTTGATCACCAACTTGTGTTACTTATTATCTCTTAGTATGAATTGTCTACATTTTTACTATTAGATTTGAATCTCGATTGAATGTTGGTTCTTGATGCATGTAGCCACCATGCATCTATTTCGGTATCTAGGAGTGTTTTTCAAGAAGTAGAGTAAACTCACTTCCATCGTTGTACTCCCATACTATGAAATGGAATCAGTTGATGTCTAGAAGTACAACCTTGATAAGTCGAGGAACACACTTTGTGAAGGGAATGATGTAAAGTAAGTGACCATTAGTTTGGGGATGGCTGGTGTGACGTCCCCGGATTTTGGCTTCTCCAAACCCTATTGGGAATGAGAGGTCAAATCCGAAAACATCATCCAATCATATCAGAAAGCGATGCGGAAGCATAATACGCATACATGAACATACAACCATAACATTTCTCAACAATAACATGTATTTTTATACAAACTGGACTTATTACAACATGAATTACACTTACTTATTGAAAGATGATTTACAAGTCTAAGAACATGTATGCTAACTAGGATCTTCACAATAGGTACAATCTGAACAACTTGCTCATATCCTGTACTTTTCATCCCATGCTATCTCTGAACCTAAAACATACGTGAAACAACAAATCAACACACAAGGTGTTGTGTACGTGGGAAGAAAGATACATATATTTATGGCTTGCATAATTATTGAAAAAGATTTGCAGAAGGAAAGAAAATCATAGAAAACACTTCTTTATTAAGCGAAATATGCCAATTTAAGTCATTTTCCTAGATGAATTGCATTATCAAGGTGGACTAGTACCAAAACATAAATATGGGCCCATCCCTGTGTACCAAGTACTCTAGGGAGACTCCCTGTACACCGTGTGCTCTAGGGAGGTGTACTAGCCAACATTAATCCATTCCCTCGTAAGGGGGATAATGAACACCTTAAATAACTACAAAACATCTACTCATAATTTATGTTTTCAAGTGACAAAACAACGGGTATTACATAGCAATACTACATCCAATATTTGCAAATAGAAGAGAGCATACATACATATCATGATTGCAAGCAAGAAAACCATAGTCATATAATTAAATAAACCCACGTAACTGAGTTCAGAGATTCTTATATATATATATATATATATATTCTGGATCATCTACATATCTGGTCATCACCTGATTAATAACAAAATCATATACTAGCATCAGATTCTCATCATCTTAACCCTAGTTGTGTTCATTAGGGTTTATATTATCTCCTTAGGATATTCCAAAGTTTACTTGCATTATTGTCTTATATTTATCTTACTGATGTTATTTTCCAGATTATGATTCATTATCTGAATATTAGGTTCCAAATCCTTTTTGTGCACATATTAACCCTAGGTTACATCATTAACCTAGATTAGGGTTTTAAACCATGTATTAATATTCATCTTCATATAATATAGATTCTGTTCATCATGATGATCTCATAATTAAAACTGAGGTTCCATATACTGGTATAAGCCTACCCTGTGAATTTCATCATTTATTGAGCATGTGTGCATTAATTGCATCATCTTTAGTATTATTAGCCCTAATTGGACATATTAATTAAATTACGTAATTTAGTACATCAACATGGTCATACCTGACATCAAATGCATTATATACATAATTGTGGACTTACTAATATTTTTCCATGATTTTATATCATCCGTTGATATTTATTTTCCATTAAACAAGTATTATATGTCTTATATGATATTGCTAATATTAAAGCATAAAAAGTCTGATATTAAGCTTTCATATTGTTCTACATATGTTTCTGAGAATAACGATACCTTGTTTGCATTTTTCTGATAATCGAGCTAATTACTGTGATTTAATGAAGATCTGAGCATTTACTGAATTATTACCTTTTTCTGGCCAATCACGTGTCGCCACGTGGCATATGAGAGTCTGCGCTGATCCGGGTTCTGTTGGTTTTCCTTGGTTCAGCCAGGTCGGTCCGGTTCAAGGGATTGAACCCGGTTCATCTTGGTCTGACCTGGTCCTCTTTCCTTTTCTTCACGATCACCTGGCATTTCCGCTGCTTGCTCGAGCAGCAAGCCGATTACTCCGGCGAGGCGCTGGTTGCTCTTGGGTGGCGCTGGAGTCTGGGTGAGAGTGCCCTCACCCTCGCGAGGCCGCCTCGATCGAATGGGTGGGGTTTCCAGTCTGCGGCTCCCTTCAGAACCCAACGCCGCCGTAGAGAGGGCGAGGTCGCCGGTGAGGTGGAGGTCAGGGTTGGAGGGGTGTTCTGGGTTAATTCGTCCTAGCCGAGAAACACCGCCGGATCAAGGTGGTGGTGATGGCGGGTTGTATTTGGTGGGGCAAGGCCGGTGGGGGTGCTGCCGAGGTGGTGCAGCTATGGATGGAAGATCGACTTGGGGGGGTGCTCGGAGGTTAGTTGCTTCAAATAGGGTTGAGTGGGAGTCTAAGGGGGGTCTGGCGGAGCTAATGGGATCCTTAAATAGGCACCACGAGGCCTAGCATTTCCTCCCCTATTGTGGCCGACGGGTCCATGGCGCCGACATGGGCGTTTTCTAATCCCTGGTTGTTAGCGATATTTCTTGGGCTCGTTCGAACGACCAGGAGAAACCGGATCTGAGGAGCTAGCTTTGGCGAGATATGATCTAGAGGTGAGAGAGAGACGAGGGTTTGAAGGATGGCGCTACTGAGTAGGCCGAGCTCCGTGAGAAACGGGCAAGGAGGACGACTCAGTCGTCTCTTCCACGGATCCGGATCCGGATCTGGGCCAGGGTCCATCAAGTTCTAAAAGCAATACAATACATTATTTCAATTTCTAATATCTCCTAATTGGGTGGTCCAAATGCAATGAAATTTTAGGTGTAGCTTTATAATGTCATGATGTAGATGCGGCATAAGTTTGGGGAGGAAATTCGAAGGTTACCCATGGTTATTGACTAAGAACATTTATACCTAAAGTTCACCTTCATGTGACACTAAGGGTCTTACATTATGGGAAAAAGATATCCATTTAGTCAAAGTTGACACCAAAACTCTAAAATTGGTTCATATATACACAATTCCTCAAAAGCAATTAGTTCACTACTCACTGGATCACTAAATGCATTATTGGTCTCATGAGAGCTTAATCAATTAGTAAGAGTATTCCTTCATAATTGAAATCAATTAAGCATCATAGTCCTCCATCATATCTCAAATCACCTAGTTTAGGTGAAGGAACCCATGATTGTATAACCAATTCCTCAAGTTGGTATTTGACATCTTACATAGAATGATTGTCTCTCAATTATTGTATTAGTTATTAAAACTCAAAAATCTAGGTTATCACATTCACCCCACCTTATTTGGAATTTCGTCCTCGAAATTCAATTAATCTCATCCTTCATAGGTTATTTTGGAGTTCGACTTCATATACATCATCATTGCTTAGGTTCTAAGACCACCATGATTGCATGTACTCTAAGTTGTCAGCTTTGGGTCTAGAGATTCTTGGGTGTGTCCACCCCACCTTATTATGTGGAAGCATCACTCAACCATAACATGACATTATGATATCTTAGAATTATATCACCCCTAAGGATACATGTTTTGTTCATGCTTTTAAAGTTCAAGAGAAATTCTTCTATATGCCATGATATTCATATCATTCAAATCTAGCATCATTAACATCTTACAATGATTTCAACATTAGAGGAGATTTATCTTCTTCCTTGATATTAGGATTGTTCTACATAAGGAAGGCTTATATAACATGCTTGACCATTAGGGTTTCACCCTATGGTGTGATATTCATACTCAACTTAGAAGCATACATTGAGAAGGATTAAAGTTATGAACTATATTTCTGATCATATATCCTACGATCCAAAAATATCTTTATATCAAGTTCATGAGTTCAAATTTTTTTTTTGTCTTGTATGCATTATGTGAAGGGAAAAAGAGAATATATAATTTATTCCATGATCTCAACATCATATCTTTCATGTTTCATATGAAGGGGAAGAGAATATTTTAAAGTTAAACTTATTATGATTTCAATCTTTGGAACTACATGTATGGTATAGGGGGGAATATAGAATAGGTCAAGCTTATACGAGTGACTCCTCATATATAAATCATCTATATAGCTCAAGTGAGGTTTCTATCATCATATATATTAAGAAAGAGAAGAAGAAGGGAGAACATGTATTTGAGTATCTTTTGCACAAAGCATCATACTCTCGTAACTAGAGTTCATATATTACCTCACTTGCAACTAATGATGAGATTCACAAAATATGTCACTCCAGCTAGGACCTAACTCAGCCAAAGGATTGACTTTATCATATGGGTCATCTACCCATACTTTTATTTTACCCAATTCTCACATCTAGATTTGAATCATGCAACATGACTCAACTCATCTACTTAGGAGTAACCCAGCTTAGGACACATCATTTCGCATATTTTCATATATTGTAGGGTAGGTCCATTGACCCTCTCCTTGTGGGTCTCACTCTCTCTGGAGTTCACCACATATCTTGTCCTAACACTAGAGGTCCTCCTTTGTAAAAGAGCTTGAGGCTCATGCACACTCATCTCTATCTTAACTCAACTTATCTTAAGTAGGAAAAGGGGATGTACGGTCATTATCACGACTTAGCATAGAACCTCCAAGAGTGGATTCGGTTCATATATAACTCAAATCTTAATAAGAAAACTTATACCATAATAGATCAACTTAGAAGAGATTCTATATACTTATTTCCTTCATCTTTCTTTTGTCTAGCCATCAATCACATAACTTTATGAGGCTCTAGACATCTAATCTAGATCTATTCTCTCTTCTAGACTGATGTCACTCCTTTTCACTTAGGTTGCATGAACACCCACTACTCTCCTGTGTGATGGACACATTTTTATATTTACATATATCTAATAAAATATTATATAGTTTTTCTCCGAGAAAGAAGGCGTCAGAGAAAACTGTCGAGGTGCGAGCCGATTGGGAAACAAAACCAAACCAGCAAACTCGAGTGTCCAACACACAGTAGATAGTCTGGTGTCATGTAACCTAGTGAAATGGTGAGAACATGGTGTAGACTAGTGTAGCCACCCAATACATATGAGCTCTATATGGAGAGGGTTTCATACACTTGCCTAAACCTAGTTCTCGAACATCTAGGTTCTAACCTAGAGGCTAAGTCAAACCTTATTCGTATAGAACAACTTACTAAGTTTCTAGGGTTTAAGGTGAAAGGTGAAATTTAGTTTTTATGTTTCATGATGAGTAATTGTTAGGTGTAGCTATTGTTCATGCTCTGATACCAACTGTGACGTCCCCGGATTTTGGCTTCTCCAAACCCTATTGGGAATGAGAGGTCAAATCCGAAAACATCATCCAATCATATCAGAAAGCGATGCGGAAGCATAATACGCATACATGAACATACAACCATAACATTTCTCAACAATAACATGTATTTTTATACAAACTGGACTTATTACAACATGAATTACACTTACTTATTGAAAGATGATTTACAAGTCTAAGAACATGTATGCTAACTAGGATCTTCACAATAGGTACAATCTGAACAACTTGCTCATATCCTGTACTTTTCATCCCATGCTATCTCTGAACCTAAAACATACGTGAAACAACAAATCAACACACAAGGTGTTGTGTACGTGGAAAGAAAGATACATATATTTATGGCTTGCATAATTATTGAAAAAGATTTGCAGAAGGAAAGAAAATCATAGAAAACACTTCTTTATTAAGCGAAATATGCCAATTTAAGTCATTTTCCTAGATGAATTGCATTATCAAGGTGGACTAGTACCAAAACATAAATATGGGCCCATCCCTGTGTACCAAGTACTCTAGGGAGACTCCCTGTACACCGTGTGCTCTAGGGAGGTGTACTAGCCAACATTAATCCATTCCCTCGTAAGGGGGATAATGAACACCTTAAATAACTACAAAACATCTACTCATAATTTATGTTTTCAAGTGACAAAACAACGGGTATTACATAGCAATACTACATCCAATATTTGCAAATAGAAGAGAGCATACATACATATCATGATTGCAAGCAAGAAAACCATAGTCATATAATTAAATAAACCCACGTACCTGAGTTCAGAGATTCTTATATATATATATATTCTGGATCATCTACATATCTGGTCATCACCTGATTAATAACAAAATCATATACTAGCATCAGATTCTCATCATCTTAACCCTAGTTGTGTTCATTAGGGTTTATATTATCTCCTTAGGATATTCCAAAGTTTACTTGCATTATTGTCTTATATTTATCTTACTGATGTTATTTTCCAGATTATGATTCATTATCTGAATATTAGGTTCCAAATCCTTTTTGTGCACATATTAACCCTAGGTTACATCATTAACCTAGATTAGGGTTTTAAACCATGTATTAATATTCATCTTCATATAATATAGATTCTGTTCATCATGATGATCTCATAATTAAAACTGAGGTTCCATATACTGGTATAAGCCTACCCTGTGAATTTCATCATTTATTGAGCATGTGTGCATTAATTGCATCATCTTTAGTATTATTAGCCCTAATTGGACATATTAATTAAATTACGTAATTTAGTACATCAACATGGTCATACCTGACATCAAATGCATTATATACATAATTGTGGACTTACTAATATTTTTCCATGATTTTATATCATCCGTTGATATTTATTTTCCATTAAACAAGTATTATATGTCTTATATGATATTGCTAATATTAAAGCATAAAAAGTCTGATATTAAGCTTTCATATTGTTCTACATATGTTTCTGAGAATAACGATACCTTGTTTGCATTTTTCTGATAATCGAGCTAATTACTGTGATTTAATGAAGATCTGAGCATTTACTGAATTATTACCTTTTTCTGGCCAATCACGTGTCGCCACGTGGCATATGAGAGTCTGCGCTGATCCGGGTTCTGTTGGTTTTCCTTGGTTCAGCCAGGTCGGTCCGGTTCAAGGGATTGAACCCGGTTCATCTTGGTCTGACCTGGTCCTCTTTCCTTTTCTTCACGATCACCTGGCATTTCCGCTGCTTGCTCGAGCAGCAAGCCGATTACTCCGGCGAGGCGCTGGTTGCTCTTGGGTGGCGCTGGAGTCTGGGTGAGAGTGCCCTCACCCTCGCGAGGCCGCCTCGATCGAATGGGTGGGGTTTCCAGTCTGCGGCTCCCTTCAGAACCCAACGCCGCCGTAGAGAGGGCGAGGTCGCCGGCGAGGTGGAGGTCAGGGTTGGAGGGGTGTTCTGGGTTAATTCGTCCTAGCTGAGAAACACCGCCGGATCGAGGTGGTGGTGATGGCGGGTTGTATTTGGTGGGGCAAGGCCGGTGGGGGTGCTGCCGAGGTGGTGCAGCTATGGATGGAAGATCGACTTGGGGGGGGTGCTCGGAGGTTAGTTGCTTCAAATAGGGTTGAGTGGGAGTCTAAGGGGGGTCTGGCGGAGCTAATGGGATCCTTAAATAGGCACCACGAGGCCTAGCATTGCCTCCCCTATTGTGGCCGACGGGTCCATGGCGCCGACATGGGCGTTTTCTAATCCCTGGTTGTTAGCGATATTTCTTGGGCTCGTTCGAACGACCAGGAGAAACCGGATCTGAGGAGCTAGCTTTGGCGAGATATGATCTAGAGGTGAGAGAGAGACGAGGGTTTGAAGGATGGCGCTACTGAGTAGGCCGAGCTCCGTGAGAAACGGGCAAGGAGGACGACTCAGTCGTCTCTTCCACGGATCCGGATCCGGATCCGGGCCAGGGTCCATCAAGTTCTAAAAGCAATACAATACATTATTTCAATTTCTAATATCTCCTAATTGGGTGGTCCAAATGCAATGAAATTTTAGGTGTAGCTTTATAATGTCATGATGTAGATGCAGCATAAGTTTGGGGAGGAAATTCGAAGGTTACCCATGGTTATTGACTAAGAACATTTATACCTAAAGTTCACCTTCATGTGACACTAAGGGTCTTACATTATGGGAAAAAGATATCCATTTAGTCAAAGTTGACACCAAAACTCTAAAATTGGTTCATATATACACAATTCCTCAAAAGCAATTAGTTCACTACTCACTGGATCACTAAATGCATTATTGGTCTCATGAGAGCTTAATCAATTAGTAAGAGTATTCCTTCATAATTGAAATCAATTAAGCATCATAGTCCTCCATCATATCTCAAATCACCTAGTTTAGGTGAAGGAACCCATGATTGTATAACCAATTCCTCAAGTTGGTATTTGACATCTTACATAGAATGATTGTCTCTCAATTATTGTATTAGTTATTAAAACTCAAAAATCTAGGTTATCACATTCACCCCACCTTATTTGGAATTTCGTCCTCGAAATTCAATTAATCTCATCCTTCATAGGTTATTTTGGAGTTCGACTTCATATACATCATCATTGCTTAGGTTCTAAGACCACCATGATTGCATGTACTCTAAGTTGTCAGCTTTGGGTCTAGAGATTCTTGGGTGTGTCCACCCCACCTTATTATGTGGAAGCATCACTCAACCATAACATGACATTATGATATCTTAGAATTATATCACCCCTAAGGATACATGTTTTGTTCATGCTTTTAAAGTTCAAGAGAAATTCTTCTATATGCCATGATATTCATATCATTCAAATCTAGCATCATTAACATCTTACAATGATTTCAACATTAGAGGAGATTTATCTTCTTCCTTGATATTAGGATTGTTCTACATAAGGAAGGCTTATATAACATGCTTGACCATTAGGGTTTCACCCTATGGTGTGATATTCATACTCAACTTAGAAGCATACATTGAGAAGGATTAAAGTTATGAACTATATTTCTGATCATATATCCTACGATCCAAAAATATCTTTATATCAAGTTCATGAGTTCAAATTTTTTTTTTGTCTTGTATGCATTATGTGAAGGGAAAAAGAGAATATATAATTTATTCCATGATCTCAACATCATATCTTTCATGTTTCATATGAAGGGGAAGAGAATATTTTAAAGTTAAACTTATTATGATTTCAATCTTTGGAACTACATGTATGGTATAGGGGGGAATATAGAATAGGTCAAGCTTATACGAGTGACTCCTCATATATAAATCATCTATATAGCTCAAGTGAGGTTTCTATCATCATATATATTAAGAAAGAGAAGAAGAAGGGAGAACATGTATTTGAGTATCTTTTGCACAAAGCATCATACTCTCGTAACTAGAGTTCATATATTACCTCACTTGCAACTAATGATGAGATTCACAAAATATGTCACTCCAGCTAGGACCTAACTCAGCCAAAGGATTGACTTTATCATATGGGTCATCTACCCATACTTTTATTTTACCCAATTCTCACATCTAGATTTGAATCATGCAACATGACTCAACTCATCTACTTAGGAGTAACCCAGCTTAGGACACATCATTTCGCATATTTTCATATATTGTAGGGTAGGTCCATTGACCCTCTCCTTGTGGGTCTCACTCTCTCTGGAGTTCACCACATATCTTGTCCTAACACTAGAGGTCCTCCTTTGTAAAAGAGCTTGAGGCTCATGCACACTCATCTCTATCTTAACTCAACTTATCTTAAGTAGGAAAAGGGGATGTACGGTCATTATCACGACTTAGCATAGAACCTCCAAGAGTGGATTCGGTTCATATATAACTCAAATCTTAATAAGAAAACTTATACCATAATAGATCAACTTAGAAGAGATTCTATATACTTATTTCCTTCATCTTTCTTTTGTCTAGCCATCAATCACATAACTTTATGAGGCTCTAGACATCTAATCTAGATCTATTCTCTCTTCTAGACTGATGTCACTCCTTTTCACTTAGGTTGCATGAACACCCACTACTCTCCTGTGTGATGGACACATTTTTATATTTACATATATCTAATAAAATATTATATAGTTTTTCTCCGAGAAAGAAGGCGTCAGAGAAAACTGTCGAGGTGCGAGCCGATTGGGAAACAAAACCAAACCAGCAAACTCGAGTGTCCAACACACAGTAGATAGTCTGGTGTCATGTAACCTAGTGAAATGGTGAGAACATGGTGTAGACTAGTGTAGCCACCCAATACATATGAGCTCTAGGTTATCACAGCTGGCATTGCAACATTCCCATACTTCTTGTAGTTAGTTCTCTGAAAGGAAACTAAGTCTACAAAGATACTAACTGTTTAGACTCTTATTGCAGGTTATGTTACTATGTTGCATGTTTTGATTCATGTGTAGTGGTGGTGAAAGTTGATCACATCCTAGTGGTTCCTTAGTATTGTTTACAACCCTAAATTTACCTTCCTGCTTACTTTATTACTTTTACTTTACTTGTACTTAGTTTAAACTACCAAACCAACTCTTTGATCTAAATACCAACTGTTGAGGAGTTAAGTGAAATTCTAACATTTTCTATCTTGTTGTCCTCAACAAGACCGTTGTCATGTGGATTTGACCCTTAACTATACTACGATAAGACTTCCACGTATCCTAGCATATGTGGGTCGAGTTTTTAATCTAGTATAAGTAAGGCTAAACCTAAAGACTTACTATCTTTAGGATTTTTAGTGGTGCACGCAATTCCATGCAAGTGGAAGCTCCATCAAAAATTAGCGTCGTTGCAGGGGACAATGGAACATTTTAATTTCATTTATCATCTTTCTAGTTGGTTAGGGTTTTAAACGTTTTCTTTAAACATTACTCCATATTTTTGTGATTTCATCACATCTCCCGCATCACCTGAAAAGTGTGTTTCTTCCTCTACTCAGGTAGAAGACGTGTATGCAACCATCGCATAATCTCAGATTCTCCCCTGATCCAGAGTATGACTCTAAGGTAGAGAGAAGTTTCCACCGCCGCATTAGACTTAACCTCCAAAGAGCCAGACAAATGGCTAAAGATCAACGCCAAGTTGCACTAGTAATGGATATGGTCAACGCCTCCATAGCCACTCAAAGAGCGCAACTCGTTGCTGACACTCGTGCTCAGGTCCAAGTGGAAATCTGAGCTGAAGAACAGGCCCGCATCCGAGCTGAAAACGAAGCAGCTAATGAAGATGTCCAGTTAGAGCTAAGAAACAAGAAACTACGGGACTATGTCGTCCCCAAAAACTATGAAGACAATCATCCAGTCCGGCCACCAATCATCAACATACCTAATTTTGAAATCCGGACACAATGGATTCAAATCATGCAGGGTATCTCATTCTCCGATGGTTCTGGAGATGACTGGATGGATCATTTGAAGAGATTCAAGGCACTTTGCTGACTTGTCCCACAAGCCGGAGTTGCCTTTGATGCAATAATGTTACATCTTTTTCAATTCACTCTATCTGGAAGGGCTTTGAGTTGGTACAACTCACTTGTTAGGGAGCCAATCATCACCACTTGGGCTCCCTTGGAAGAAAAGTTCCTAAAAAAGTTTTTCCCTCCTTCATTAACCTACGAAATTAGGGGGCAGATCAACCACTTTTCCCAACTTCCTGGAGAAACACTCGCAGAAGCATGGGAAAGATTCAAGGAGCTTATAAGGAAATGCCCTCATCACGGTATCTCCCAAAATTAATTAATAGAGACGTTCTATAGAGGGTGAGTGATGATATCAAGCAATTTCTGGATTCCTCATCTGAAGGGAATTTTATGAGGAAGAACTACAAGGATGCCTGGAATATCATTACACTTGGAGCTGAGAACCAATCCAATTGACGAAGATCATCCACTAAGGGAGTCCTCAAAGTTTATAAGGCTGAGGAATCAATAGAAATGAAAGCTATTGTCGAAGCTTTAAAGACTATAGCTCACAAACAGCAGACACTTGAAACTTTATTTGGAGAATATGATAAGAAGAAAAAATCCCAAGTCCAATAAGTTAAAGCTGCCACAGGAACTTGTGAAGCCTATCACGCATCTGATCACCCTACACTATCATGTGGATTACTTTATAATGTGATTATGGATATGCAACCACCACAATATCAGTATGAACCGATCATCGAACACACTGAAGATCAGATGCCTGAACAAGTCAATTCCATTCATTCCATACTAGGGCAAGCTTACTATAATCTAAATCAACTAAGAAACCACCTCGGGTTTCAATATGGGAATCCTGCGGGGACTGCTAACCCGCAACATCAAACACAAGGTGGATCTTCCAATAGATTGCCACCTAGATTTCAAAGTAACTATAACCAAAATCAAGGAAATCTTAGAAATAATTTCCCAAGATCCAACTACCCAAGAAATCCCTCCACCTACCCTCTGCACCCACTATTACATCCTCAGCTACAGCAATCGCAGCAACCTTAGTTAACACCACCTCCGCAACAACCACCTCAAGGACAGCAACAACTCACACAGTTTCAACAGATTAATGCCTCTTCCCAGCCAACAAACAAAATGACTATGATTAGGCAGATGTTACAGTTGCAACAAACCATGCTTGCTAATCAGCAAGCTCAAGAGAAGGTTGTGGAGGCTCAACTAGCACAAATTGCTGCCCAATTGAAACCACCAGCAGGTACTTTTGCTGGTCAACTGGAGTCAAACCCAAGATACGATCAAAATAGATCAGAGCAATTGAATGTCGTCGTTACAAGATCTGGTCGTGTCTTTCATGAAGCTACAAGAATCGCTCATGATGATGATGATACACCTTTTTTTACTCCAAATGCAAGCCCAAATCTAGGAGTTGAGAAATCTGTGGAGACTGCAAAAGGCAAAGAAAAGGAACAAGCTCCCAAAGAGCCAGAAGTTCTGCAATATAAACCTAGGATACCATATCCAGGAAGATTGAGAGATACTAAAATGGACACTAGATTCCAAAAATTCAAGGAGGCAATGAAGAAACTTTATATCAATATCCCACTCATCGATGCCCTCTCTGAAGTACCAGCTTGGGATAAATATCTAAAAACCTTGCTATCAAGGAAATATATTACTGAAGAGCAAGATATGGTCAAATTGGCTCAGACCACCTCCAACATCATTCTTAATAAAATGCCAAAGAAAAAGGACCCTGGTTCCTTCGGTATTCAATGTTGTATTGGAAATGCTTTGAGCTAAAAGGGATTAGCTGACTTAGGGGCTATCATATCTATTATGCCCTACTCCATGTGTAAAAGATTGGGTTTTACTGACTTGTTACCCATAACGATGACAATTCAGTTAGCTGATTCCACTATCACTGCACCCCTAGGAATTATTGAAGACATTCCAGTCAGGATAGACAAGGATTCTTATGTCCCATGTGATTTTGTCATTATGGATATCAAGGAGGATCTAAGATACTCAATAATATTCAGCAGACCCTTCCTTGCCACTGCCAGGGTTCTCATTGGTGTCGAAGCTGGAAAGATCATTCTGAGACTGGGAAAAGAAGCAATTCAGTTCCGGGTCCTCAACAGCATGAAAGGCCCCAACATTCAAGAAGAAATTTTCTCTTAGATGCAATACATCAAATGTCCCAATTGGAAATATCTGAACCATCTGACGATTTAGAGAATGTCTTAATAAATCCATAAGTTGAATTCTCAATCAATGAATTAGTTCAACAATGCCTGCAACACTTAGAGAAAGCTGAAGAAGCACCAACAACCACTTTTGAGGAGCTCAAATCGGTCACTATTTTAGAAACAATAGAAGCACCTAAGGCTCCCAAGATGAAAACCCTACCAAAGGGACTTAAGCACGTCTTCCTGGATGAAGAACAACTATGTCCAGTAATCATCAGTTCCACTCCGATGAAAGACCAGGAAGAAAGGCTACTCATTGAGTTAAAGAAACATAAGAAATCCATTGGGTACAAAATAACTGACCTGATAGGTATAAACCCAGCCCTATGCATGCATAGACTGCCCATGGTAGAAGAATTCAAACCTTCAAGAGAGCACCAGAGAAAGTTGAACCCCAGTCTTAAAGAGGTGGTTCGCCTCGAGGTCCTCAAACTTTTGAAAGCTGGTATTATCTACCCAATTTCATATCCCCAATGGGTTAGCCCCGTCCAAGTGGTCCCCAAAAAGGTAGGTACCACTGTCGTGCTAAATGATAAAAACAAGATAGTACCCACAAGGACTGTCACGGGGTGGAGAATGTGTATCGACTACAGTAAACTAAACAAAGCAACAAGAAAATATCACTACCCTCTACCTTTTCTTGACGAAGTCCTCGAACGCCCAGCCCATCAAAAGTTCTTCTGTTACCTCGATAGTTATTCTGGGTTCTATCAAATCCCTATACACCCAGAAGACCAAGAAAAAACAACTTTTACTTGTCCCTTTGGAACCTACGCTTTCAGAAGAATGCCTTCCGAGCTGTGCAACGCACCCGCTACCTTCCAAAGGTGCATGTATGCTATTTTTGCAGGGTTAACCGAGTCCATAATGGAAGAATTCATGGATGACTTTTCAATCTACATAGATTCTTTTGACAACTGTCAACTCAACCTTGGAAAAGTCTTACAAAGATGTGAGGAGACAAACCTTATCCTAAATTGGGAAAAATGCCACTTTATGGTAACTGAAGGTGTCGTCCTCGGACATAGAGTGAGTGAAAGAGGGATTGAGGTAGACAAGGAAAAAATTGATGTCATCTCAAAACTGTCGCCGCCAAAGGACGTAAAAGGAGTACGAGCATTCTTGGGTCATGCTGGGTTTTACCGAAGATTCATTAAAGATTTCTCGAAAGTAGCGAAACCCATGACCCACTTATTGACCAAGGACACTGATTTCAATTTTGACCAAGAATGCTTACAAAGCTTCACAACCTTAAAGAATGCTCTAGTCTCTGTGCCCATTCTGAGAGCACATGACTGGTCACAACCATTTGAAATAATGTGTGACGCTAGCGACTATGCTATAGGAGCGGTGTTAGGGCAAAGAATTGACAAAAAGCCTTATGTAATATACTATGCGTCCAAGACACTTGATGAAGCGCAAAAGAACTACACCACTACAGAAAAGGAGTTCTTAGATGTCTGCTCCTACCTGATTGGATCAAAGGTCATATTCTACATTGACCACTCCACCATACGATATCTAATTCAGAAGCAAGATTTGAAACCCAGACTTATCCACTGGGTGTTGATGCTTCAGGAATTTGATTTGGAAATCAAAGACAAAAGCGGAGTGGAAAACGTCATCACCGATCATCTCAGCCACATTGAAGTCGAGGATGATGATAAAGTACCTATCTGAGACTCCCTCCCTGACGATCAGCTTATGACAATTACCACAGGATTCCCCTGGTATGCCAACATAGTGAACTATCTGGATACATGAATCATCCACCCTTCTACCTCTCACCACAACAAAAAGAAATTCCTCCATGATATTAAGCAATACTACTGGGACGAACCTTATCTCTTTCATCTATGTGCTAGACTTTTCTGTCGCTGCCTACCTAAAGAAGAGATTACCCCTGTTCTAGATCATTGTCATGCTGGCCCCACTAGGGGGCACATGAGTTTGAAAAAGACCGCTATGAAAGTTCTACAGTCGGGTTTCTTTTGGCCAACAATAGCACAAGATTCCCATGATTTCATAAGATCATGCAATAAATGTCAACTTTCTGGCGGTATAACTAAAAGGAATGAAATGCCTCTCACTGTGTTGCAAGAAATCGAACTATTTGATGTTTGGGAGATAGACTACATGGGTCCCTTCCCCTCTTCATATGGATTTTCTTACATTTTGGTCATTGTGGATTATGTCTTGAAATGGGTAGAAGCTATACCCACCATTTCCAGCAATTCAAAACCAGTCATTAAGATGTTTAAAGACATCATTTTCCCCAGATTCGAAGTCCCCCAAACTGTCATATCCGACGGAGGGACCCATTTTCTAGAATGAAGCTTCGAAGCCCTCCTAAAGAAATATGGAGTCAACCATAAGGTCGCCACACCTTATCATCCACAAACTAGCGGCCAAGTCAAAGTTTTGAACAGACAACTTTAAACAATTTTAGAGAAAATTGTCAATAGACATCGTACTGACTGGTCCACAAAGATTCTCGATGCCCTCTGGGCCTACCGCACAGCGTATAAAACATTGATTGGAACAACCCCGTTTCTATTAGTATATGGGAACTCATGCCATCTTCCAGTTGAACTGGAACATAAGGCCTGGTGGGCCATTAAACAATTGAATTTTGACTTTAAAAGCATTGGCGAGTACAGACAACTCTAGTTGTAAGAACTAGAGGAGCTCAGAATGACTGCATACCAAAGTGCCAAGATCTACAAAGAACAAACCAAGATGTGGCATGATGGTCATCTCAAAAGAAAATATATCGCTATTTGAGACAAAGTCCTTCTTTTCAACTCCAGACTCAAAATGTTCCCCGGAAAACTTCGTACAAAGTGGTCCAGGTATTTTACTATCAAACACATATATCTGAATGGATCCATCATAATTGTTGACAACAATGGAGAAGAGAGGACAGTCAACGGACATAGAGTGAAGAAATACTATACTCCAGCTGACAAAATTCCGAGACAAACTATTGAGATCTGAGACCCCACAGCATCACCATAACAAAATCAAAACTTCGTCGAGCCAGCGACGTAAAACCCAGGCGCTACTTGGGAGGCAACCCAAGATCTGAGTATCACTGTTTTTATTTTTGCTTCTTCGTTTGATTTAGATTTATCATCTTTAATCTGAAAATATAAAAATTCACACAAATCACTAAAACAAAAATAAAAATATTAAAAAAATCAAAAACCTATACCAGCTTATCCTAAACGGTCTTGAAACCATTTGGGCTTCACGGTCTTGAAACCGTTTGGATACCCTTTCGGTCTTGAAACCGTTTCGAGCCCAAACGGTCTCGAAACCATTTGGAGCCCAAACGGTCTCGAAACCGTTTGGCTTTGGGAATTTGTAACGTCACCCCCAAATCCTATAAATATAACCCCACCCCTCTCCTTTTTCTTTCTTTAGAATCTCAAACTCTCTAAACCCTCACGCGAGCATTGCTTCATCTCCTCCATTTCTTGCTCCCGCACAACTCGCGATGCCGGTTCGTTCCACCACCATCATTGATGTCACGTTAGCTTCCACGTATCTTCACGACTTCTACACCATCATTACCGCCGTTCGTTGCCTCATCGTCGTCATCATCACCCGCAGCAGCAAGGTAGACCAACACCACCGCCATCGTCGGCACCTCCGTCATCACGCCACACTTTGTTTTTACTATCGTCGACACCTACATCGCCGATGCGGTTCTCTTTTTTGACGACGCACACGTCGTTGCCATCGTTCACCGTTTCTAGCACCCCCGATGTTCCACCTTCCTCACAGTTTCGATCATTTGGAGCCAAACAATTTTGAAACCATTTGGAGTCAAACGGTCTTGCAAACTATTTGGAGCCAAACGATCTGACAATCATTTGGAGCCAAACGGTCTTGAAACCATTTGGGACCAAACGGTCTGACTACCGTTTGGAGCCAAACGGTCTGACAATCGTTTGGAGCCAAAAGGTCTTGAAACCGTTTGGAACCAAACGGTCCCGAAACCGTTTGTCCTTACAAACTGTTTGGACCCACCAAAACCTAAAAACATTACCACCTACATAATGCAACCTCCTTCCTTTTAATAGACATGTTATCTATACAAATTCAAAAAATTTCTAACACATGATTTTTTCAGATTACTTTCCAAAAAATGGCCTCACTAGCAAAACAAGCCACCGGAACTGCTGATGCTCCTTTTTGGACAAAGGAGCAACTGATGGAGGATCGCACAAAACTCCAGAAGATTGTCGACATCTACAACACGACCGAACAGCCCCCCCCCCCCAAAAAAAAGTCAATCTGCTCGCGGTCATGAATAAAATTGACTGCCTCAACAAATGTTTATCTGAGGAGCCGGAGAAAGAAGTAGAAGAAATATCTTCCAATGATGAAGGCTTAGAATACGATCCAACCCCCGAGGAAGAATCCCCAACTAAAAAGTCCAAGGGGAAAAGGAAGGCCCAGCAAGCTGCCAAAGAACAACCTACGAAGAAACGGGCAAGGAAGTAGGTCCGCCCTACCACTGTTAGGGAACAAACCCTAGCAGGATACATCCCATCAACCACTACCACCACCCCCACTACCATTCCCGCTACCACCAATGCTCCTATCTTCCCCGCCATAACCACTACCACACCACCACCAGAAAACCTATTCATCCACACTCTCCCTTCCATAGACAAAACTTTAAAACCAACAAAGTACGTCTGTTCCAGCGTACTAAAAAAGATGGGGATATACGATAGAATCCTCACCCTGCTCGATAACACAAATCTCTCAAGACTGTGTTTTGTCCCCGAGATCTCATACGTCGAGCCCACAACAGAATTCTTTACACATCTCAACAAAGAATCTGTGGACATTATGGATAGAGTAAGGTACGGCAGTGACCGCAGGCTGGTCACCAAACTTTTTGGTAACAACGTTGTCATAACAGCAAATCTATTGAATGAAATCTTCATAGACAATAAGGAGCAGCTAAAAAAGGCCAAAGTTGTAAGCACGGAGAGCTCCCAATTCAACATACTCAACTTCTGGAAATCCCTAACAGGGACCCAAATTATGAGGCGAAGACCTGCAAGGCCTCTAATATTCACTCTGGGTTAGTGCGCACGCTTCACAAAATTCTCACTGGTGCGCTCTTCCCCAGAACAGAGGGCGGGAATGTTATCACCTCTGATATTTTTATTCTCTGGTCTGTTCTATATGAGATGTCGGTCAACATTGGACGACACATGATACAAAAATTTTCAGCATACGCCCTAGGGAAAGAAATCTACATGGGTGGACAAATAAATTCCATTCTTAAATATCTCAAGATGGAAAAATTATTCCCTAGGTGCACGCAGATCAAGGGTGACATCCTTACCAATGAGCAAACCTTGAAGAACTCCTACATTATCAAAGAAAAGGATGCAAAATTGCACTACATTTTCTACCCTATAGTAAAATCTTCCAGAACACTACTACCGCTTCCAGAGATCGTGGATTATGATAAGGAAAAGCTACTCTTCACTGATGAAGAGTTTACCAAAATCCTAGCTTCAGTCAAAGTACAAGAGAAGAAAACCAAAGCGGGCCAGACAGAACTTAGTATCACTACCCCGACAGTGAGGGTAACAAAAATACCGATCAAACGACCATCTAAAGCACGTTTACAATCACAACAGCTGTCGGGGACGCCGACATCAAAGCTAAATCCTGATGCAGAACACCCTCATCCTGAGGATCATATCAATACCTCATCATTAGACTCATTCATCATGAGCCTAAATGTTGAGCCCTCCACCACCACCCCCACCACACTACCATCCACCACCCTCCCACCTTTCTCCACAACAATCCCAACAACAATTCCTTTCCAAACATCCACACCTCCACCCACATCTTCCACCTCAACCATTTTCTCTTCGGGCATCCCTTTCTCCACTCCAACACCCTCCTTCACCTCCTCCGCCCCCATCTCCACCCTTTTCCCCTCAACATTCTCAGTCCCACCATTCTCACCGGGAATGTCACCATTTTTTTCATCCGCCACCACCCCGACACTGTTGGTGACTCCATCTACAGTCACCACGCAGTTTGTAGGACTGTAAATAGTGTCTCTTTTGCAAGGCACTACCACCTTTCCACCCCGACCCCAGCCATCCCATCCTTCCACATTTGGGTGCCTTTTATAAACTTCGATGAGGAATTCGGACGTCAATTTGATGCTATCTGAAACCTCCTCACTTACCCTTCTAATATATTACAATCTATTTTTTCTTGTGTGCAGGGTCTAACTACACAGGTCACCAAAATTGACAAGAAAAACCGTGCCTTGCCAGGCATCATCTCCAGCATCCACCAACAATAGGAAGCAGCGACCATGAAAGTCGAATGCATCGATGACCGCCTGCAACAACTGCCACAGTTGGTGCTTGGGGTGAAAAGCCAGCAAGGCGATCTGGCCAAGCAAGTTGATAGGATTTCTTCACAAAATCAACCATTTCCAGACACCCTGTGCGATCTTGAGCAGTAACAAACTACTTTAAGCACGCACTTGGATGACATCAACACCACCCTCACACAACTCAATAACTGCCAAGAGGAGTCATCCAACAATGAAATCAACCAATTAAGAGATCAAGTGACGGACCTCTCTGCACGACTTCTCTCCGCTGATGCTCGTTATTCAGATCTCAAAGAAACCCACGGTGCACTGCTTGAAACACATGAGCATGTGCAAGTGGCTTTTGATGAACTACAAGCACTCCACCGACAGTGTAAGAAGCCTCCACCAAAGAAGACCACAGATAAGGCGGCAGACGAAGAAGATGATGAATAAGAAGATGAAGATGATGATTCTGACTCCTCTACTGACTCCAATAATAGCACCTCCTCAGACGATAAATCTGATGACCAAGACAATGCTGGGGAGGGCCCCAGCCGAGGAGCTGCACCAGAAGAACCGAAAGATCACCAAGAATGTGATAAAGATCTCAAAATCCCCTACTCACAATGACAATGTTAACATGTTATATGGGGATCAATTTCTTGACTATTCTGCATTGGGCTCTCTGGGGAAAACTGCCAAAGAAGCAACTTTTACTGAGTTCCAATAATGTTTATTCGGAACCAGCACGAGTCAACCACAACCACAACACTCCACCCCGGAGCAATCTTCACCCTTTCCCCCAAAATAGGAAGAATTAGAAAGAGTCAGTTTAGATACATATGAAGATCTCGACTCTGCTTCTGATTCAGAGAAAGACAAAGATCTGCAGCACTACATAGAAGATTTGGAGCAGACTTCTTCTCACCCTCCGCATTAGCTTCCCCCACCACCACCTATACCTCACAAGATGCACGATTTAGACATGGCGGCCATCTCTACCCTAGATCCTCAAGATATCTTCATCCTAAACACTATCGTAGATGATGCCAAAGAAGGAGAAGATGTTATCTACCAAAATACAAAGACTCAGCGCAAGTTGACACATGAAGACTTCCGCACCATCCTTCGACCATAGTCAACGGTGAAGATGGAAATCTTTTGTGTCCTCCTTGCCAATTCTATCAAAATCTATAGAAGCTATAAACGGTAGCAACCAGTACTTAACGCTTCACCTGCTCTGGCCATGAGTCTATTACATAAAGATTTACAAAACAATTTATCGAGTAGTTGCAGAGGGGGATTGCCAGAAAGGCACGCTATATTACCGTGCCCTTTTAAGTTTCTAGCCACAGACTTCTAATGATTGTGGAAACTGTAGCTCAAGACGCCAAGGTGTACAATTTTTGTGCCAGTGAACTAAAGGCTGGTATAATTAATTTTGCTAGTATTGAAGTCGGGGAGGCCAGATGCATCCCTTTCCAGCTTCTGAAACTAATCTGGGCAGCATGCCCATCCCTCCGAAATGGTTGGAACCAACCCTGGTTCTAAATCATAAACCCACAAGTCCAAATACAAGAAGGATCTAGAGATTGCACTTTCTATACTATACGCCACATCCAAGCGCTCAATCAACAAATCTCTTTCAATGAGCTGGCCACAGAGGATTTCCATTCTCTACGAGGATGTTACGCCATGGAGCTAATATGCGACAGAAGGTTCTTCAAGGACCCAACTATGGCACCTGACGACATCCCTCGCTACCTCTACTCGTCCATCCAACGTCCTCAAAAATAGCCATTCTGGCAAACAATAAAGGAGTTGGAGAAACAACAACCCGCCAAGGTCCCCGAGAAGAATCAATGGGACCCTTACTCTTTTATCTGGCGGAGGATAAAGGGGACATCGAATTGCTAACCAGGGCCACCATCAACAAACCATCTTCCCAAAAAGTGCCCCTATCTGCCATTACACCGACGTTCCCTAATTTTGACCTCACAGCCTGCAAAAGTCTTTCCGACAATAAACTTCGACTCATCATGTCTAGGCTTTACACTGAGAAAGATGATCTCATTTTTCTGGCTGGAGATATTCTGGTTATGGCAGATGCGCTACATGAAACTGTACAATTCAAAGGGTCTCTATCTGTGAGTTTGATGACCGCTTATCAATATCTCCTCGGACGAAATCACCCTACGATCTATATGGCATCATCATATATGAAGGATGATCTCCTAAAGCTAAAAAACTTCTGAACAACTGAGGCACTAATTTCTTTCCTCCAACATACGACTCTGAATTTTATCATGCTTCCTTTCCTTCATTCAGAGCACTAGATGTTACTGGCAACAAATCTTCATGACGGAACAACAATCATATATAACAGTTCTGACAGCCACTACAATCCAGATCAGTAATAGTATACTACAACACCAAGAATGCCCACAGAGGAGGTGGTGAAGGAGTGTGCTGACCACCTACATGACCTTCTCAGCAAGCACACAAGCGCATATGATAAAGAACACTTTCATCACCCAGCCTTCTGCCACAGATGTCCCCAGCAGCTCTGAGAGTCAAACGACTGTGATTTCCACGCCCTCTACTGGATATACACCATCATGGTCCTTGGAAGACTAGTAGAGGACATGATAGACATGGATTACCACGCTCTACGTGGAAAGTTCGCAGCTAATCTTCTCGGTAGGCATGGAGCTAACGAAGGACTAACAGCAACCTAATGCCTTTGTCCTTGTACTTCTCAACCTATCACTTTGACACTCTGAGGACAGAGTGAGTGATAAGTTAGGGGGAGAGTACACTGGATAAGGGCGAGGTATCATTTTTAAACCTTTCCCTCTCTACCTTCTCTTTTAATTCTGTACAAAATCTTTAGCCTTCTATGCACATTTAGATTTTGTTTTAAGTAATTCCTCTGTTAAAATAAATCCTGCACATAAGAATAACATCCCTCTTGGAAAAGGTCATCCCCAACTAAAGTTAGAATCCAGTTAGGCCTTAAAAGCAATAACAAGAATAGCATATAGGCATGTAATGGTGAATTAATAAATTACCTTCACACTAGATTTTCATGCCTTTGCTTCAATTCTACATCTGAATCTCTACAGGTCAACATCAGGGCCGAAACAAGCCAAACACTCTCAAGGATGGGAGGGATATCAGGTGACATCCAAATCAAGAAACCTCGCAAGTGGACCACTAAGTAGAAACCAAATAAGTGCATGTTGAGAAACTCTAAGAACAGCTTTCTTCTCTTTAATAAAAGAGGCTTGGCCGCCCAATCAAAACCCCTAAAATCCCAAATCCTAAGCATGTGAGTTTATGAATAAAAGCCAGAGTGTTGAAGAAAAATATGAGAGTTGTGCCACGCATAAGGATCTATATGAAGAGCCAATAAAGGTCTCGCCCGGCCGGTACATTCAGCTGCCCTCACGAAGGCAGATGTGTCGTGCCCGGTAGTGAGACCCTAAGGTATCCAAATATATGAAAAGGTTGATAACGGACTCGCCTGGTTGGTACATTCAGTTTCCCTCACAAAGGAAGATGTATCGTTCCCGGTAGCGAGATCCCAAACGCATAGACAAACACTCCCCCACTTGAAGGGGGAATTACACAACAACCTTTAGCCAACCTTCATACCCACTCTAGCTTCCGGCAGGATTTTTAGAGAAGTATAAAACTGATTAGAGTCGACGACATGCACAGAATAAAATCAAAAAGTGGTCCCAACGCGAGCTACGTGATATGGAAGAAACCTGAGATCCAAGCAACTCTCAACACCTGAAAGAGTTAGGCCAAGCAAAAGCTCTGATACAACCTTAGAGATCTCTGGTTTAAAATTTAAGAAAGAGTATGGAAATCTTAACTAAATAAAATCGCCTTGCCACTACGTGCCTTAGCTCTATCTAGCTTGAGAACAAGCTAGACTCTAAGTTGGGGGGGGTGATAACCTCCCATTTTGCGATGTTATCTTACTAATTTTCCTCAGTTTTCCATACTCATTCTTAAACAAATTAGACACAATCTGTAATTTTCCACTCTTTTGTAAATATATCACTAACCTAACTTTTCCCCTTTTATTTCTTACAGAAAAGTACAAAAAAATTACAAAAACTCCAAACGGTCCCAAGATCGAATGGACACCAAACGGTCCCAAGACCAAATGGATACCAAATGGTCCCAAGACCGAATGGACACCAAATGGTCCCAAGACCGAATGGATACCAAATGGTCCCAAGACCGAATGGACACCAAACGGTCCCAAGACCAAATGGACACCAAACGGTCCCAATACCGAATGAAGCCAAATGGTCCCAAGACCGAATGTAGACCAAACGGTCCCAAGATCGAATGGACACCAAACGGTCCCAAGACCGAATTGACACCACACGGTCCCAAAACCGCATAAAGTTACACGGTCCCAAGACATCATAAAGTTACACGGTCCCAAGACCGAATAAAGGTAAATAGTTTCAAGACCGCAAGGACTCAAACGGTTTTAAAATCGAGAGAGTCCAAACGGTCTCAGGACCCAAACGGTTTTCACGACCGTTTGGGCCCAAAACCGTCCAAACCGTTTGGACTTCACTCAAAGCCTATAAATAAGACCCAAAGGGTCCTCACAAAGTATCAAGTTTTCAAATGCCCAGATGCTACCTCTGTTGCTCCAGAGCCATTCCATCCTTCATCCACTGCCTCGAGGCTGCTGGTCTGAAACCCATACTCCATCTCCAAGCTACTTTCTCTCTCATCAACAAAGAAGGTGGGAAGAGGTAGATTCGTCATCAAGCAAGCTACAAAGTGTGAAGATTGTTGCTCTCTCTCTCTCTCCAAGGGGTCGACCTTCCTCCCTCCTTTGTGGAGATGATGCTCTCTCTCTCTCTCTTTTCTCTCCTCCTTCTTTGTTCTTGCCATGAGCAAGTAGTCTTATACACTTGGGTGCGGGGAGTAGCCCTGCTACCCATGCTTTCATTTCATGCAATGTAATTCATAAGTTTGCAATAGAGATATACTTTCCTTTCAGTTCAACATCAATCGTTTAATGAATGCTTGTTGCTTGATCACCAACTTGTGTTACTTATTATCTCTTAGTATGAATTGTCTACGTTTGTACTATTTGATTCGAATCTCGATTGAATGTTGGTTCTTGATGCATGTAGCCACCATGCATCTGTTTCAGTATCTAGGAGTGTTTTTCAAGAAGTAGAGTAAACTCACTTCCATCGTTGTACTCCCATACTATGAAATGGAATCAGTTGATGTTTGGAAGTACAACCTTGATAAGTCGAGGAACACACTTTGTGAAGGGAATGATGTAAAGTAAGTGACCATTCATTTGGGGATGGCTGGCATTGCAACATTCCCACACTTCTCGTAGTTAGTTCTCTGAAAGGAAACTAAGTCTACAAAGATACTAACTGTTTAGACTCTTATTGCAGGTTATGTTACTATGTTGCATGTTTTGATTCATGTGTAGTGGTGGTGAAAGTCCATCACATCCTAGTGGTTCCTTAATATTGTTTACAACCCTAAATTTACATTCATGCTTACTTTCTTGCTTTTACTTTACTTGTAATTAGTTTAATCTACCAAACCAACTCTTTGATCTAAATACCAACTGTTGAGGAGTTAAGTGAAATTCTAACATTTTCTATCTTGTTGTCCTCAACAAGACTGTTGTCATGTGGATTCGACCCTTAGCTATACTACGATAAGACTTCCACATATCCTAGCATACGTGGGTGGAGTTTTTAATCTAGTATAAGAAAGGCTAAACCTAAAGACTTACTATCTTCAGGATTTTTAATGGTACATGCAATTCCACGCAAGTGGAAGCTCCATCAAAAATTGGCATCGTTGTCGGGGACAACGGAACGTTTTAATTTCATTTATCATCTTTCTAGTTGGTTAGGGTTTTACACTTTTTCTTTAAACATTACTCCATATCTTCTTGATTTCATCACATATCCTGCATCACCTGAAAAGTGTGTTTCTTCCTCTACTCAGGTAGAAGACGTGTATGCAACCATCGCATAATCTCGGATTCTCTCCTGATCCAGAGTACGACTCTGAGGTAGAGAGAAGTTTCCAACGCCGCATCAGACTTCACTGCCAAAGAGCCAGACAAATGGCTAAAGATCAATGCCAAGCTATACTAGTAATGGATAGGGTCAACGCCTCCATAGCCGCTCAAAGAGCGTAACTCATTGCTGACACTCATGCTCAGGTCCAAGCAGAAATCTGAGTTGAAGAACAGGCCCGCATCTGAGCTGAAAATGAAGCAGCTAATGAAGTTGTCCAGTTAGAGCTAAGAAACAAGCAACTGCAGGACTATGCCTCCCCAAGAACTATGAAGACAATCATCCAGTCTGGCCACCAATCATCAACATACCTAATTTCGAAATCCGGACACAATGGATTCAAATCATGCAGGGTATCTCATTCTCTGATGGTTCTGGAGATGACTGCATGGATCATTTGAAGAGATTCAATGCACTTTGTCGACTTGTCCCACAAGCCAGAGTTGCCTTTGATGCAATAATGTTACATCTTTTTCACTTCACTCTATCCGGAAGGGCTTTGAGTTGGTACAACTCACTTGATAGGGAGCCAATCATCACCACCTGGGCTCCCTTGGAAGAAAAGTTCCTAGAAAAGTTTTTCCCTCCTTCATTAACCTACGAAATTAGGGGGAGATCAACCACTTTGCCCAACTTCCTGGAGAAACACTCGCAGAAGCATGGGAAAGATTCAAGGATCTTCTAAGGAAGTGTCCTCATCACGGTATCTCCCAAAATAAATTAATAGAGACGTTCTATAGGGGGGTGAGTGATGATATCAAGAAATTTCTGGATTCCTCATTTGGAGGAAATTTTATGAGGAAGAACTACGAGGATGCTTGGAATATCATTACACTTGGAGCTGAGAACCAATCCAATTGGGGATGATCATCCACTAAGGGATTCCTCAAAGTTTATAAGGCTGAGGAATCAATAGAAATGAAAGCTATTGCCGAAGCTTTAAAGACTATAGCTCACAAACAATAGGCACTTGAAACTTTATTTGGAGAATACGAGAAGAAGAAAAACCCCCAAGTCCAACAAGTTAAAGCTGCCATAGGGACTTGTGAAGCCTGGCACGCATCTGATCACCCTACACTATCATGTGGCTTACTTTATAATGTGATGATGGATATGCAACCACCACAACAGCAGTACGAACCAATCATCGAACACATTGAAGATCAGATGCTCGAACAAGTCAATTCCATTCATTTCATACCAGGGCAAGCTTACTATAATCCAAATCAAGCAAGAAACCACCCTGGGTTTCAATATGGGAATCATGCGGGGACTGCTAACCCGCAACATCAAACACAAGGTGGATCTTCCAATAGATTTCCACCTATATTTCAAAGTAACTATAACTAAAATCAAGGGAATCTTAGAAATAATTTCCCAAGATCCAACTACCCAAGAAATCCCTCCGCCTACTATCAATATACCCATCCTCCTCTGCACCCACAATTACATCCTCAGCTGCAGCAATCACAGCAACCTCAGTTAACACCACCTCCGCAACAACCACCTCAAGGACAGAAACAACTCACTCAGTTTCAACTGGAAAAATGCTTCTTCCCAGCCAACAGACGAAATGACTATGATTAGGCAGATGTTACAGTTGCAACAAACCATGCTTGCCAATCAGCAAGCTCAAGAGAAGGTTGTGGAGGCTCAACTAGCACAAATTGTTGCCCAATTGAAACCACCAGCAGGTACTTTTGCTGGTCAACCAGAGTCAAACCCAAGACATGATCAAAATAGACCAGAGCAATTGAATGCCATCACTACAAGATTTGGTCGTGTCTTTCATGAAGCTACAAGAATCGCTCATGATGATGATGATACACCTATTTTTACTCCAAATGCAAGCCCAAATCTAGGAGTTGAGAAATCTGTGGAGACTGCAAAAGGCAAAGAAAAGGAACAAGCTCCCAAAGAGCAAGAAGTTCTGCAATATAAACCTAGGATACCATATCCAGGAAGATTGAGAGAGACTAAAATGGACACTAGATTCCAAAAATTAAAGGAGGCAATGAAGAAACTTTATATCGATATCCCGCTCCTCGATGCCCTCTCTGAAGTACCAGCTTGGGATAAATATCTGAGAACCTTGCTATCAAGGAAATATATTACTGAAGAGCAAGATACGATCAAATTGGCTCAGACCACCTCCAACGTCATTCTTAATAAAATGCCAAAGAAAAAGGACCCTGGTTCCTTCGGTAATCAATGTTGTATTGGAAATACTTCGAGCAAAAAGGGATTAGCTGACTTAGGGGCTAGCATATCTATTATGCCCTACTCCATGTGTAAAAGATTGGGTTTTACTAACTTGTTACCCACAATGATGACAATTCAGTTAGATGATTCCACTATCACTGCACCCCTAGGAATTATTGAAGACATTCAAGTCAGGATAGGAAAGGATTCTTATGTCCCATGTGATTTTATCATTATGGATATCAAGGAGGATCTAAGATGCCCAATAATATTTGGCAGACCCTTCCTTGCCACTGCCAGGGCGCTCATTGATGTCGAAGCTGGCACGATCATTCTGAGACTGGGAAAAGAAGCAATTCAGTTTCGGGTCCTCAACAGCATGAAAGGCCCCAACATTCAAGAGGAAGTTTTTCTCTTCGATGCAATACATCAAATGTCCCAATTGGAAATATCTGAACCATCTGATGATTTAGAGAATGTCTTAATAAATCCAGAAGTTGAATTCTCAACCAATGAATTAGTTCAACAATGCCTGCAACACTTAGAGAAAGTTGAAGAAGCACCAACAGCCACTTTTGAGGAGCTCAAATTGGTCAGTATTTTAGAAACAACAGAAGCACCTAAGGCTCCCGAGATGAAAACCCTACCAAAGGGAGTTAAGCATGTCTTCCTGGACGAAGAAGAACTATGTCCAGTAATCATCAGTTCCATTCTGATGAAAGACCAGGAAGAAAGGCTTCTCGTTGAGTTAAAGAAACATAAGAAAGCCATTGGGTACAAAATAACTGACCTGACAGGTTTAAACCCAGCCCTATGCATGCACAGACTGTCCTTGGTAGAAGAATTCAAACCTTCAAGAGAGCACCAGAGAAAGATGAACCCCAATCTTAAAAGAGGTGGTTCGCCTCGAGGTCCTCAAACTTCTAAAAGTCGGTATTATCTACCCAATTTCAGATTCCCAATGGGTTAGCCCCGTCCAAGTGGTCCCCAAAAAGGGAGGTATCACTGTCATGCTAAATGATAAAAATGAGCTAGTACCCACAAGGACTGTCACGGGGTGGAGAATGTGTATCGACTACAGGAAACTAAACAAAGCAACAAGAAAAGATCACTACCCTCTACCTTTTCTTGATGAAGTCCTCAAACGCCTAGCCCATCAAAAGTTTTTCTGTTACCTCAATGGTTATTCTGGGTTCTATCAAATCCCTATACACCCGGAATACCAAGAAAAAACAACTTTTACTTGTCCCTTTGGAACCTACGCTTTTAGAAGAATGCCTTTCGGGTTGTGCAACGCACCCGCTACCTTCCAAAGGTGAATGTCTGCTATTTTTGTAGGGTTAACCGAGTCCATAATGGAAGTATTCATGGATGACTTTTCAGTCTACAGAGATTCTTTTAACAACTGTCTACTCAACCTTGGACAAGTCTTACAAAGATGCGAGGAGACGAACCTTATACTAAATTGGGAAAAATGCCACTTTATAGTAACTGAAGGTGTCGTCCTCGGACATAGAGTGAGTGAAAGAGGGATTGAGGTAGACAAGGCAAACATTGATGTCATATCCAACGGAGGGACCCATTTTCTGGAACGAAGCTTCGAAGCCCTCCTAAAGAAATATGGAGTCAACCATAAGGTCACCCCACCTTATCATCCACAAACTAGCAGCCAAGTCGAAGTTTTGAACAGACAACTAAAAGCAATTTTAGAGAAAACTGTCAATAGACATTGTACCGACTGGTCCACAAAGCTTCCTGATGCCCTCTGGGCCTACCGCATAGTGTATAAAACATTGATTGGAAAAACCCCATTCTGATTAGTATATGGGAAATCATGCCATCTTCCAGTTGAACTGGAACATAAGGCCTGGTGGGCCATTATACAATTGAATTTTGACTTTAAAAGCATTGGCGAGTACAGACAACTCCAGTTGCAAGAACTAGAGGAGCTCAGAATGACTGCATACCAAAGTGCCAGGATCTACAAAGAACAAACCAAGATGTGGCACGATGGTCATCTCAAAAGAAAAAATATCGCTATTGGAGACAAACTCCTTCTTTTCAACTCCAGACTCAAAATGTTCCCCGAAAAACTTCGTACAAAGTGGTCCGAGCCTTTTACCATCAAACACATATATCCGACTGGAGCCATCATAATTGTTGACAACAAAGGAGGAGAGAGGACAGTCAACGACCATAGAGTGAAGAAATACTATACTCCAGCTGACAAAATTCCGAGACAAACTATTGAGATCTGAGACCCCATAGCATCACCATAACAAAATCAAAACTTCGTCGAGCCAGCGACGTAAAACCCAAGCGCTACTTGGGAGGCAACGCAAGATCTGAGTATCACCGTTTTTATTTTTGCTTCTTCGTTTGATTTAGATTTATCATCTTTAATCTGAAAATATAAAAATTCACACAAATCACCAAGACAAACATTAAAAAAAAAATCAAAAACATATACCATCTTATCCTAAACGGTCTTGAAACCATTTGGGCTTCACGGTCTTGAAACCGTTTGGACCCCCTTTCGGTCTTGAAACCGTTTGGAGCCCAAACGGTATCAAAACTGTTTGGAGCCCAAACGGTCTCGAAACTGTTTGGCTTTGGGAATTTGTAACATCACCCCCAAATCCTATAAATATAACCCCACCCCTCCCCTTTTTCTTTCTTTAGAATCTCGAACTCTCTAAACCCTCATGCGAGCATTATTTCATCTCCTTCGTTTCTCGCTCCTGCGCAACTCGCGATGTCGGTTCGTTCCGCCACCATCACCGACGTCACCTTAGCTTCCGCGTGTCTTCACAACTTCCACACCATCATTACCGTCGTTCGTTGCCTCACCATCGTCATCATCACCCGCAGCAGCAAGGTAGACCAACACCACCGCCAACGTCGACACCTCCGTCATCACGCCACACTTCATTTTTACTATCGCTGACACCTACATCGCCGACGCGGTTCTCTTTTTTGATGACGCGCGTGTCGTTGCCATCATTCACCTTTTCCAGCGCTCTCGACGTTCCACCTTCCTCACGGTTTCGATTGTTTGGAGCCAAACGGTCTTGAAACCATTTGGAGTCAAACGGTCAGACCGTTTGGCACCAAACGGTCTTGAAATCATTTGGAGCCAAATGGTCTGACAACCATTTGGAGCCAAACGGTCTTGAAACCATTTGGAACCAAACGGTCCCGAAACCGTTTGGCCTTACAAACTGTTTGGACCCAACAAAACCTAAAAACATTACCACCTACATAATACAACATCCTTCCTTTTAATAAACTTGTTATCTATACAAATTCAAAATTTTTCTAACACATGATTTTTTCTGATTACTTTCCAAAAATGGCCTCACTAGCAAAACAAGCCACCGGAACTGATGACGCTCCTTTCTGGACAAAGGAGCAACTGATGGAGGATCGTGCAAAACTCTAGAACATCGTCGACATCTACAACACGACTGGACAGGCCCCCCCAAAAGTCAATCTGCTCGCGGTCATGCATGAAATTGACCGCCTCAACATGTGTTTATCTGAGGAGCTGGAGCAAGAAGTAGAAGAAATCTCTTCCAGTGACGAAGGATCAGAATACGAGCCAACCCCCGAGGAAGAATCCCCAACTACAAAGTCCAAGGGGAAAAGGAAGGCCCAGCAAGCTGCCAAAGAACAACCTACAAAGAAACAAGCAAGGAAGCAGGTCCACCCCGCCACTGCTAGGGAACAAACCCTGGCAGGATACATCCCATCAACCGCTACCACCACCCCCACTACCATTCCCGCTACCACCAATGCTCCTATCTTCCCCGCCATAACCACTACCGCACCACCACCAGAAAACTTATTCATCCACACTCTCCCTTCCATAGACAAAACTTTAAAACCAACAAAGTATGTATGTTCCAACATACTAAAAAAGATGGGGATATACGATAGAATCCTCACCCTACTCGATAACGCAAATCTCTCAAGACTGTGTTTTGTCCTCGAGATCTCATACGTCGAGCCCACAACAGAATTCTTTACACATCTCAACAAAGAATATGTGGACATTATGGATAGAGCGAGGGACGGAGGTGACCGCAGGCTGGTCACCAAACTTTTTGGTAACAACGTTGTCATAACAGAAAATCTATTGAATGAAATCTTCATAGAAAACCAAGAGCATATAAAAAAGGCCAAAGCTGTTAGCACAGAGAGCTCCCAATTCAACAGACACAACTTCTGGAAATCCCTAACAGGGACCCCAAATTATGAGGTGAAGACCTACAAGGCCTCTAATATTCACTCTGGTTTAGTGCGCACGCTTCACAAAATTCTCACCGGTGCGCTCTTCCCCATAACAGAGGGCGGGAATGTTATCACCTCTGATATTTTTATTCTCTGGTCCGTTCTACATGGGATGTCGATCAACATTGGACGACACATGATACAAAAGTTTTCAGCATACGCCCTAGAGAAAGAAATATGTATGGGCAGACACATAACTTCCACTATTAAATATCTCAAGATGGAAAGATTACTCCCCAGGTGCACGTAGATCAAGGGCGACATCCTTACCAATGAGCAAACCTTGAAGAACTCCTACATTATCAAAGAAAAGGATGCAAAATTGCACTACATTTTCTACCCTACAATAAAATCTTCCAGAACTCTACCACCGCTTCCAGAGCTCGCGGATTATGATAAGGAAAAGCTACTCTTCACTGACGAAGAGCTTGCTAAAATCCTAGCTTCGGTCAAAGTACAAGAGAAGAAAACCAAAGCGGGTCAGACAGAACTTAGTATCACTGCCCCAGCAGTGAGGGTAACAAAAATACCGGTCAAACGGCCATCTAAAGCATGTTTACAATCACAAGAGCTGTCGGGGACGCTGACATCAAAGCTAAATCCTGAGACAGAACGCCCTCATCCTGAGGATCATATCAATACCTCATCATTAGACTCATTCATCATGAGCCTAAATGTTGAGCCCGCCACCACCACCCCCACCACACTACCATCCACCACCCTCCCACCTTTCTCAACAACAATCCCAACAACAATTCCTTTCCCCACATCCACACCTCCACCCACATCTTCCACCATAACCATTTTCTCTTCGGGCATCCCTTTCTCCACTCCAACACCTGCTTTCACCTCCTCTACCCCCATCTCCACCATTTTCCCCTCAACATTCTCAGTCCCACCATTCTCACTAGAAATGTCACCATTTTTTTCATCAGCCACCACCCCGACACCGCTGGTGAATCCATCTACAGTCACCACGCAGTTTGCGGGACCATCAATAGTGTCTCTTTTGCAAGGCACTACCACCTTTCCACCCCGACCCCAGCCATCCCACCCTTCCACATCTGGGGTGCCTTTTACAAACGTCGATGAGGAATTCAGACGTCAATTTGACGCTATCTGAAACCTCCTCACCGACCCTTCTAATATATTACAATCTATTTTTTCTTATGTGTAGGGTCTAACTACATAGGTCGCCAAGATTGACGAGCGAAATTGTGCCTTGCCAGGCATCATCTCCAGCATCCACCAATAGTAGGAAGCAGCGGCCATGAAAGTCGAACACATCGACGATCGCCTACAACAACTACCACAGTTGGTTCTTGGGGTGAAAAGCCATCAAGGCGATCTGTCCAAGCAAGTAGATAGGATTTATACGCAAAATCAACCATTGCCAGACACCCTACGTGAGCTTAAGCAGCAACAAACTACTTTAAGCACGTGCTTGGATGACATCAACACCACCCTCACACAACTCAATAACCACCAAGAGGAGTCATCCAACAATGAAATCAACCAATTAAGAGCTCAAGTGACGGACCTTTCTGCATGACTCCTCTCCACAGAGGCTCATTATTCATATCTCAAAGAAACCCATGACGCACTGCTTGAAACACATGAGCATGTGCAAGTGGCTTTCGACGAACTACAAGCACTCCACCGGCAGTGCAAGAAACCTCCACCAAATAAGACCACAGATAAGGTGACAGAAGGAGAAGATGATGAATAAGAAGATGAAGATGAGGATTCTGACTCCTCGGCTGGCTCCAACAATAGCACCTCCTCAGACGATAAATCTAATGACCCAGACAATGTTGGGGAGGGCCCCAGCCGAGGAGCTGCACCAGAACAACCGAAAGATCACCAAGAAGGTGATAAAGATCCCAAATCCCATACTCACAATGATAACGTTAACATGTCATACGGGGATCAATTTCTTGACTATTTTGCATTGGGCTCTCTGGGGGAAACTGCCAAAGAAGCAACTTTTGCTGAGTTCCAACAATGTTTATTCGGAACCAACACGAGTCAACCACAACCACAACACTCTGCCCCGGAGCAATCTTCACCCCTTCCCCCAGAATAGGAACAATTAGAAAGAGTCAGTTTAAATACAGATGAAGATCTTGGCTCTGCTTCTGATTCAGAGAAAGACAAAGATCTGCAGCACTACATAGAATATTTGGAGTAGACTTCTTCTCACCCTCCGCATGAGCTTCCCCTGCCGCCACCTCTACCTCATAAGAAGCACGATTTAGACATGGCAGCCATCTCTACCCTAGATGCTCAAGAAATCTTCATCCTAAACACTATCGTATATGATTCCAAAGAAGGGGAAGATGTTATCTACCAAAATACAAAGACTCAGCGCAAGTTGACAAGTGAAGACTTCCGCACCATCCTTCGACCACAGTCAGCGGTGAAGATGGAAATCTTCCGTGTCCTCCTTGCTAATTCTATCGAAATCTATAGAAGCTCTAAATGGAAGCAACCAGTACTTAACGCTTCACCTGCTCTGGCCATGAGTCTATTACATAAAGATTTACAAAATAAATCTATCGAGTGGTTGCAGAGGGGGATTGCCAGAAAGGCACGCTATATTATTGTGTCCTTTCAAGTTTCTAGCCACTGGCTGCTAATGATCGTGGACACTGCGGCTCGATACACCAAGGTGTATAATTTTTGTGCTAGTGAAGTAAAGGCCGGTATAATTAATTTTGTTGGTATTGAAGTCGGGGAGGCCAGATGCATCCCTTTCTGGCTCCTGAAACTAATCTGGGTTGCATGCCCATCCCTCCGAAATGGTTGGAACCAACCCTAGTTTCAAATCATAAAACCACAAGTCCAAATACAAGAAGGATCTAGGGATTGCACTTTCTACACTATATGCCACATCCAAGCGCTCAATCAACAAATTCATTTCAATGAGCTGGCCACAGAGGATTTTCATTCTCTACGAGGACGTTATGCCATGGAGCTCATATACGACAGAAGGTTCTTCAAGGACCCAACTATGGAACCTGACAACATCCCTCGCTACCTCTACTCGACCATCCAACGTCCTCAAAAATAGCCATTCTGAAAACAATAAAGGAGTTGGAGAAACAACAACCCGCCAAGGTTCCCGAGAAGAATCAATGGGACCCTTACTCTTTTGATCTGGCAGAGGATAAAGGGGACATCGAATTGCTAACCAAGGCCACCATCAACAGACATCTTACCAAAAAGTGCATGTATCTTCCATTACACCGACGTTCCCTAATTTTGACCTCACAGCCTGCAAAAGTATTTCTGACAATGAACTTCAACTCATCATGTTTAGGCTTTACGCCGAGAAAGATGATCTCATTTTTCTAGCCGGAGATATTCTGGTTATGGCAGATGCGCTACGTGAAACTGTACAATTAAAAGGGTCTCTATCCATGAGTTTGATGACCGCTTATCAATATCTCCTCGGACGGAATCACTCTACGATCTATATGGCATCAACATATATGAAGGATGATCTCCTAAAGCTAAAGAACTTCGGAACAACTGAGGCACTAATTTCTTTCCTCCAACATACGACTCTGAAGTTTATCATGCTTCCTTTCCTTCATTCAGAGCACTGGATGTTACTGGAAACAAATCTTCATGACGGAACAACAATCATATATAACAATTCCGACAGCCAGTACAATCTAGATCAACAACAGTATACTACAACACCAAGAATGCCCACGAAGGAGGTGGCGAAGGAGTGTGCTGACCACCTACATGACCTTCTCAGCAAGCACACAAGGGCATATGATAAAGAACACTTTCATCGTCCAACCTTCTGTCACAGATGTCCCCAGCAGCTCCGAGAGTCAAATGACTATGGTTTCTACGTCCTCTACTGGATATACACCATCATGGTCCTTAGAAGACCAGTAGAGGACATGATAGACATGGATTACCACGCTCTACATGGGAAGTTCGCAGCTAATCTTCTACGCAGGCATGGAGCTAACGAAGGACTAACAGCAGCCTAATGCCCTTGTCCTTGTACTTCTCAACCTATCACTTTGACACTCTGAGGACAGAGTGAGTGATAAGTTAGGGGGGAGTACACTGGACAAGGGCGAGGTATCATTTTTTAAACATTTCCCTCTCTACCTTCTCTTTTAATTCTGTACAAAATCTTTAGCCTTCTTTGCACATTTAGATTTTGTTTTAAGTAATTCCTCTGTTAAAATAAATATTGTACATAAGAATAACATCCCTCTTGGGAAAGTCATCCCCATCTAAAGTTAGAATCCACTTAGGCCTCAAAACCAATAACAAGAATAGCATATAGGCATGTAATGGCGAATTAATAAATTACCTTCACACTAGATTTTCATTCCTTCACTTCAATTCTACATCTGACTCTCTACAGGTCAACATCAGGGCCGAAACAAGCCAAACACTCTCAAGGATGGGAGGGATATCAGGTGACATCCAAATCAAGAAACCTCACAAGTGGACCACTAAGTAGAAACCAAATAAGTGCATGTCGAGAAACTCTAAGAACAGCTTTCTTCTCTTCAATAAAAGAGGTTTGGCCGCCCAATCAAAACCCCTAAAATCCCAAATCCTAAGCCTGTGAGTTTATGAATAAAATCCAGAGTGTTGAATAAAAATATGAGAGTTGTGCCACGTATAAGGATCTATATGAAGAGCCAATAAAGGTCTCACCCGACCGGTACATTCAGCTGCCCTCACGAAGGCAGATGTGTCGTGCCCAGTAGTGAGACCCTAAGGTATCCAAATATATGAAAAGGCTGATAATGGACTCACCCAGTCGGTACATTCAGCTGCCCTCAGAAAGGCAGATGTATCGTTCCTGATAGTGAGATCCCAAATGCATAGACAAACCCTCCCCCACTTGAAGGGGGAATTACACAACAGCCTTTAGCCAATCTTCATACCCACTCTAGCTTCCGGCAGGATTTTTAGAGAAGTATAAAACTGATTAGAGTCGACGACATGCACAGAATAAAATCAAAAAGTGGTCCCAATGCGAGCTACGTGATATGGAAGAAACCTGAGATCCAAGCAACTCTCAACACCTGAAAGAGTTAGGGCAAGCAAAAGCTCTGATACGACCTTAGAGATCTCTGGTTTAGAATTTAAGAAAGAGTATGGAAATCTTAACTAAATAAAATCGCCTCACCACTACGTGCCTTAGCTCTATCTAGCTTGAGGACAAGCTAGACTCTAAGTTAGGGGGGTGATAACCTCCCATTTTGCGATATTATCTTACTAATTTTCCTTATTTTTCCATACTCATTCTTGAAAAACTACTAGAGGAAGGTGAATAGAGTTTTTGATTTATTTTAACAATTTATTGAATTCAAACAACCACAATTGAAATTAGAAGAAAGAGACAGGTGTTTAGAGTGGTTCCAACTATAGCAAATACTATAGTTGTCAGTCCACTACCCGGTTGCTTACCCAACCGGGATTTGAAAGTATTTATTTTATTACCTCTCGAGGATTTATACAAAATACAATACTTTCAACCACACCCTTTGAACAGCCTTCACTTGAAGTAGGTGCACCAACCCTGAGGTAGCCTTCTTGAAGTAACTCCAAGCTCCCCCTTGAAGTAGCCTTCCTCTCTAGAAGTAACCTCCCGTTGCACCAGCCTTCTGAAGTAGCTCAAAGTCTCCTTCTTCGCCAAGAAGATCTTCACCCTCTCCAATCCGCAGCCTCCAACCTAGGAGTAGCAAGGAGAGTACAAACAATAATAGGGAATAAGAAAGAAAAAGGAAATTACAACTTATCCTTTAGAGCCCAAGGCTTGATTTGCCTAGATCAAGCGTATAGATCTCCTAACCATGTATGTGAACTTGTGATTGTAGTGGGTAGGAGATACTAGCCTATAGGACACGAATTATGAGCTAAGGAATGAAATGGCCAATTGTCACAATGCTCAAATTGCTCACAAACAGATTGCACAAAGTATACTCAAAGGTTTCTCAAGTGTAGCAAGTGTAAACAAGTGAGTTTAGGTGTCCTATGGCTTGTCCTATTTATAGGAATGGCCTAAGGATGCTTAAGGACGTTCTAGACAACTTCTAGGGGTTTCTAAGTGCTTAACTAGCCGTTAGGTACAAAGTTGTTTCTTTAACAACGGCTAATTAATTAATTCTGCACTTGCTGTCAGAGACCATCTCGGTCGACAAATGGTCGACCGAGATACCTACTCGGTCAAACTTTTGTCGACCGATAGGCTCTCTGGAACAAGTGATTTGCAACGTCTTTCATCAACTGCCAACTAACTTGTCTGTTGTGTCTAACGGCTACTTTGGATCTTTCTCGGTCGAGAAGATTGTCGACCGAGAGTGTCTCGGTCGAGGATATTGTCGACCGAGATTGATCCTGTTTCAAGGTTTCAATTTAGGCACTAATTATGTGTGTAAGTGTGCATAAGTAATCCTATTTGAATGGGATGACTTGTCTAACTGTGGTGTTTAGCTAGGGAGAATCTAACGCTTGATTTACATGCAATTCTAAGTACTTGTACATTATATTTTTGTACAAGTTTTTACAACAGTGATTACATTGCATGAAATTAAAAATATGTAAGCTTGTAGATTTTCCCTTGTTGCTTTGTCATCCTGCACACTCAAGTAGCACGTTAGATTAATAAGAATGAAATGTTTGTCATAATCAAAACAAAGGGATTTATAGATGTCCATTTAGCCAACAATTCTTAAACAAATTAGACACAATCTGTAATTTTCCACTCTTTTGTAAATATATCACTAGCCTAACTTTTCCCCTTTTATTTATTACAGAAAAGTACAAAAAATTTACAAAAGCTCCAAACGGTCCCCAGACCGAATGGACACCAATGGTCCCAAGACCGAATGGATACCAAACGGTCCCAAGATCGAATGGACACCAAACGGTCCCAAGATCGAATGGACACCAAACGGTCCCAAGACCAAATGGACACCAAACAGTCCCAAGACCGAATGAAGCCAAACGGTCCCCAGACCGAATGGAGACCAAATGGTCTCAAGACCGAATGGAGACCAAACGGTACCAAGACCGAATGGACACCAAATAGTCCCAAGACTGAATGGACACCACACGGTCCCAAGACCGCATAAAGTTACACGGTCCCAAGACCAAATAAAGGTAAATGGTTTCAAGATCGCAAGGACTCAAACAGTTTCGAAATTGAGAGAGTCCAAATAGTCTTAGAACCCAAACAGTTTTCACGACCGTTTGGGCCCAAAACCGTTTGGACTTCACTCAAAGCCTATAAATAAGACCCAAAGGGTCCTCACAAAGTCTCAAGTTTTCAGACACCTAGAGGTTGCCTCTGTTGCTCCAGAGCCATTCCATCCTTCATCGACTGCCCCGGGGCTACCGGTCTAAAACCCATACTCCATCTCCAAGATACTTTCTCTCTCATCGATAAAGAAGGTGGGAAGAGGTAGATTCGTCATCAAGCAAGCTACGAAGTGTGAAGATTGTTTCTCTCTCTCTCTCCAAGGGATCGAACTTCCTCCCTCCTTCGTGGAGATGATGCTCTCTCTCTCTCTTCTCACCTCCTTCTTTGTTCTTGCCATGAGCGAGTAGTCTTATACACTAGGGTGCGGGGAGTAGCCCCACTACCCATGCTTTCATTTCATGCAATGTAATTCATAAGTTTGCAATAGAGATATACTTTCCTTTCAGTTCAACATCAATCGTTTAATGAATGCTTGTTGCTTGATCACCAACTTGTGTTACTTATTATCTCTTAGTATGAATTGTCTACGTTTGTACTATTTGATTCGAATCTCGATTGAATGTTGGTTCTTGATGCATGTAGCCACCATGCATCCGTTTCAGTATCTAGGAGTGTTTTTCAAGAAGTAGAGTAAACTCACTTCCATCATTGTACTCCCATACTATGAAATGGAATCAGTTGACGTCTGGAAGTACAACCTTGATAAGTCAAGGATCACACTTTGTGAAGGGAATGATGTAAAGTAAGTGACCATTTGTTTGGGGATGGCTGGCATTGCAACATTCCCACACTTCTCGTAGCTAGTTCTCTGAAAGGAAACTAAGTCTACAAAGATACTAACTGTTTAGACTCTTATTGCAGGTTATGTTACTATGTTGCATGTTTTGATTCATGTGTAGTGGTGGTGAAAGTCCATCACATCCTACTAGTTCTTTAATATTGTTTACAACCCTAAATTTACCTTCATGCTTACTTTCTTACTTTTACTTTACTTGTACTTAGTTTAAACTACCAAGCCAACTCTTTGATCTAAATACCAACCGTTGAGGAGTTAAGTGAAATTTTAACGTTTTCTATCTTGTTGTCCTCAACAAGATCGTTGTCCTGTGGATTCGACCCTTAACTATACTATGATAAGACTTCCACGTATCCTAGAATACGATGGTGGAGTTTTTAATCTAGTATAAGCAAGGCTAAACCTAAAGACTTACTATCTTTAGGATTTTTAGTGGTGCACGCAATTCCACGCAAGTGGAAGCTCCATCAGCCTAGCCCGGGAAATCTAGGTTGGTGAACATGTTGTCTTGAGCCCACATCTTTGGTTAAGATGATTTTGAGATATGAAAGATAGGTTGTAACCAGTGATATGTTTGTTACCTAAGGTCGTTGTTAATTAAGATAATAAGATAATGGTTATGTTCTCTAAGATTTATGTTTGGTGATCTATTTATCTCTCTTGTTATGCATACTAACCATGTAGGTGTATCAAATGAATTCATAACCATGTAAGAGCTATGAGGTGTATGTGTTTTGCATTACACTGAACTATGAGGTTCCTTGTTGATGATATAACATGTCCGTCAGTATGATGAGAAAGGTTCGGTGTCCTAATAAAGGTTGAGTGCATGTTTGGGGTGTTATCCTCTATGATGGGATAAATGATTGATATCCCATTATGATGTATGATGATGAAGCCTTGAGAGGCAGTGGCATTATGTGATGAGGGACTGAGATCCCATGGCAATGTGATAATGACAGTAATAATACACAATGTTGTTTATGTCTTATAACCTGGTTGCCTCAATGATTCACCTAAAATATACTAATTAATGACAGTGGAACATTTCATGTAGTTTTTCCCTGGCCATAGATCCATCATCGTCAGTAGCTGGTGATGGTGAAACGGGTTTATCCTGTAGGATTACATGGAGCGCATATTATTGAATATGTGGGGTTTCTCCTAGCCAAAAGTTGGAGGATTAGAATGCGAGTATGGTGAACAAGCCCATGACTCAGTGTGATAGAGCATGAATGCATTCATGGCTCAGGAGCATGGTGAACTGGCCTATGGCTCAAGTATACTAGCGTCGTGACTTGTACCAAGGAAAACTAAATAAAAGGATAGACTCTGTGAGCTAACCCTGTGGCTGAGGCCACTCAAGAAAGAGACTGTGGTCCTGCTTTAGTTATCATGCACTGACCACAAAAAGGTGAGTTCTTGGAGTCCGGATCTTCCATTGACCTTGTATGGCACCAGTTTTGGGCTTCGCAGCCAAAGGTTGGATTTGAGCGGTACAGCTCACTTCCTCAGGGCATAATAAATTGTAATCCAGTCGTATAGTATATATTGCTTAAGGTAAAACACAGAACATTGGTTGAGGCCTTGCATGTATAGTTGCTCTAGTTATATCTTGTGGTTATTTACACATTCCTCATATCTTTGATAAGTTCTTATAAAGCTTGTCTTGTCAATCATGTTCCATAAAGAAATATCTAGTTATATGCCTCCGGGATATCTTGGTAAGTTGTTAATAAAGTTAAGCTCTGTTCAGTATGCTGCTTATATCAGTTACCTGCTTTATCTGAAGTTTTATAGTTCGGTGGGGAGTTATGTTTCTCGATGGGACTTTGTGTCTCACCCTGCTGGTTTTCAACCTTTTTAGGTGATTGTGCTAGACATGGTGGTGGTCGTGAGGTTGCGGCCAAGCAGTAAGAAGAATAATAGGAGGCAAGAGATGGATATGCTGTTGTTTTGGTCATTTTGTAGTAGAGTCCTAGAGTCATCCCTGTACTCCCGAGTCCTTGGAGGTGTTTTTGATGACGTTTCACGATGTATAGCTGTTGTAGCTTTATTTATCCTGTTGTTGGCCTGGTATGGCCTATTCTGCATATAAACAAGTGGTGAACTCTGTGTGCCTATGTGACAGTTGGCTCCTGTAAGCTGTGGACACGTATCAAGGTTTATGTATGTTTATATAACATGTTTCCTTGCAGGATAAGGATCTGAATGTAATAGTTTCTTTATTATATGCTTTCCTCAATCGGTTTTAATTAACCCATGTTTTTGGTAATATGTGGTTTATGGAAGTTCCACATGTTTTCGCGTGGCATTTCGTTGTTTGTGTGATAGCAGGATGTCACAATACTGATGAACCTTAGAACAGTAAAACAACTAGAATTATATATGAAATTCATTTTCAACAATGTTATGACATGGGAGTTACTCCCCCATACCCAATAATAAGAGATCTACTCATCCATGGCTGTAGAAAGTAGATACAAACAGTAGAAAGTAGTGCTAGACATCATAATAGAAGGAAATAAACTTGGATGTCCATGAAAGAAGGAAGATAGACTTGGAACTCTAGTCAAGGAGTCACAAATCCATCCTTGTTGCTGGGAACTCTCTATAAATCTTTACTTCTGAGTGGAAAGAATAGAACGGTGGAGATCCTTACTGTAATTGTTGGAGAAGAAGGAAGAAGAATCTTCCCTGAAACTTACTTTTCTCCCTTGGAACACCTCCAACTCCTCCTTTCTCTCCCTTGCTTGAGTTCCATCCTAAAAGTTCTGAAATAGTCTGTGATAACTGTCCTAAGACTGCTTGGGGTCGTATATATAAGTGTGAGACGGTTAAATTCGCGATTTAGTGAAATTTACAGGTCACATGATGTGTCTTTTATAAGACATGATGTGTCTTATGCAATAACTGAAGTCTAGATCGAGTTTTGGAAGGTTACATGATGTGTCTTTAATAAGACATGACATGTCTTTAATAAGACACATCATGTCTTTAATAAAACACGACATGTTGTTGCAAATCTGGGAGTTCTGTGTTCAATTTCTGGACTGGGACACGGGGTGTCTTCAATAAGACAGGGGATGTCTTTATTACATGGGGTGCCTTAATTAAGACACTGAGTGTCTTTATCAGTTTCAAAAACATTGATTTTCTAAATATCTAGATGGTTGGGGAATATGTTGATGGATGTTATGATGGTGTTTTCTCCCCATTTTGATGCCAAATTGTTATACCTACAAACCAAACCATAGAGCAAGTAAAGACAATAATAAATTGGAAAATCTAGCATGATTAAGAGTGATTGTTGGGTGAAAATAATCTGAAAGTGCAACCAAAAGTGGTCCAAAAGGTGATATAAAATATGCACATCAAAGGGTTGCAAGCAAGAAGAGATAAGGGATCATATAGATGGGAGATGAGAGAGAAGGCAATGGATGAGGTGTCAACACTCCAAGGTACCAAAGGGACACTTGTACACTCAAAAGACCAACATGCAACCACTTAAGCATGACTTGCAAGACATGGTGATAAACTCTATATAGTGTCTTGACCATCATAAAGTCCAACATGGCCGTGGTTGCGATATCCCTTGGGTTGCACCTCCCATGGTCGTGACATCACCACCACATCACCTCTTGGTCGAGACAACCCATGCTAGGCCAACCATCTCTACCCAAGACCACCCTAGACCTCCTTGGTCACGACCTAAACACCTAGAGGGGGTGTCTTGACTGTGACATCCCCCCAACCTAGCCTAGGTCGTGATCCAAGGTCGAGACAACACACCATATACACACGGGTCGAGACACTCGACACTTATAGGAACCCTAATCACCACTATGGGTGTTACTCCACAACCAAGGCCGAAACAAGGCACCCACTTCTTTATATCTCTTCTAGATGATATCAAGAAAGAGAATAAACACTCCAGAGCTGGCAAATTGCACATCAACCCCCTACTTTGAGTAAATTGCAATTTGCACCAAAACTAGCACATAAAGCACAAACAACTTCCAAACAAGCTCAAACTTGAAACTTAAGCTCTCCACAAGGTCCAAAACCATATCAAGGGATTAGAGAAAGGTTCTAAGCACATGATCAAGCCAAATAAAATAGGGTTAGCCCAAAACCCAGGTCAGGGCCCTTACAACTAGGTGGAATCATTGCATGCATGTTTGAAACTTTGGAAACTATGTTTGAACTAAGTCAAATCTAAATATGTGGAAACTTCCACATGACTCATATGATGTTTATATTATCAATGCCCTATTCATCTAAGACCCCATGTTATATCCTTTGCATCTTAGGTCCCCTTGGGCTGTATCATCTCTAGAGATCTTATCATATCTTGTTCACTACTCACCATGTACGCTTAATCTCTTGACCCTACTATGATATTGACTTGTTTATACGTATGCTCGTATGAATTTTTGGCTATATAATTACTTATTTGATCTACTTGTTCCCTATGATTAAACATTCATTTTACTTGAAATATGTTGAACAAACCTCGAACATAATTGAGCTTATACATTATACAAACCTTGTGTACCTACATGTATTCTCAGGGTAAGGGCACAAGACATGTTGAAAATAGGGTTAGCTCATTGACTTTGGTCTTGAGGTTCCTCATGTATAAACAAGGTGAAATTTTGGCTTTGAGCCCCATATGCCCCTCACAGACTCTTCCAATGGGAAGCTAATCCATGGCCATAGTATGTTGTTAAGTATAATGGAAATACACTTTATATATGTTTTGTATAACATAATGTCATTAAGTGTTTTGCTCCTTGTTTCTATTTCTTGCTTGCTATGATGTTTCTAGCTAAGCAACTTTTATATTACTGTTAAATTGTGTTTACTTTCCCTTTCATAGCGTACTCAATGCTCTAGCATTAATATATTGTGTTTATTGAATTTTTAGTTGCCAAATGAAGAATCTGATGCACTCAAGACTCGATCTAAAATTTGAAATGAAACACCAACGGAAACTCTTGATATGAATATGGGTACATATCTCTTATCTCCATATTTAATACCTTATTATCTCTTTAGTTTTATTATTGCCTTTTACATATATATTACTTGTGTGAAACTACGTGCCATTCTAGGGATCACGCCCAAGTTCACTTGCCTTTGGCTATGTAGACATTAGGAGTGTGGACCTAAGCTAATAAATAATTCTGTGACACCAATCCTCTCCCGAGTCCCAAATGTCACCTCCCCCCTGAGGCGGTGACTCTTCTTCTATTCTCGATATGTTCCCTTCATCCGTTCTCATCTCTTAAACCCTAACCTCTAAGGTTCTCCTCCCCTAAACCTTGAGTGCCTGATGTTGAAGGTGCCACGAAGAGCCATTGGGATGCCACACGACGAGGTGTCGAGGAGACGCCTCGCTACGAGGTGCCACCCAAACGCCGATAAGAAGATATGCAAACAGAGGGTTGCGTCGAGGGGATATACAAGTGTTAAAATTTGTGAACCTCCTTCGATCTCTTCTGATTTCCTCAGTCCAACACACTAGTATGAGGTACCCAAATCGTTGGTTTCTTCGTCCAAATCATTGGTTTCTCATTTGTCTCATTCTTCTTTGCCTCAAGGCATTTTCTCTCAATTTAATCTCGATTTGATCTACTTGTCTTCTTCCTTCATCCAAGTCTCACTCATAAAAGTACATAAAACCCTAACCAGCTCCGGTTCTCTCTTGCACCTCTCCCATGATCTAGTTCTTCTCCGTCAAGCTGTGAGTTCTGATCTCGATGGATCCTCGACAATCCTCAAAAATTGTTCCTTAATATCACCCCCTCTTCCCTATCGCCCATACTCAATACTCACCACACAACCTTGTCTTGTTTCCTGCTAGTTTGCTTGTACCTCTAAATTGAGGTTTAAGTAAGGATGTTCCATTCATTTGCCTCCTTCATTGGGTTATGATACGAGACGTGTATAGAAGAATACCTTCCTTCATAGTCATGAAAACAATCCCCCTTGTTATTTTGCTCAACTCATGTTCTCTTTTGGTGCTTGATTCTAGTGCCGCTCACTCATGCTTGATTTTTGTCTTGTTATTGTATATGCACAGTGGCCTGATAGCATGTTGTTGTGTTTATATATGTTGCAAGGCCACTTTTTTATTCAGTCATGAAAGATGTTCCATCCACCATTATGAGAACCCATTACACTAAATGAGATTACTCAAAACATAAAACATAATCAATCACTAATTAATCACATACCCAAAAATATGGGTAAATTAAAACCGATTTCAACATCAACACCCACTCAAAAACATTTGCATAAGAGATCAACATCTTTCTTATATCCATACTATGCCAAGAATTTGATACAAATCATTTTATTGTCTTATCCACAACACACACACACACACAGATATATATATATATAGGAGAATAATAATCGTATACGCCACACAAACAAGCATTAATATGCTAACAAAAGTCTGATTTATTTGAAACACCATATACAAACTTTTCCTGCCCAGAACTGAGAGTACAAGGACGAATCTAGGACACACTAGACATCTAATCAACTTTATTAAAGATTCATTACTATAACTCCTCTTTGTTGCCACATGTTTGTTTTCGTCACTTCCAATTACCTAAAAAAATGTGTGGCAAACCACAAGGGTGAGACCCAGTCCCCACAAGAGATATAACCTCCAACAATGCTTATTGATTACAACATTTTAGGTAATGAGATAGTTAAGTAGTTTAATCAGATATAACAAATAAGCTCAGTAGCATTGATGATTAACAAAATACATAAAGGAGCAGATAATAACTATCATCATTAGCTAGACTATCATCATTTATCTTGTTGACAATATAAGCAATTCAGTAGCATATGCATATCTAGCATCATGAGCAAGTCTAGTAACATAGAATCTCTATCATTATGAATAAGTCTAGCCACATAAGCATAGATAACAACATTAGCATGTCTAATAGGTTGAACATATCAACATCATAAAAAGAGCTAACAACATAAGCACAATTATCTGGATAAGCGTGATTAGCATTATATGCATCTCTAGTTACAAAGGCATGGCTAGCATGATAAACATAACTAACAAGATGAGATATCTAGCATCATGATTATAATCAGCAGTAGCTGTATAGTTATCAACATAATCATGGCTACTGTATGTACACATCTACAATCTTAAGAATATCCACAACATAAGCATATTTACTATCTCTTAATTGCTCTAAGCATCATCTTTATGTAAAGATAACAAATGAGGGTTATCATACAATGTGCAACGTTGTGTTAACCCTAAACAAATATGCTATACAGCTGTATTACATCTTTTATTACGCCCTGAGGAGATTGAGGATACCACTCAAAATCCAACTGACCACTGCTAAGTCAAAATCAGTGCAATACAAGATCTAGGAAGAGTCACAATCCTAAGATCTTCTCTACCCCCGGTCAGTACGGGGCCACCACAATGACACATAAGGTCAAGCTATTACAGCCTAGTCCATCCTTGGTATAGGTCACGACACTAGTGAAAAGAGGTGGGTACGCATACCCTACCATCTGAGGTACAACCGTAGTTGTCCTCCAATCTTGTCACATATATAATCATCATGACACGACCACATCCGTTCTCAATCACATCAGATGTATGAGGCATGACCATAGCCAACCTCCACAATCTGCATTGTGGATGACAAGGATATATCCTCAACTTGCCACCCCCACATACTCAACATTATGTGCTCTGAGTTTCCCTTAGGAATACTTGTTTCACCATTTGGCAAATTCCGACACTCAGATGGATCTATGGCATAGGGAACTACATGATTAGAGTTTCACTTGATTAGTTATGCCAATTGGGTGAATTAAGGATGCATCAAACAAGTGGACATACAAACCCTAATTCACTTCTAGTAAGCATATAAATATGACAACTTTGAAAAGATATAAAATGTGTGAAACATAATTTCTCATCTCATCATCACATGGTACTATTCACTTGCCATTCATGAGACCACACTAGTCATCATACTATCACAAGATATAAATCATTTTCACAATATCACAGGGTATCAACCCTTATCAACATAAGAGGATTACACCTCATTCAGGGCTCAACCATGCCCAAAGGTCATTAAGACCATCATACTATCACATGATATAAAATCCTTTTCATAATATAATAGGGTATCAACCCTTATCAACACAAGAGGATTACACCTCATTTAGGGCTCAACCATGCCCAAAGGTCATTAAGACCATCATATTATTCCCTACAAGATCATCATTATATTTGCATGCCTTATAACAAGGCTTAACAACATCACTTACATGTAATACACTGAATCAACACAATATTATATTAATGAGCTAGGAGATATTCATAAACAACCATAGCAGGGTTATATTAACATTAAGAACATTCCTTTATTACATCAACATGCAAGGAATCTAGATATGATTAACCCTCATCATATTCATAATGCACATGTTTAGCATAAGAAAGTATCAACCATGTGGCTATGATAACCACCAATTAACACATTAAGGTTATGATCATGCTAAGGAGGTTATTCCCACCATCATTCCATCATATAAGAATGTTAAACATGAATATTCATATTTATCTATTTGCATTAGAGTTAGGTTCAACATGATAAATTATATCAATGTTACTAATCAACACTTATACCCAAATCCTAACTCATGACATCCCCATTGGATCATGGATGCATAACGTGAACCATCACCATCACATTCCATATTATTCTTGTGATGATCTGACAACAAATCAAACTGTCACCAATAAATAATTGCGGAATAACCATAAGCAGTGGATTAACAAAAATTACTAAAAATTAAAACCATTTGCAAAGAGATCCATTTTTAGGAAACTCTTAAGAAGAGAACCAAATTATTACATACATCATGGTTCACATTGTACATACCATGTACCATCTCATCTCGAGGATAACATATAACAGTTACTTTGCCAAACTATACATAAGAAACATAAAACCTTGAGGCATACAAGCCAAAATCTGAGATCATTCATAAAAACCATTACGTATTGACTCCAAGGACTTGAGAGTACAGAGACGACACATAGGACTTATATCTACAAGATACGACAGACAACACACTCAACCTGAGATGCTACTGTTGCCCCTGATGTTGTCCTCCCTCTGTTGTATGGTCCCTACCTCCTTGTCTGCGTCCACCTAAAAATGTTGGTGACCAACGAGGTGAGACCCATGTCCCAGCGAGAGATATAACTCTCTGCCAACAATATTATTATTATAGATAAATAGTAATAAAACTGAGCAGAGGATTCTTTTATATTAATAAGCAGGATTTAATCATTGTTTAAGCAGAATAGAGTAATATTATCTTATGAAACATTGCAACTATATATATGATAAAGCAGTAATTCATCTATTCATTTTATAAGGAATATGAAGAAAATGTATAACATCTATCCATTTAAGATGCATTTTAAGAAATGTAACATCAACCGATGATTTCTGTATTCCATCCTTAAGCAAATATGCTACACGACTGATTACATTTTACAATCACACTTATGCCCTGAGGAGATGAGGTATACCGCTCATACTCCAACCGACCACTGCAAAGTCAAAATCGGTACCATACAAGGTCAATGGAAGAGCCGGATTCCAATACCTCTGTCGTCCTAGTCAGTGCGAGACCACAAGCAGGACCATGTCAACTGCTTACATAGCTTTCCAGGGTATACTGGAAACTTCGCTATAGAGCTACAACGGTGGTTGCACTCTCTTCGACATCGAGAGATTTAATGTTTATCTCACATCGATCTGACATTCATCATCATCGGGAGATTCGTGATACATCCATCCCGACATTTATAATGAAGGATTGAGAGATTTAATGTTTATCTCACATCAATTCCTCCATTAGGGCATAAAGATATTCACACCCATCACCCCCACATATTCAAAAATATGCATTCTCCAAGAGATCCCATGGGAAAACTTATTTCACCATCACCAGCTGCTGACGATGATGGATATATAGTCAGGGCTCTACATGATAAGATTCCACTCGATTAATTAAGTACATTACCATATTATTTTAGCATCAATCAAGTTTCCAAACATGAACTATTATGACAAATGCTACAAAGAAAGGTGTAATACATCTATCAGACACTTTTCAAATCTTTAGGACACATGTAACATTTAGGATCTCAATCCCTTATCTCATTACTGGGAATTTTCATCCCTCAACATTATCATCATCATGATTACTAGATCTGGGTATTCAAACCCTTAGTTCATCATTGAACTCTGTTACCACTTATCAGGTAACTATTACCTCTAGGTCCTCAAACCATGGTATACATGATACTTGTTACACAAGCATCTCACATGGCTCACAAGGCCCATTTTAAATCTTTATCATATAAAAACATCATAGCGCATACCTGGCTATGCTCATCATCTAATGATACCTGCATGGTTAGTATACATGATAACAACCATATCAAATACATATCAACACCATGCAATACAAGGGTAATACCACTATTCCATCATTAGGGTTAGGGTTTCCCTTTCTTATGAATTAGGATTTCACATACCATTACCATTACCCTATATTAGCGTTAGGGTTTTCCTTTCTTATCGATTAGGATTTCACATACCATTACCATTACCCTATATTAGGGTTAGTGTTTTCCTTCCTTATCAATTAGGGTTTCAAGATCACATGATCAAAGATCAAACCCTAATTCATACCCTACACATATTAGAAGTATTAATATATGTCCATTACATGTTTATCACAAAAGGATGAGTTTCTCTCTCATCCTCACTAAGATGTTGATTGCTCCATACTTTATTAAGTTGGCTCAACCTTTCCTTCAAGGTACATTAGCCTACTTAATCATTATTCATTAAACTCCATACCTCTTAATGTATGACTTGATATAAAATACTGCATGTGTTACTCCATCAAGTACATTGAATTTAAGGTGCTTTCACCATATCGGGTATGAGGTATGTGTGTGCTTGCCACACCATATCGGTTTTAAGGTGTGTGTGTGCTTGCCACACCATATCGGTTTTAAGGTATATGTGTGCTTTCCACACCATATCGGTTTTAAGGTGTGTGTGTGCTTGCCACACCATATCGGTTTTAAGGTGTGAGTGTTCTTGCCACCCCATATCAGTTTTAAGGTGTGGGTGTTCTTGCCACCCCATATTCGTTTTAAGGTGTGTGTGTACTTGCCACACCATATCGGTTTTAAGGTGTGTGTGTGTGTGCATGCCACACCATATCGGGCAATACCCTTATGCTCATGCTTCTTCAAACCTTCATGGCTTCGACCTACTCTTCACCATGGGTTAAGTGACAGGATAGACAACTGGTTGAACCTTTGTCAACCCATTATACAAATCAATAAGGGTGTGGGGTTACAAGGTATATCGGTTTTCCTATCATATAGGGTTACATCACCATATCGGGTTTGAGGTGTGTGCTTAACCCAATATCGTTTTTGAGGTATATGCTTTACCTCCTATCGTGCAAGAGGTGTATACTACACCACCATATCGTGCAAGAAGGTATAAAATCATATCCATATCCTTTTAGTGGAGTAGGTGCATCACCATATCGGGTTAGAGGTGCTTACTTGTGTGCTTGAACCCAATATCACTTTACCTTTGATGATGTCATCACCATCAACCTCTAGACCTTTGTTCTTACTATTATAAGTCATAGACAATAGTCCCATGAAGCTTTTAGAACTCAAAGTATCATCAATTATTCAAGAGAAATCGAAATTGCAAGTAGATCAATAAGTATAACAAAATTGAAGGTGCATAATAATATAATTGGGTTCAAGTTATATAACCCGCCTCAAGAACAACTTCAAAGCTCCAAGCTCCAAATCTCCACATTCCTAAGGTTGAATATGAACTTCAAAACTCCTCTATATTCAAAGAATCACCATGGATAAGCAATTGGTGAAGAAGAAAAGAAAGGAAGATCATAACCCTAAAATCATGCTTTATTCCAAGGTTGAAGATGATCATGCCTCACCTTAGGGTTAAGTATGAGCTCCTTCCTACTCCTTAGCACCTTTGCATGATACCTACTACTCTTGCATGATATGCCTCCACCCATGCAAGATATGCCACCACCCTTGGCCGATATCCCCCTCACTTGTGATCAAAACACTTCACTATGGGCGATATCACCCTACTTGGCCGATACCACCTTACTTGGTCGATATGAACTTGCTATGGATGACACCCCAAGTCCCTATGCACGATAACACTTCACTCCTACACGATACAAGGACCCTACGCATGATACTTTAGGGAAGGAGGGTGGTAAGATTCGAAAAAGTTCACCAAAGGGTGAAAGAAGGGGTATATATACTTGTTGTTCATGAAGAAGTGTGAAAATGAGGTGTCATCAATTTGAGCTACTAGGTGCCATGTGTCTGTTACACCCCGATCTCACAATTTCCTCAAATCATGAGATTAGGGCATAAGATAGGACTTATATGTAACACAAAGAACACCCTTAACTTTTTGCTTTTCTTTAAAACTCTTGTTTCCCCGCATTGAACCACATAACATCTTAACAAAGGAATCTGAACATTTCTTTTACTAATCAGACTTCAATAGTAAAGATACATGTATAAACATTCATGATGTCTCTCACACCTTATGCACATAAAACTTGCTAATTAGCATACATATCAAAAGAGGAACAATATTACACATCGTAATTACAACTCTCTCTCTTATCTCTTACTGAGGACCTAGAGTGACAAGGACCGACTGACTCAACTAATCTTGTACTTAACTCTTGTAGCAGATCTACACTGATGCTTTGACCATCTTCAAGTCCACACGATTAACCCTAAAATGTTTGAGTAGAGGGGTGAGCCTACTCGCTCAGTGAATGAGTATTTCAAGGAAACAGTCTAAGGCACTAATGTGATTACAGATATAACTTTGAATAAACGTTATGAAATTTAACAACAATAAATACTACACTGAGCAGTTCTAAAACAATATAATTGAAATAACAAAGAATGTAAATATTGCATCCAAAGAATAACTACTAGAAGACTATGCTCTAGTCTTCCTTAACTCTTTCATTTATAAGGAACTCTGTGAACCTATATGATCACATATTTTAGCTTATGCCCTAATCATATGCAGTGTACTCTGCATATAAAGATCCGTAGCAAACTACGATCCCACCGTACAAGACTTAGCGACACACCCGGGAAATGCTAAGTCTGACGCCAGCCCTGTTCTGCCACAGGACCACAGGCTCTCCGGCCTGACTCATAGGCTCTCCGGCCTCAATGCACTACTCCGAGTGCTCTAGACTCCTCCTCTAACCTGAGTACACAGGCGGAGAGTCTCACGGGGTTACCTCCATGACTCCGCACGGATCTTGTTGCAATAACCCCTATTTTCTCCAGTGCCACCGTGACTCCGCACGGATTATTGTTGAACACTGCCTCTCTGTCCTCGTGCCACCATGACTCCGCACGGTTAGTGTTGCAACACGAGTTTCACCCCTAAGAAGCAGATCTCTCGAAGGGGTTCTACGGTGTTCAGGGCACCTAAGTCTAACATTAATATTATAGATACATGTAAAACAGAAATCATAACTCATTTTACATTTCTCACAAGGCTCACACGGCCTGCCATATCATATCATATAAAACATCATAGCTCATGTATTCAACATATACCATGTCTCAGTAACATCCCTTTCTAGGGCATGTCATATCTCATCACCTGCAATTTACGAGATATGTATTGAAATATAAGAAGCCCTGCAGTATGTAGATATCAACTCAGAGAGAACAAGCATATAAAGTTAAATGCACTAGAAACATACAATTCAACAGTTAAGTATCACCACATCTCATATCGAGATCTTTCATGTCACCATAACATGATTCATTGAACACCCTATCCTTAGGGTTTCATTTGCCTTATTCATTCATCACATGCCAACACCCTACTTTTAGGGTTTCATTTGCCTCATTCACCTTTTCATTTACCTCATTCACTTGTCACATGGCTCTCATAAGGATTTCATAGGATATAAGCATTCACTAAATAAAGATTGTTTTCAACAAATCATATATAATCGATATACGTATGAAACCATGGAAATTGAACTAAATTTAGGTTTCCATGCTATTCACTGAGATATCATGCACCAAGGATAAAATTCAAATAAGGTAATCCATGAGGTACATCCTAACCACTTATAAGTTTACTAGTCCTTTTCAATAAGGTTGAAACTCTAGAGATATCTCAATTAGGTTAAACCCTAATTACATCATATGGTATAAATCTGAAAAGCATTCTTACTAGGATGTGTTGTATACGTTTCTAATTTGAATCTACCATCAAAGAGTCATTCAAACAGAGAAGGAATCCATATCATATCAATTTGCAACAACTTAAATTAAACGGACATTTCAGGGTTTAGAATCACATACCAAGCAATTAGGGATTTAGATGCTATAATCAAATTTCGTGCATTATACTGTTTAAAGGAAGAACCCACTCACTCTAAGGTGTGAAAACACCTCAAAACTGTAGCTCAACTCAGGGGATCTCGAACTCATATCAAATCCCTAGCAAATCTCCCAATTCTTCTTCCATTCAACTAGGAAACCTTGAAAATGAGGGATTATGAAGAAAGGGTGAGAAAAGAGGGAATTTCGACATCATCTTGGATCAAATCAGAGCATGGATGGAATCTTGACATGAGAGAGAAGATTCACCATAAAAGTCTATGCAAAGGATCCAAACTTACTTGATTTCATCATTCCTCGGACCGCAAAACCCTAGGTCAGCAATTCCTCCTCTTTCTCCACTCAAGCCCTAACTCTCCCTCTCTCTCTAAATTTTCGTTTCTCTGGGATGGATGACGAAGAATGAGAGCTGTGTGTGTGTGTGGTCGATCATATAAGTCAATTTGAGCTGCTTGGGTCAATTGCATATTGACCCAACACTCAACTTTAATTATATTGGCTGAATATTCAGTTATACAAAGTTACTGTAATTCGTTTATTTCAGAGATCAAACCTTCTCCAACAATTATGGGAATTTAGCACGTTGTTTAAAATTGATCTATAAAGCTTCCGTTAAAATTTGAGATCATTTGGAGTTACCAATAAATAATTAAAAATAGAACAGTGCACTGCTATATTGCAGTCTGCAGCAGATTCGGTCGAGTTTGCCCTGCACAGAACTCGACCGACACCCTCACTGTAGAGATCAAAAGTCATCCAAAAATTATTCCAATTTAACAGAGTGTCTAAAACTGTGTTTTTCAAGCACAGTTAAAATTTGAGATCAATTGGATATACCAATAAAAATATAAAATTCAATTACTACACTGCTGTATAAATCTGGAAATATGATCGGTCGAATTTGAAACTCGACCGATAAACAGGTCAGAACATTCTTCAAAAATTCTGATATTTTCCAATATTGTTCAAATTTTATATATACAAATCATATCCAAATTTGAATTAAATCATAGTTACACATAAAATACTAAAAATCATTTAGTGAGACATTCTACTTATCAAATTCTGTATTCATATGTCATTAAAACCCTATTTTGGGCCGATTAGGGTCTATGCTTCTCAAACCCTAATTCTCAAGACAAAAGAACATTTAGACTTCTTATCATAGTTAAAACATCCTAATTGTGTTATCGTCATTAATTAGATTTCAAGAGTGATCAGTCCAATTAATCATGTAATCATCTTGGTAACCCTAGTTTACCAATTAAGCTCAGATGGGGTCGTAACAACTCTCCTCCCTTAGAATGTTTCATCCTCGAAACATAAACCTACAAGAAAGATACATTCAAGGTTATTCTAAGCTTCTAAAACCTTCCATGTCATTATATTCTTGTATTTCATACCTGAATGTAGTTTTCAACATTAGATCTTTTAATTCTTTACTAAATCACAACATATTTCAAATAGTTCTCAAAGATATCAAGCAAATTCTTTATGCCGCAGTCAAACATAGAATGCAAAGATAAACCATCACGCTTTCGCTGCGCAACTCTGATACTCTGATACAACTATCTCAACTTATGCGGCTCAGAAAGTTCTATTGTTCTGTATCACCTTTAAGTGACAAAAGCAAGTTCACCATGCTGTTTTAAACTTTAATAAAGTGCTATTCAAATAGCAAAACTGTCTTAAATTAAAAGACTAGATTCAACAATCAATTGCACAATATTACTCTTGGCATCCCCATTGGGTCATGGATGCATGAGGTGAAGCATTACCACCTCATTCCATACTATCCTGTTTCGATCTTGGGACCTGTGGGTTATGGGCCCGCACACAATTCAAAGTGTAACCATCGTATTATATCATTTTAGGGTTTCAACCACAGTAATAAAGAAATCCACAATTGTATCAGTCATTCAAGTATTAATCATACTCAATTACCATCACTCAGTTATATTAGAGCTAGGTATAACAAGCTACACCTCATTAGGGTTACTTGTCCAGACAATCTGATTATCATCCCTTTCTATTAATATGAGTGAATAGGTATAACTACCTTATTCAGGATATCCCTCCATGTCTTCCATCATCATCCAAACTGTATCACCATATTACAAATACACAATACTAGGATGCATATCTGGTATGAATTACTACAACTATCATACACCTTTAATTAACACATAGCTTGCACAAATACACTGAAATCATATGTAGAACCAACTTTCATACCTTAATATGCCTTCAACAAATCATACATGTAAAAACAAATTCACATATTACACAAAGCTAGTGTTTTCCCATATCTCTCTGCTCATTCATTACTTCTTTACTTTTTGCTACCTATCCTTTTCATATGATTATATACAATAAACATCCCTAACATTAAAACATTCAAGGTAAGAATAGATTATTCATCATTCTTGCTATCACACAAGAATTTATTTCTTATCGTACTTCATCATAATGTATGTCACTATTACATTCACTAGATGACTCCACCAAGGTAGTTATGCACCGTATATGATTCATTTTCTCTTATCATTTCATTCCCACCTTGCTATTGTTAAGGAATATATGAAAGAGAAGATGATTTTAAGACTGGGAATACTTGTATTCAAACATTCCCTTAATACATTCTTGTATATAGATTTACTTAGTTATCAACAGAGATATTTGATTAATTAGCACTTGCTTGAATCTCACAACCTCTTTATTTTATAACTTCTCCATCATATTTCAAACCCTATCTTACGTTTCATAGTCCTCTTACCATATACTACTCTTAAATCCGTCATCTTTAATTCTAAATTTTTCTCTTATGACCATGTTGCTTATTCATATGTATGGTCATGTATACCATGTTGCACATATTTCCTCATTTATCTTTATACTATTGTGAAGTTAACGTTCTAAATTAATAGTCCTTCTATTAGTTTTTCCTCATGTTGAATACATTACATATTCTTCATTTTTAAATCAAGTGGATCATGCATGGGTCAAACATAGTTTCTCTTTCAATCAAGTTTTTCTCTCCTGAATACAGTCTACCTTTGTATGACTTATTCATTCGTTAAACTGCACCTATGTTCTTTAATTAGAAACTAGTTTGTTGTTCTAGTCTTATGAATTACATGTTCATACGATCCTCTTCACTTTTACTCTTTTGAAGACTCTTTACTTCTATGGACCTATTGAATGCTCAACCCTATTCTCTACTTAGCCTTTGCTTTAGAGTTCATAAAATCATTATACTCTATTCTATGATTCATTCTTCATGATTGATTCTTGCTATCTTGAACCATACATACATTTCACATATCTTGTCTATATTTCATATGTATAGTTCATATAATATTAATCAATAAACTGATTATGAACTTCATATCATGTTCTATTATTCCCAATTAAGGGTTTTTCATATGAGGCCCCAAAATTGAACCTCAGATATCGGTTTCAACTAATTCTTAGTTGTTCTGATCTTGCCCATATGTTTCAACATCTTACTGTATGTACATTCTTACTCTGATGTGGGTCTAATTATTCAAATTCTATTCTTATTATACTATTGATAGGATTCATTAGATCCCAGTAACGCATCCTGCCAGCTGGACTAGGCCAAACCTGAAGTCCTGAAGCCAAGAACTACAAAGGATTACTCAACTCCTATTCATCTCAGAAGTGTGGAAGAAAACTTATCCACTAAGGAAAGATCATTCAAAGATGATTTCTAATCTACATGTTAGAAAGAATGAAATCAATAAATGCTACAACTGCATAGTGTGCAACAAATATTAAAGACCCATATTTCAAAGTATTGAATATTTCAATTCAAACATATAAGAGCATTTCTATACATTTCCAACAAAAACAACATTATGAAATGTAAGTTCTATCTCCTTTTACATTTATGCTCTTAATTCTTGTTTCTTTTCTCGTTTTCTAACCCTAACATTTCTAGGGTTCCTCTCTAGCCCATTCTTCCACTGTATACCTGGCCAGGGTATACGTGAGAGAATAGACAGAGTAGCTTGTACTGGTTGATCCAAGTACTCAGATATCGGGCCAGGATATCCAAATACTCAAATCCCCAAAGCTAACATCAAACATCTCCTATCTTCCACACATAGGACTCTAACTTATTAACTTAATGGTCCTTGACAACTCACCCTAAGCTCTGATACCAAGCTGTTACACCCCGATCTCACAATTTCCTCAAATCATGAGATTAGGGCATAAGATAGGACTTATATGTAACACAAAGAACACCCTTAACTTTTTGCTTTTCTTTAAAACTCTTGTTTCCCCGCATTGAACCACATAACATCTTAACAAAGGAATCTGAACATTTCTTTTACTAATCAGACTTCAATAGTAAAGATACATGTATAAACATTCATGATGTTTCTCACACCTTATGCACATAAAACTTGCTAATTAGCATACATATCAAAAGAGGAACAATATTACACATCATAATTACAACTCTCTATCTTATCTCTTACTGAGGACCTAGAGTGACAAGGACCGACTGACTCAACTAATCTTGTACTTAACTCTTGTAGCAGATCTACACTGATGCTCTGACCATCTTCAAGTCCACGCGGTTAACCCTAAAATGTTTGAGTAGAGGGGTGAGCCTACTCGCTCAGTGAATGAGTACTTCAAGGAAACAGTCTAAGGCACTAATGTGATTACAGATATAACTTTGAATAAACGTTATGAAATTTAACAACAATAAATACTACACTGAGCAGTTCTAAAACAATATAATTGAAATAACAAAGAATGTAAATATTGCATCCAAAGAATAGCTACTAGAAGACTATGCTCTAGTCTTCCTTAACTCTTTCATTTATAAGGAACTCTGTGAACCTATATGATCACATATTTTAGCTTATGCCCTAATCATATGCAGTGTACTCTGCATATAAAGATCCGTAGCAAACTACGATCCCACCGTACAAGACTTAGCGACACACCCGGGAAATGCTAAGTCTGACGCCAGCCCTGTTCTGCCACAGGACCACAGGCTCTCCGGCCTGACTCATAGGCTCTCCGGCCTCAATGCACTACTCCGAGTGCTCTAGACTCCTCCTCTAACCTGAGTACACAGGCGGAGAGTCTCACGGGGTTACCTCCATGACTCCGCACGGATCTTGTTTCAATAACCCCTATTTTCTCCAGTGCCACCGTGACTCCGCACGGATTATTGTTGAACACTGCCTCTCTATCCTCGTGCCACCATGACTCCGCACGGTTAATGTTGCAACATGAGTTTCACCCCTAAGAAGCAGATCTCTCGAAGGGGTTCTACGGTGTTCAGGGCACCTAAGTCTAACATTAATATTATAGATACATGTCAAACAGAAATCATAACTCATTTTACATTTCTCACAAGGCTCACACGGCCTGCCATATCATATCATATAAAACATCATAGCTCATGTATTCAACATATACCATGTCTCATTAACATCCCTTTCTAGGGCATGTCATATCTCATCACCTGCAATTTACGAGATATGTATTGAAATATAAGAAGCCTTGCAGTATGTAGATATCAACTCAGAGAGAACAAGCATAAAAAGTTAAATGCACTAGAAACATACAATTCAACAGTTAAGTATCACCACATCTCATATCGATATCTTTCATGTCACCATAACATGATTCATTGAACACCCTATCCTTAGGGTTTCATTTGCCTTATTCATTCATCACATGCCAACACCCTACTTTTAGGGTTTCATTCGCCTCATTCACCTTTTCATTTACCTCATTCACTTGTCACATGGCTCTCATAAGGATTTCATAGGATATAAGCATTCACTAAATAAAGATTGTTTTCAACAAATCATATACAATCGATATACGTATGAAACCATGGAAATTGAACTAAATTTAGGTTTCCATGCTATTCACTGAGATATCATGCACCAAGGATAAAATTCAAATAAGGTAATCCATGAGGTACATCCTAACCACTTATAAGTTTACTAGTCCTTTTCAATAAGGTTGAAACTCTAGAGATATCTCAATTAGGTTAAACCCTAATTACATCATATGGTATAAATCTGAAAAGCATTCTTACTAGGATGTTTTGTATACGTTTCTGATGTGAATCTACCATCAAAGAGTCATTCAAACAGAGAAGGAATCCATATCATATCAATTTGCAACAACTTAAATTAAACGGACATTTCAGGGTTTAGAATCACATACCAAGCAATTAGGGATTTGGATGCTATAATCAAATTTCGTGCATTATACTGTTTAAAGGAAGAACCCACTCACTCTAAGGTGTGAAAACACCTCAAAACTGCAGCTCAACTCAGGGGATCTCGAACTCATATCAAATCCCTAGCAAATCTCCCAATTCTTCTTCCATTCAACTAGGAAACCTTGAAAATGAGGGATTATGAAGAAAGGGTGAGAAAAGAGGGAATTTCGACATCATCTTGGATCAAATCAGAGCATGGAAGGAATCTTGACATGAGAGAGAAGATTCACCATAAAAGTCTATGCAAAGGATCCAAACTTACTTGATTTCATCATTCCTCGGACCGCAAAACCCTAGGTCAGCAATTCCTCCTCTTTCTCCACTCAAGCCCTAACTCTCCCTCTCTCTCTAGATTTTCATTTCTCTGGGATGGATGACGAAGAATGAGAGCTGTGTGTGTGTGGTCGATCATATAAGTCAATTTGAGCTGCTTGGGTCAATTGCATATTGACCCAACACTCAACTTTAATTATATTGGCTGAATATTCAGTTATACAAAGTTACTGTAATTCGTTTATTTCAGAGATCAAACCTTCTCCAAAAATTATGGGAATTTAGAATGTTGTTTTAATTGATCTATAAAGCTTCAGTTAAAATTTGAGATCATTTGGAGTTACCAATAAATAATTAAAAATAGAACAGTGCACTGCTATATTGCAGTCTGCAGCAGATTCGGTCGAGTTTGCCCTGCACAGAACTCGACCGACACCCTCACTGTAGAGATCAAAAGTCATCCAAAAATTATGCCAATTTAACAGAGTGTCTAAAACTGTATTTTTCAATCACAGTTAAAATTTGAGATCAATTGGATATACCAATAAAAAGATAAATTCAATTACCACACTGCTGTATAAATCTGGAAATATGATCGTTCGAATTTGAAACTCGACCGATAAACAGGTCAGAACATTCTTCAAAAATTCTGATATTTTCCAATGTTGTTCAAATTTTATATATACAAATCATATCCAATTTGAAGTAAATCATAGTTACATATAAAATACTAAAAATCATTTAGTGAGACATTCTACTTATCAAATTCTGTATTCATATGTCATTAAAACCCTATTTTGGGCCGATTAGGGTCTATGCTTCTCAAACCCTAATTCTCAAGACAAAAAAACATTTAGACTTCTTATCATAGTTAAAACATCCTAATTGTGTTATCGTCATTAATTAGATTTCAAGAGTGATCAGTCCAATTAATCATGTAATCATCTTGGTAACCCTAGTTTACCAATTAAGCTCAGATGGGGTCGTAACAGTGTCCATGCATGGATGACACGTGTACATGCATGAATTATCATTTATCTTGACATGCAAAACTCTTGATGATAATCTAGGGATGAATTTTCGTCCATTACTTATCCCTTTGAATAAAATATATCAACTAAATCACCACTTTATTCACAACCCGATACACTTCACCTCCTTGAGGTGCTTTGCACGTCATGGGATTTTCCAAGAGTTCAAAAAACGATATGGGACTCCTCCTATGGCTCGTTGGCCGATAGGCACTCATATATAAGCTTTTCAACTAGATACAACTCAAGTTAGGGTTTCACAATTAACCCCTTTCTCGGTCATTTCATCACCAAGAGTATCATCACTCATAATTGATTCAAACATGGTGTCTCCTCCTTTATCTATCCTCTATATGATACTAGGAGGGATTAGTGACACTCTAGAGGTGGTAATTTACATAGCAACACTACATTTTGGGTAAATTACAATTTGTACCAAAATTGGTGCACAATGCACTAACATTATTCAAACAGGCTGCAACTTGAAATTTAGGCTTTCCACAAGACATCCTTTAACATCATTCTCTCTCTTATGATGCTAAAACACATGAGGTACATTAAACATGTGACATTTTGCAATATAGCCCCTCATCTTGGGTAAATTGCACTTTATGCCCAAACTATCATATAATGCACAAACAGTTTGCAATTAAGCTCAAACTTGAAAATTAAACTCTACAAGAGTCTTAATTACTTTTCAAAAGATTAAAACAACTTTATGAACAACTTATTTAAGCAAAACTTCTAGGGTTAATCCATAACCCAGGTCAGGGATGTTACAATTCTCAATTATGAACCCACACATAAATCAAGGTGTAACCATCGAGTTATAGCATACTAGGGTTTCAACAACATTAACAAAGTACTTCATGATTGTATTAGTCATTCAAGGACTATTCATATCCAATTATCATCATTTAGTTATATTAAAGCTAGGTATAACAAGCTATACTTCATTAGGGTTACATATCAACATAATATGATTATCATCCCTTCTATTCATATGAGTGAATAGGTAAGAATACCTTATTAAGGGTAACCCTCCATTTGTTCCATCATCAATCAACCCATATCGCCATACCACAATGTCACCCAAAACCATTGGATGTTTAAAATGTAAGACCATTGGTTGTTTACATAATTAAACACCTTGGATAAACCACCTATGAAGTCCTTGATTTGTGATCTAGAAAGAGTCACCATCTAACCCTAGACATACCTTGATTGACAACACAAAATGTTCCACTAAGAGTAGGATAAAACCCACAATCGACTGTTCATTTAAAACAAGCCATCCATTGTCAACAAGTAAGCTCCTTAAGTTGATCATATAAAGGAAACCATCTAAATCACATTATTAGGACCAACATATTACATTATCCATCATTCCACTTTATTGGAGGAATAAACATTATTTCTTGACCATTGGTTCAAGTTCATATATTAAAACCATCAATTATAGTATAGGTCCAACCATTGCATCAAATGACCCAAGAAACCATTGGTATAAGGCTTAGTTGATGATACAACTACAATGCTTAACTCAACATAGGTTGTAGAGACCTGATCCACCATCATTAGTGATCATGAAATCACCATACGTTGTTAGATCAACACTATATTAATTAATCAATATCAAACATTAAGCTAATGTCAACATTGATTGATAACATCAGTAGGGTACTTAATGGTTGATCATTAAACTTCTAATTGGTCCAAAACCTGACCTATGGGGGTGATCATAGGTTGTCACCATAATTTGATACCTTTGATCACGACCATCGGTTGTTATGAAGACAACACCATAGGGTTGTTGTAATGGTACCATCATTGGGTCATGGTTTATAGAAGAAATCAGCTTAAAACCCTAAAATTGGCCATTGTTTGATAGGTGCTTAGCACCATAGGTTGTCAAACCAACCTGATCCAAGTCATATTATACCTTAGGAATAACATACACATGATCACAAGTTCATATATAACTGAAATCAGAACATGGAACATTATAAAAATCGAAATCCAAGCCAAACATAGATTTTTAGTGCATGAATCATCATTTTCAAGCAAGAACATGATCTAGAAAGCTTATAGTAAGCAATAAACATGGAAAAAGTTATAAAACTTGCCTCTAATAAGAAGATGAAACCCCACACAGAAAAAATCTCGAGCAGGTAGGGTAGAAAATCTAAGAATAAGCTATGAATTCGTCCATCTAGCATCTTTCTTCATCAAATGAGCAAACCCTAAGCATAAGGAGCAAGAAAGGTAGAGTTTTAGAGATTTAGAGAAAATTCTACCATGGAACAACCAAGTTCCAACCTGGAGGAAGCTAGGAGGAAGGATAACAAAGGAATAAACGGAGGAAAGAAGAGAATTCTTACACTTTTAGGTCAAGATCACTAGAAGGAAGCTTTTTCAACCCTAAAATGAAGTCAATTTCAACCTTAGAGCATTTCTTCAAGAAGATCCCCACTTTCTTCTTCCTTGGGCAGCAAAATTCATAACTGAACAAAGGGAGAACGAGGTTGGGAGAAGGAAGAAAGTGGTGGAGAGAAAATGGCTCATTTTGGTGCTTGGGGATAAGTATATGACACTTTAAGATAAAGAAAAAGAAAAAGTTGAAATTCTAGTATCTATCCAAGTGTCCATGGCCTTAATTTATTAAGAATATACAAGCACACACACAAGTAGCTCCCCCATCATATGTATAATCTGCTTAGATTTCCTTTGTCGAATTTCCTAGCCAATCCAATAATTCCTTAGTTGATAGCTACTAAAGGTAGCTCATCCGTGAAGGGGAAAACCCTAAAATACCCTTGGAGAAAACACCTTCAAACCAAGGTTTAAATAGGCGCCACATGGTTCAAAAAGCTCAAGAATGATGATATAATATCCAAGAAACATAATGCAAGTGATAAATTGCAAAGGAAACCTCTCAATTGGGTAAATTGTAGAAAAGTCCAAAATGTGCATAAAATTGCATAACTTGCTCAAACAGTGTCCAAATTGGACCAAATTTGAAACTTAAGCTTGTATTATGATTTCAAAGCATATCATAAGGTTATATTAGGGTTTTAATCATTCAATTATGGTAATTAAGCTTGTTCAACACATTAAGTAAGTTTAGGGGCCTTACAACACAATTTGGTTATGTTCGATCATGAAAGATATTTCATACTTTGATTGAACAACATGCCTCAACGAGATGATCCAGACAACAAACTTTCTATTTGTTTGACTGAACAACTGATGTATATGTCCATTAGCTTCCGTTAGGTGGCTGATCCAGAGTTGATCATGCTTCTGTGTTCCCAACTCATGTGTTATGCAACGGTCAAAACAATAATTTGTTCGACCATTTTTTTGTACGGGTGTCAATTGATTACTCTATAGAAATGCGTATGATCCCTTGTTTCGTTTGGAATGGTTTTTTTATTCAATTTGAATGTGCGTTGCATTTTTGTAGCCTTTTGTGTTTTGATTTGTTATGTGTTCTATTGGTCTTTCGCTTAGTAAATAAAGTTTTGTGAATATCAATTAAAATATGGGTAAATTCTTGCGATGAAATACTTGATATAAGTGGGGTTTTGACATAAATTTTCAGTTCACAAATGATGAATATTATTAAAACTTCAAGTATACAGAAATTTGAAAGTAAATATTTTCATATAAATGGGCTTTGATGCAATTTTTTAGTTTGCAAACGACGAAGTTTGTTGGAACTTCAGGTATGCGAAGATTGAAAAAATAAATATTTTCATGTAAATGGGCTTTGATGCAATTTTTTAGTATACAAACGATGAATTTTGTTCTAACTTTTAAGTATACAAATATTTGCAACTAAATGTTTTCATGTACATGGGTTTCGAAACAATCTTTTTGGTTTATAAAAATGGATTTAGTTCAAATATCAAGTATACAAGAATTCCACAACTAAATATTTCAGTGATTTTTGTACAATTATCAATTTAGTAATGGGTTTTGTTGGGTCCCCATTACCTAATTGGGTGGGTATGGCCCGTATGGGTTCATTATAGGCGCCAATCTTTGTAGTGCGGGTGGGGGTGGGTATCAACAATAACTGAAATGGGTAAAGTGGGAATTAGGGTGGATACTCCATACCCGCCCAATTGCTGTCTATTCTAGTGGTGATGTGTTGCGGTAACTTGAATCGAGGGAGCAACGTAAGCGGAGGAGCAGCAAAGCAGCTATCGGCTGTAGGTGACTGGCAAGTGGGTGGTGAGGCTGAGGGTGGGGCGCAGAGGGAGCAGGCAGCGACAGCGATTTCCCAGGCATCCTGTACCCTCTGCTGCCGGCATCTACAGCAAGAGTAGCCAAAGGGACGGACCCCACTAGTCAGTCGTCTACTACCATCCTCACTCCTCGTCCTCTCTGTCCTCTCTCTACCTCGATCCCTCTCTCAGTCTCTCTTTCCTGTGCTTCACTCTCTCTCTCTCTCCACCTCTCTCCCTCCTCCTTCCCTCCCATCCTCTTCTCCCTTCCTCGATCCTCGTCTCACCCATCCCCACACCACCCTCTCTCCTCGTCTCCCCCACACCCCCACCACCATCCTGTGCATCTTTCACCAACTCTTCCTCCCTCTTGCTCTCACTCCTGCGTCCTCGATCCATCCTCTTCAATTCATTTGTTTTTACCATTTTTTTTCTTTTAATCCGAGGTATCCTACGTCGGGAGCTCCGAATTCCCTTCCTTCCTCGAATCAATCCAATCCCACACCACTAGACCGCGCCGATCGACCGCCGCGGGAACGAACCCCAATCTTGCCCCAAACGAATCTTCTCTCTCCAACTCCGCTGCTCCTCTTCCCACCTCCACTTCTCCTCTCTCTCTCTCATCCGCTTCCTGTACTGCCGTCAGCTCTCTCCACTCCACTCTTGCCCTTCGATCGATCGGTTCCGCTGCCTGATTCACTCCCTCCGCCTTCCTCATTCCTCCAGCATCCCGCCGAGTTCCAGGCCAGAAGAAATTCAGCCGTCTGACTCCGTCGCGATCGTCGTTCTGACAGCTACAGCTGTCGCTGCTGGGAGATTAGGGGAAGCGCCGCGCCGCGCCGGCCGGACAAACAGAGCTCTCTCGTTAGGAACGCCCTGGGAATCACTGCCTGGCAGCATACCTCGGCGCTCCCACCACTGATCTGAATCTCCTCTTCCTCCTCCTCCTGCAGCTCAACGTGTCGCTTTCCGAATCTCCTGCAAGATCCCGTGCCACACCACCTGCTCACACACACCCGCCACATCTCGCTCACCCCCACCTCCATCCCCATCCTTTTCACGCTACTACTCCCTTCTCTATCCTCATCTCTCTCTCTCTCTCTCTCTCTCTCTCTATCTATGTGCTGCTGCTTCCTTTACGCCCTCTCAAAACACTTCACAGGTTTTGCTTTACCTTAAAAAGCGGAACAGACCTCCTGTGCGCATAGCCCCCTCCCTTGTGCTTTTTACCACCTAGCGCGGGACGGAGAAGCCGAAGCTCCAAAGTAGAGACCTCTGCACAAAACCTGCCTGTCCTCTGCCTGCAACCTGGGTGCTAGCCCTGGCTCCTTGCCCGCTTGCCTCCCTCTCTCTCCCACCCCCTTAGCTGCTGCGCCTCTGTCTTGTGTGACAGTGTGAGGAGTAAAGCGCTAGGTGCTACCAACTCAGGCTGCTGCCCGATGCTATTTTGAGACCTGCTCTTGCCTTTTTCCCCCTTCTTCCTCCTCCTACCCACTCTGCAAAGCCAACAAGGACGACGACGGCCTGTCTGCCCTTCTCTTCTCTCTCTTTCTCCCTGTGCTCTCGTCGGAGGGACAATTAATTAAAAATCACCCACCCACTCAATTGGGACCGCCGATCCCCGGCACTCTTATCAGTCTTTGGCTTTATAAACACCACGGCCCTGCTCGCCTTCCCGGTGTGTCTCCACTCTTGATGGAGGAGAAGAAATCCTTGCTCGGTAGAGGGGTTGGGTAGCAATTCAACCCGGATCGCCTCCGACGCTGTCCATATCCGGATAATCCATCCCGTTCTTACCGCCGGCTGCTGCTGTGATCTCCTCGCCCCAGCCTGCTCATTCCTGCTGCTGCTGGTTCACTCATGGCTTACGCTCTTCCCGCCAATCCAGGTACTCCTCCTACCTCTCTACTTCTACACTTGAATATTTCACAAACCCGCTCGCCCGCGAAAACTTGTAATCGGTGTCCTCCTTCCTTTTGTTTTGTTACACATGGTTTCCGGCTGCCGAGATCAGAGATCTCCAGACTTGCCCGTATACTATAATAACCCCGCCCGTCTTCTCGGATTTGCTTATTTAATCGGTCGATCTCCTGCATCGATCCCTTCTTTAACAACCTTCCTTTTTCTCCACTCACTACAAAGGTCCTCCGGGTGATCCGCTTTACAAGGAGCTATGGCACGCCTGTGCCGGTACCCTGGTTTCTGTGCCAAGGGAAGGGGAGCGAGTCTACTATTTCCCACAGGGACACATGGAGCAGGTAAGTAAATAAATGTGTGCGCTATGCTGATTTTCAGCCTTCTTTCTTTTTCTTCCCACTCTCTTCTCTCTATAATCTTCTTATTCATTATTTTTATCATTGTTAAACACCTTTTTTGCGAACCGACGACATACAATATTGTCTGCATCATATCACTGTAGAGGAATAATAGGGACTGGGGTTTGCTTTCCGGGAACACCACTTTTTGTGTTATTATTATCCTGGTGTGATGGGTGACGAGCAGGAACACAATGCTTTGCTTGTTGCCTACTTTGCCTTACTTGTCAAGGTTACGTTTTCTACTCATTCTCAAGCTGTCACCGTCTTATTACTGTATCGGAGGATGGTCAATGTACCTGTCAACTGATCGACCCCTTTCACAATCTTGTCTTCCATCGCACCCGTTCTTACAACTAGTCTGTTTGCTGCCACACTAGGATTTACTATAAGTATTTATGTACGTTTTTTTGTATCTTCTTGAACAACATCACCCATAAGAATGGTACTTTCTATCTTCTTAAACAAGAGTCACTACTTGTTTGGACACTACTATTCACTGACCTATGGCTGTGTGTAAACCTTGGGGGGAGGGGGGTTGTTATTGAGGGGTGATAAATCCTGTCTATAATTACCCAAGAAGATTAGAGGGTACCCTTTCGATCAAGCTTTAGAAATCTACCGTTTTTCTTCTTCTAATTAAACTACCCTTCAATGGACACTAGGGGGACGAGGAAAATCATGGTTCATGTTGAGTAGGTTTCATTTCAAGTCAATTCGGGTGAGCACTTCTCATTTAGACCGTGAACTTGCAAATGATATACTTTTTTTTTTAAACTGTCAAAACCCTTAACCCCAACCTGAACCTGAATTATTGAGTTTAGTGAATTTTATATGCAGACCAAAAAATCTGCAGCGCAACTTTTGAAGTAAATCTATACCTTTTCACATTGTCAAATGCAATAAAATATGATTGAAAAATGTAATTACAAAAAAACCAAATTATGACTATATAAAGAACAGTACATGCAATTTTGTACTAGAGATTCCTAAATTTACAACAGCATGAGCATATAGTTTCTATAAAAAGTCACATATATATAATTGAAAACATTAAGATAACATGAAATGAGTAACAATCTCCCTAAGGGATGTATTAGTAGTTTAATAGGCCATTTGTTGGTAAAACTTGTTTTATATGCATTTGAGGAGAAATTGGGAATCTTAGGTCTATAATTGAATCCTAAACCCTTCTGGGTCATGTCAATTTCTAGTTTGGTCGAAAAAATTATATACGTTCTAAATCAGATTGGGTTGAGTTGGGTCTCCGATTCGAGTTTGATTGTGCTTAGGGATGTTTGTGGTGTGGATATGATGCAGTTATTGTCAAAAGCATAACAACTTCATGCCAAATGGCAAAAACTACGCACGGTATCCACATTGAATCCACTACAATTTTTACAAATAAAAGCCATATTTACACAAAAATACTGCACAAGACAATAAATGTAGTTTATGCACCATGACACAGAAAAGCTGCAGGTATCCATACAAAATCATTATCATACATCATACTATATATGAAGCAATACTAAGCTTCGTGTTTTCACATTCAAAGGCCTTACCAAAAAAGCACATAAGACTACAAGTTTGTGCACTACGTAACAAAAGTATGCAAACTACACAAAAATTGTGGTGTCATTTTCAATCGTGTTTTTCGTTAAAATGGCGATGTTTAAAATCCGCACCATGACTACTACCTAGTAACATGATGCAGTTGTCCATGGATATGATTCCTCATCTACATCATTGCCATCCTCATTACCATTGACTTTAGCATTGTGGAGGCATGACATGAAGAGATGTAGTTTAATAGGTCATGTGTGGTGTTAAACTTTGATATTAATAATCTTATTGGAAGATAAGTTATGACAATACATGTCAACTTGGGTCTAAAGCTCAGTGCTCCACCCGCCCCTAAAATTGTTTTGGGTAAATACCTGATAAATTTGAAGTCTAATTGTTAAGTCAAGTGTGAACGGATTTAATCCCACATCACCCCAAACACACACACAACACACACACCCACAAGGTTGCTCTCTACCAAGTGGTATCAGAGCCCGATTCAGAGCACCTTTGTGAAATACACTGTTGGGCTGTGCGGAAGGGCCTTTGGTGTGGTGCATTTGATAGCCTTCGAGGGGGAGTTATTTGGACTCACACATGAGGGGGAAATTTGTTAAGTCATGTGTGAACCGATTTAATCCCACATTGCCTGCGTGTGGAGATGTGCACCCATATACATACTATTGGACTATTCCTCCCATCACCAATTGGTTTTGGGATGGAACACCAATTGAATTGTATATTGGGCCGGACCTTTCCTCCCTTGGTTTCTCCCCAAAACCAGTCATAAAATTGTATACCCTAACCCCTTCAATCAGGTCGGACTGAGTTGGGTATCTCGGGTAGGGTCTCAATGTCTCATTTTGCCACCACTAATAACGTTATGGAGCCCCGACGTAAGGGGATGGTGTAGGTAAATCAAGGCTGGCCCCACTATGCTAACAAGAAAACCATTTTAATTCAAACCTTGTTGGAATTGAACCTGAGACCTAACTAGCAGGATGGTCAGGTCACCATAGCACTATGCCATTGTGATCCATTCTCCTACTTAAGATAGATCTTTAGTGAAGATTTAAAAAGGGACAAATGGATACAACCACATATTGGTTATACCTTGATACCATCTAAAAAAATAACACATAGAGACATAACATCCAATTTGAATTGTGGTTTGGGAGAATCTTTGATAATTGGATCATACCTGCACAAGCAAAGAACACAAAAAATTCGAGCAATGAATACATGTGCCCCCATATACTTCTTAGAAAACGGTTAGGGCACACCAAGGAGTACACATGAAATATATCAGAAGAACTCTCACTGTTAGTTAATAGCTGGGGGCCAATTCTTAGGTTGTCTTCAACTAAACTGCTTTTAGTGTGCCTTGCCTTGAAAGCTATAATGGTTTTCTAGGTGATAGATGGAGTGGGACGTTAAATATTCTTGTGCTGTTTTCCTGGTCTATTTTTTATCCATGAAATCCCAACTTGCTTGTTAATGCTCACCCAGTTTGGGCCTTTTGTACTAATTATTGTGCTGGACTCTCGTCCCAACTGTCAGGTTTAAGGTGTTCCTTGGTACCTTTTTTTTTAATATCATTCTGTTCCCTTGCCATCTAGCTTGAAGCTTCAGTGCATGAAGGGGTAGATCAGCAGCTGCCGCTTTTCAACCTGCCATCAAAAATACTGTGCAGTGTGGTTCATGTCCAGCTTCGTGTATGTGTTATGTTCCCTAACACAGCTATTACCTTCCATGTAGTTACATGGAACTTTACTGTGGATAGCTCATGATAAGCATTGTGTGCAGGCGGAGCCTGATACGGATGAAGTTTATGCTCAAATCACTCTGCAACCTGAAGCGGATGTGAGTATTTCCTACATCTTTTGGACAATTTTTGTGAACATGTATTTTGTTACTAAATTGTATGTTTCGGATACCTATATTCTGCTTTGACTATTAAAGAAAACCAACTGATCAAATTTCGCTGAGACTATTATCACTGTGTTTTCTGCATGATAATGTTATTATGTTCTTGCTGGTTTAGCAAGGTGAGATTACCAGTCCAGACCCTCCTCTGCCAGAACAAGAAAGGGGCACTGTCCATTCCTTTTGCAAGACGCTTACCGCTTCAGACACTAGCACTCATGGAGGATTTTCGGTTCTTCGGAGGCATGCAGATGAATGTCTTCCACCACTGGTTAGTTTGATATACACACATTAGTTTGGATCTGATCTTTTGTTCTGTGATGTATGAATCAGTATCCATTACTTACAGGACATGTCCCTGCAACCTCCTTCACAAGTATTGATTGCTAGAGATCTTCATGGAAATGAATGGAGTTTCCGTCATATCTTTAGAGGTTAGTATACCTTTGCTCTTATTGTGCGGATGCTTCTAGAAGGGTGTATTGTCTCCACTGAGAATTTTGTTACATGGAAACCATAGTGCCTTTGCTTTGCTGTTCTCCGAGGCCTAAGCCATCTATTGGGTAGGCTAGCCTAGTACCACCTTACCACAGAGCCACATGAGTTCCACTTACGAGCTATCTACAACTAGCTATTCACAAATCATAATCTCCACTGTAATTGATGTGGAGTATTCGCAACTAGCTATTCACAGATCATAATGTTTACTGTGATTGTTGTAAAGGGAGTTCTTCCAGGGAAAGTCTTAACTGTGACCTCCCTTTTAGAGAACGAATCTTGCAATAACCAGGCTAGCCTATATTAGGTATATTGGTTCTGTTTTTTCATTTTAAATGCATTTGCAAAATTACAAAGAAAATCTTTGTTATCTGTTCTTTAAATGTAAATAATGCTTGCTACCTGATTTTTTTTCTAAAGAGCCACTAGCCAATATTTGGAATGTTAAGTTTCTGATAATTGAGTTCTTACTTTCAACTGCATAACCAAAAAATAATATTCAACAATAGTTTTATTTAGTAAAATTTGATATTTATCTTACGGAAAAAATAGTAGATAGTACCTGGGTCCACTTATAAGTTTATAACTAACCTTCGATGAAGTTGGGTGAATTTTTGCTGATACTTTGAGCTTCGACCATGGGTGATTTTGAATCCCAAATATTTTGGCCTCATCTAAACTTCGAGGTCAAGTTTCACTAGTGCCGACGAAATGCATTTTCGTCCCAACTTCTTCGAAGTTGTCTATGTTTCCTTGAAGCTGTCGAAGTTGGGCAAAGTTGAGACGGCCCAGAACATCAATCCTAACTAGTGCCCTCAAGGCCATATGAGGCATAAATGTGGCTTCAACTGTCTTCACAGCTTCTAATATCAGCTCTTGTGTTTGTTGGTTGCCACTCTTTTGTAGAGAGGGTGTTGTAACTACTATTTGACACTATATTGTATAGAAAATATATGGTGAACTGTATTTGTATACGTGTATTGCACATGTGACTTCATGCAACAGATTGTATTGTCAACCTACCTAGGGCTAGACAATTGCGAATGGTGTTTTTGTGTTAAACCAACATATATAAGATAAAGTACAACATAATTGGATGTTTTTACTCAACGTTTCCTTCAATTTCACATGATTTTCTTCAAAAAATGCCATCAAAGTTTATCGAAGTCTGCGTCTAAACTTCCTCGAAGTTTCCACAAACTTCCATTTCTACACCTGGTGGTGTTGACGTGAAGTCAGAAGTCCTGCACCATGACTTACACTGTGTACAAATTATAGATAAGTCAGATTTAATTTGCTTTCTAGATCACATAGCTTTGTTGCTCTCTTACCACACCTTGTTATGCAGGACAACCTAGGAGGCATCTCCTCACCACAGGTTGGAGTGTCTTTGTGAGCTCCAAAAAATTGGTAGCTGGAGACGCTTTTATCTTCCTCAGGCATGATAATTTATATTTTTAGCGCTGCTTTGTTGTATAGAAAATCTGTTAAACTAGACTTATCAGTATCATTTCTGTTTTTGATAGAGGTGAGAATGGCGAGCTTCGTGTTGGAGTGAGGCGACTTATGAGGCAGCTAAGCAACGTGTCATCATCTGTTATATCGAGCCACAGCATGCATCTAGGGGTATTAGCTACGGCATCTCATGCTGTGACAACTGGAACAATTTTTTCTGTTTTCTACAAACCAAGGTATTTGGCATTTCCGCGTATTAACCACTTTGTGATCTTATTACATTAGCAAAGTTGCTATTTTATGCACGACCTGCTTAAGATTTTATTTCTGCTTTAGTTTGTTCAGTTCATGGTTAGCTACTTTTCTATCGGTATAAGGCCTAGCACTAATTTCCACTTGTAGCAATATGTTGTGATGTTGACCTGTAATCGATATGCTAAAATCCAATTATTGTGCCAGAACTAGTAGATCTGAGTTCATAGTTAGCCTCAACAAGTATCTTGAGGCAAGAAGCAACAAATTTTCTGTTGGGATGCGGTTCAAGATGAGATTTGAGGGTGAAGACGCTCCTGAAAGGAGGTTGTTGCTTTTTTTACATGAAAGATTCACTAGCCCTCTTCGCCACCTCTTACACTCTTGTCTTCCTCTATCTCTCTAGTATGCCCAAGGGTTTGACAACGATTATTCTACACGACTTTTCAGATTTAGTGGCACCATAATTGGTGTCGGTGACAACAGGTTATCATGCTGGAAAGATTCAGAGTGGAGATCTCTGAAGGTGAGGCTGTTTTGCTTGAAATATGGAAACCAGCTTTTTTATTATCAGTAAATGGTCTCAATAAAGATGTAGCTTGAGTTGCATATCAAATACCTAAAATTGCTACTATACTTTCTCAGGTTCAATGGGATGAACCATCGTCTGTTCCCAGACCTGATAAAGTTTCTCCCTGGGAGCTGGAGTCAATGAATGCCAACAATCCTCCAGTCCCACAGCAACTATCCAGAAACAAGCGAGCACGACCTGTATCGTTGCCCTCAGCTACATCAAATTCCCCTATATCATTGGGTATGAAACTTTAATTCAATTTTGTAACTAATATGCTCTTTTCTATTTGTCAAAATGGTTGATTTGCCCACCAATTCCACGACTGGCTTTGCACATTGGACATGGCTCTTAAATTTCACTGTAGATCATCAAATGATTTTAATTACATGGTGACGTAGGACGTGTCAGGCTTTATTCTACTTGTTTTTCTTTGTATTTATATTTGGGGACGTAAGTGCAAATTATCTAGATATGTACTTGGTGGTAAATCTTTTATGCTTTTATTTATTTTACATTTTATTTAATTCCCTGTTTTATTGAATAGGAGTTTATGTTCGGTACTTGTGGTTCAAGTCACGTACTGTTATAAAAGCCAGCCTTGGGGCCTTTGTCCAGGGAGTTGAATATGTTTTGAGAAATAGAATTTTCGGTTTATCTTCTTAGTTGTTCTTCTTCACCATGTGTTCCACATCACATGGTTACTATCACTTTGTCTGTTATCGTGTCTGAGTATCTGACAGCATAAAGTAGTTGTAACTAATGTTATTTGAAATTGTTAATTGTTATGTCAAAGTAACTCGCCCAAACTTTTCTGTAGATCTATGAAGAGTCTGTCTATTGATGGTTAGTACACCTTGTCTGCTGTTATGTCAAGTAACTGACAGCATAACGTATTTGTAACTGATGTTATTAGGATTTGTCAATGGATATGTTAAAAGTAATTCACTCAAACTTATATAGATCTATTACGAGTCTGTCAATTTGTCCATTGAAAGTAACTATATCACGTAACAAAGCATGACTTTGTTTCTTTTGAAGCGCAATGGAAGTCTCCAGGTGAGACTGCTCAAAGTCCCAACTTTATCAACACTAACCGAGGCCGCGAGTCATACCAATCACCTGGATTTACTCCTTTATTCTCTCCCGCATCAAAAACTAGCTCAACTGGATTTTCAGGAAGCAACACACAGCCCCCAACTCCTAGCAGTAAGCCACATTGGCCAATTCAGAACGACGTTCAAGCTGATGTAAATACTACTAAAAATCCAGGTGAAAGGAAGCCGGAATCTACAGGTGGTTACAGGTTGTTTGGTATCCAACTGATTGAGTGCTCAACTGTTGATGACATCTCATCTCTGCCTGTTGCGTCTATGGTTGTCAAGGGAGATAGCGCTGCTAATTTGTTGGAGACCGACTGTGATAGACTATCTCAACCATCACATTCCAATAGATCAGATGTTCCTGCAGTTAGCAGCGAGCATGAAAAGTCTTATCTGAGATTTAACCAAGATTTAATCCGCCATTCCCGTAGCTGCACGAAGGTATCCAATATTTTAAGTTTCTTCTAGTAAGCTATTTTCGTGTCATCAAACTGAAATGCTCTCTGTTAATCTTACAAGTTCACTTTAGAAGTAATACCTGAGCAATACCTGAGAAACGTTAAGAATGTATATTGTGCTATCCTTCCTGCTTCTACAGCTTGCTTTGAGTTGTGCCTAGCATTTTTCAACCGAGGGCCTTAGGCATCCAATAGGATATTTCCCCTTCTAATTTCAGTTCAATTTGTTGTTTAGGTTCACATGCAAGGAATGGCCGTGGGTAGAGCCATTGATTTAACTAGGTTAGATGGATATAGTGATCTTCTTTGCAAGCTGGAGGAGATGTTTGGCATTGAGGGTGAGCTAACAAGTCCTGTTAAGAAGTGGCAGGTTGTTTATACCGATGATGAAGATGATATGATGCTGGTTGGAGATGATCCTTGGAAGTAATATTCTATTACCCCGAGATCCACTCTTTGTATTGCCTGCTTCATTTGAATTGTTCTGACGATTCACTGAAGATTACTAACCACTTAATTTTTTCCATTGCAGTGAGTTCTGTTGTATGGTAAAGAAGATTTATGTTTACATTTATGAAGAGGCCAAGACACTCTCACCACGAAATAAGCTGCCGGATATTGCAGATGCAATGAAGTCCAGGTCAATTGTTCCAGATACTGATTTTTCTTGAGAGTCAAAGGTCAAGCTGGTCATAGAGATAGGTGATGCTTGCCTTTATGGCAATCAATGGCCATATTAGTTAGGAAGTATGAAGATGGTAGAGTTATGCTATCTGGGTGTTGGGAGGGATTGGTTTGGTTTCTCTATGCCAGGTGATCACTAGGCCTCTTTTGCTGTCCTAACTGGGACTGATTTTAGTACAAAAAAAGATGAACTGCACATGGGATGCTGGCTACCACAATGCCTGTGGAGATACTCATGGCCCATGCATGTTCAAGTGTTTATGGATCTTGTCTGGACGGGTAGGGTGTTGCATTGACGCTGATCCACTGTGTCACCTTGTAACTTGTGGAGAGAGATTTGAGTAGTCTTGTTCATTGGTTCTATCAACACTGGTGGTGATGGCATCCATTTTTTGGGATGAAGATGTGATGTGTTTCACCTCTTGCTTTTCTTCCGGGAGACGAACTTCAGTGCGTGGCTGCTATATTGACAGCTTTAGGGTAGATAAACTATACCTATATTTCTAATACGTATATGCCCAATGCGTAAGTCCTTGGGTCTCCGTGGACTCTTTTTTGTTTCTCCGTGGACTTTTAATTGGGACTTGTTTAGTCAGTGGAATCTGTTCAGGTGATTGTAAATAATTCTAATTTTAATTATTGAAGACCTGTGTGGATTTGTGATGTCTGCTTCAGTAGTTGGTGCTTTGATGGTCATTCTGGTATTTTATTATGGGCATGTTTGGTTACTTGGATTTTGCTTGGATTGTATTTTGGACTCCAGTTTAACAAATTTTAAGTTTGGTTTGCAGGATTAGAGAATTGAGGCTAATCCCGGGATTTTCAGACATAATAGGAATCTCGCATTTTGATCTCCATCAAAATTCTCCCGGACGTCAAAATCCAACATGGCGAACGTCGTGGACACGAAAAAAAAAATCCCATACTTACTAAATTTAGCAAACCAAACATAAAATTTTATTTTGCGGGATTTTGACAATGCAACATTTTAATAATGCGGGATGGACAAAATACAGGATTTCTAAAAATCCGGCAAACCAAACGTGTCCTATGTGGATTTCGTTTCTGTCGCTTTCAAACAAACTGCACATGACCCGAGTGAAAAGTTTTTGGATCCATCGTATCGGTCACTTAATGGTCCCTATGCATTATAATTTGATAGTTGGTGTGGCAATGAGGAAAGTTTGCAGCCTTGAGCGCTGAGTTATGTTTCACGTCTCTGCTGCTTATGTGCTCAATTTAGGATATGGACAATTGTGCACTGTTTGATGTTTGGAGGTAATGTGCGTTTGGTAGGTTTAGTTTACCCCTCATGATGTCTACCAAGGAACATAAACTGTTGCTTGGTCAGTTAGCAATGCTATATGATACTGAGTCATGTCGTACATTTCCTTTAAAGACAGAAATGTCGTAGCTCGAGCGCTTAATCCTCGTGATGAAGTGCAAGCTAAAGTGAAGAATGTTACAAGTGCGTGTAAAAAATCTACTTCGAGAAAACCAAGTAATCAAGTGAATAATTTACTGCCTTTTGTGTGTAAACGTGGTGACCTGTCTATCAATTTGAAACACATGATTTTTGTTTTGGTAAGCCTTGTCCTTGTCTTAAGCTTTGCAGGGTCAATATGAAGTGATATGACTAGGAGTGGAGAGGATGGACCCATTTGGTTGCCATGTGAAGATGGTCTTTTTACAATTAAGTCACTGCTTGATATCATTAGAAGAGACAACACTTGATATCATTAGAAGACATAGACACACCCCTCCTTGGATAGTTTCATTACCCTTAAATGGGTTTGGAACCTAGTGCTTCCCCTTAAGATCAATACCTTTGTTTGGAAGTTCTCACATTTAGCCATCCCTATGGACGTCATGGTTTGGTCTTTGCCATATCTCATTAGTATCTAAATGTGAATGTTGCGCTTCAGGGGAGACAGAAACCTTGGATCACCTTTTTCTATCTGGGGATCTTGCTAAGCGCCTCTGGCCAGAAGGCAATAAAATCCTAGAGATTAACTCCTTTAGCTCAGGTAGGTCGATCGATCAGGCCTTACACCGTTGTTGGTCCCTCTTGGGAGGGAATTCTTGGCTCGGATTAATGCGAGGCATCCCCCCTTTGTTATCCTTTGGTGTATTTGGGTGGATAGGTGTAACGACCCCGCCTCCTAGTAACCCCCAATTAAGGAAGACCAAGAGGTCAGAGTCGTTATCCCAATTTTCAGATCAAAGATTCAACAAATAATCAATAATAATTATCAAATTCTACTAACTAAACTGAAAAGTTGTAATAAAATTTAACTTTACATACCTTTTTTAAAAACTTAGATATTTACTTCTATCTACATCTGCAGTCTATTCTAACTAATCCTCCTTTGTACTTTAATTCATATTTAATTCCACATATGCCACTTTAATGTTTGTTCTTTTCACTTGTACCTAAAACGTCGGTCAGCATAAAATTGGTATGTGGGGAAAATAATAATTGTATAATTAATTGTAATAATATATTGCAGTCAAATATAATTTAACAAACAACTTTACGTTTTCAATATAACTGTTCAATCCTTACATACCTTAACCTCTGCGTTGTCCTTGCAGTGGATCTCGATGCTACCTTCCTTATGGTAGATCCCCATTTAACCCCTCATGATCCTACTTAACAGGTGAATCAATTTCTAGGGTTGAGTCACATTGCACTACCCATAGGTAGCCCACTCCTTAACTCATGGCGTGCTAAAGAGTTGCATGACACTACACGTAGGTAGTCCAATCCCTAACTCTTGATAGCCTAGACCTTGCTCTAGGTTACTCTTTTTAGCATTTGCAAAGCCACATAGGACTAGGATCTGAGCTAGTCATGTATGGATACTTATGGTGATAGTCATAGTCACTTTATAGTTGCATGAAATAAAAGTCATACGGACAGTTATTTTTAGACAATCGATAAAATATTCGGGAATCGCCGTGAAACTAAAGCGATTATCCATAAGCATAACCACATACCTGTTCAGTAGATTTCACGAGCTAGTAGCAATTCAACCCAAGAAAGAAATCCAAGCAAGTAGTTTAACCACATAATCAAGGATCCTGAAAAGCACATGTACTCTATTTATTACACACTTTATCAAGATTCTATCTATTTGACTTGAACTTGGTTTCTTACTCCAATTTAGGGTTTCATTAGGGTTTATCTTTAACTCTCTATCATTATAACTACAAACCCTAAAAATAGTAAAACTGGATGCAAACCCCTAATTACCTCATTATAATCTTCCTAATAGGCTTAGGACCAACTTATCATCACTTTCCTCTAATGAATTTCAAATTAGTCCACATAAGAAAACATTAAACTTACATCAGGGTGTCTAAGTTCATTATTGCCCTAAATCAGCCAATTAGGCATAAAGATCATCTATTTAGATCTAAATCTTCCTTTTATTAACAACAAGTTAATTTCCACTTTAAACATCCATATAACCCTTCCCAATTCATTAATAATCAAAGATTATGGTTTTTCATTAATTAAACCATTAAAGATAGCATCTTTACAATCTTTTTGAATTTCAAGCAGAATTAGGCTTCAATTATATTTTTCTTATTCTCCACATGTTACTATATCTCAAAATCACATAATTAAGACATTAAACCCAATTTCTAAACACAATTAGGGTTTCTTCATAGTTTAATGCATAAACATGGTTAGCTTAGAGTAATTTTAGAACTATGATCAAATTCAGACCTTAAATCTATTTTTATTAAATTCCTTGTATTCTCCTGATAAATTTTCATATATAGTTCATCCCAATCGGAGTTACCAGTAGTTAGTTATGAAATTGCAAAGCAATCACCTTTAGGGCCAATCGTATGCTGCCACATGTCTTTTTCCTTCTCTTTTCTTCCCTTTTCCTTTCCAGCGATGCCTGGTTCGTGGATCCGATCACCGACCCGCCTACCCGGCACCCGGGTCCGTGGCATCGTCTTCTTCACAGGTGCATCGCAGAAAAAGGGGGAACTCCCCTGTTTACTCTGTAAAACAGAGTTTCTCCGTCGGCACGGCTCTGGCGGCCTGCGAGCACGTCCTCGCTCTCCAAAACACCTACGTGATAATCCTCTTGCTTGCGCCAACCTTGAACTGGGTTCTCTTGACTCGCTCGTGCCTTGCTGCCTCGTCTCCTTCCCCGACTTCCGCTTTGCCTGCTCGCGAGCCAACGTCATGGCTCGGTCAGCCAGAGAGGATCGACTTCGCAAATCCCACCTCCTCAGTAGCGGGTGACAACCTTCATATCTCCGCCATGATGCACTGAATTCAACGATGGTCTTAGATGTGTGAAGGGGCAGGAGAAAGTAGGGAACCCAGGGAACAACCCTTGGTGGCAACCTAGTTCCGCGGCGGGTGACTGGCGATGAAGGAGGGCATTCACGCTCGAATTGTCCAAAGGAACGAGCTCTAAACACCTATAGAATCTGAGAGGATGACTTAATTCCCTCTCTGGGGTTCTCTAATCCTCCTTTTATAGGTCTGGGTCGAGGAGTCGATTGCTAAGGAGATAGGAATTGGGGTTTCCACCAATTACCTTCCAAAGGCACCGAAATATAGGATTATCTGGTTCGTTTTTGCCTTGCGAATCTACTTAAGGGGTTTCCTTCTTTGCACACAGGGTGTCTCGTGAGAAAAATGATCGGGAGAGTTTCCTTGTACTGTGCGTTCTTTCCTTTTCCTACCTGAGGTAGGTGATGGCACATCCACCGTCGATCTCAGATCCAAGGGCTGTCGTCACGCGCACCCAAAAGTAAAGTCAAAAATTGAATATAATCAATCGTGACATTTTAATGGCATGCCTCTCACTTTATGGAAACTTCTAAAAATCATATCTTCCAAACATATGTCCAATTCATCCCAAATTTTGAGGAAAACTTAGCAACGACTTAATCTACCGTCCTGTAAAGTTTGGACTCATTATTCAAAAGAAAACATGCCTTTTCTTAAGTACAAGTTATTACTTTAATATGCATATTTCTCATATTTTCTCTTTCTTATTTCTTTTTATTTTCTTGATTTTGATTTCTTTTTCCATCAGAAACCACGTGAACATGAAATCTTTTCCAAGATGGATCCATTATCCAAATATCCTCATATTTCTCGTTTTATTATTATTCTCATATTTCCTTTAATAAAGCAATATTTAATTGATCTTTTCTCTCTCTTGTTGCATTATCTTGCTACTTGGACTCCTTGGAACCCAAGGAACCCAAGAGGCAAGAAATCCAACTTTGGATAACATTTCTTTGCCTTCTAGATGTTTCTACATCTTTCTTTTCTCCATTTCTTATTAATAATGGAATTCCTTTTGTCTTTTCCTTGTTATTGGGCCCAATAGCCAATAAAGCCCACAAAACAACCAACAAGGCTATTGTAAAGGAAACTCATTTATTCAAAACAAATTTATATCATTATTTGTGCCAATATACAAATGAACTCAAAAGTTGGGATTGTAACATCCTTCCCGTCTTATAGGAATTTTGTCCTCAAAATTCCATCAAGCAAACAAACAATTCAGAATAAGACTTTTCCATGTCCATCATTGGCCCCTATGTGGATTTGCCCTATCCATGACGCTTCAAAAGAACCTTATCATCACATATTCATTTCTCTGAGTTCTTTCACCTTGGCATCTATAAACCTTAAAGGTGACTCAGGTTATTTCAGCCTTCTTTGGGGCTCACTAGGTTCATTGCTCCACACATGGTCTGGGTACCTCACATAGTGCTCTAAATTGGACACATGGAACTCTTCACACATCACATTATCCTGAGGGGTAAGGGAAAAACTTAACCTTTTCCACCAAACCATGTCAAAGAACCCATGCATCGAGGACTCAACTCTCTTAGCTATAACTTAGAGGGGTCGGATTTTCATGCCACATGTCCCCCATAGTGAACTGCATGTCAATCTACTTTGCATCAACTTACAACTCATGTCGTCCTTGGGCTCCTTTCAGCCATTGCATGATCAAAGCGACTTCATCTGCACACACTGTGGTCCTTTCTTGACCTTCACGAGGTCCCTTCACCAACATCATCTTAATGAAGTGGTGACCGATACAACCTACCTTGCAGAGCTTCTTTACATCCCGATACTGTTTATGGTGGTTATCATCACATCTTACCGAAGATAAGAATTGTCTCCATGTATCACCCTGAACGAGCACACATGCTCTCATCAGACCCTCTAGTCTGGATCATACTAACCATTAGCTAGGGTGATAAACTGTACTAACATCGAGTTCTTCATGTATCTACTTACACCTTACGGAAGTGTATCTTTAGGTTATACTCAAGAACTTTTGAACTCGCATCATGGTGTAGTTGAACCATCTCTCTCATATGTAGTTCAACCGGATCTATCCCTTAACAATACTCTTTCTTTCTCATGTCATATAGGTAAGGCGATCTACCATAACCCATATTGCATCTTGACCCTCCTTGGTCTAGGGGAGACTAACCACAACATCTATAGTGATGAACTCCCATTCCTTCTCAGGGACTCTTTTATCCTCTATATCGATACACTGGGTTACTGGTGTTCGTCCTTCACCTCCTGGCTTGCATGACAACATACCCCATGCAACTTCATCTTAAGCATCCAAAGTACCACTGTCACTTACCATCTTCGTAGTACCATGGTGTATGGTGATCTTCAATCATGATCTCCTGTATTGTCATGATTCCTTAAGGTCAATTCCTCGAAAACCCTAAACCACTATAATTGGGGTTTCATCTCCTTTTTCTCCAGAGAAGTGCATCTGAGGTTCTACAACCATCCTTTTATCATGATAAGCCCTAGGCTGGCTAACCAAACAACCATTAACTTGATCAACCAATATTGTTACATCTGAGTGTTAGCCAAACTTATCTCTTTTTCCAACTGGGGGTTATCCTATCAACCTCTTCTAGCCTCCATCTAAACTAGGAAGTTGTATCTCATCCAGAGCATCCATTACCACTTCACATCCTTAGGTGTTAGGTAACGTTGAAGACATACACCTCCATGTATTTCACTTATTACCTCATCTCAGCTCCAAGTCTATCTTCATCAAAAAAACTCTGAGCTTATTCTCTTGGTTTTTCGAACTCAACCTTATATAACTCATAGCTCATGATAAAAACATCCTCATAAGATGACTACCTTAATACTATTGGTGTTTGTAACCCATCCATGTATCATTCACTCTACAAGGGCATGTTATCATCTCTGTCCTCATACCTCATGGCAACATTCCAACTCACATCATCTTTATCCTTAGTGTATGTCGTGCGTACTGTCCTATCTCTCACTCCCATAACAAGAGGAAATAAACATTTGGCGGCTGTCTAAACACAAAGTTCTTTCTATTCCAAGAATAGAGATGGTACATCCCACATTGCCAGTACACCTTCAAATTGAAGTTGAAACGTGCAACTTATGTCTCTATATCACAATCATCTCAATATCAAAGTTACTTCCAGGTAAAACTGGTCTCGAACCTACTTGGGTCCACACACATTCCTTGGTCATCTCCTCTAGGTCTATAGGGTGTCGATACTTTAGGGGTCATCCCTCTTCCCTTATGCATCCAGAGAGTTCCCTACTCATCTGCCCTTTGGGTCCCATGAGTTCATGAAGGTGATCAATCTCCTAACCCATGGCCCTCAGACAATGATGGCTGTTACCTCCTGACCCTATGGTCATGTGCAAATAGGGAATTAGGTAACTCCTACTTGCATCGGTTTTATCCCTACCCAACCTTAGGATAGACTTAGGATTCTAACATAGTACATGTTCAACTTAGAAACTTACCCAAGCCTTCATCATCTCTCTCTCTGCATTCATGGGCTGACTTTTATCCTTTCATAGGAGTCTTGGAAACCTTCCTACCTTGGTCAGGCCCCATACCGATTACCTCCATGGTAATACATCCACATGTACATGGAGATGGTTATCTATGGGTCTACAGGTTCATTCTCATACCATATACTCTTCACTTAGCTTCTCAAGATCCTATGAGACCTCTTTAGGTTACCTTAAAACCAAAAAAACTGGTATACACCCTACCAAAGGGTCCCTCTCCCAGGACGGGAGGAAACTACATCTTGATAACAAAGGTCACGAATGTCCTTTTGTCTAGGGTTTACATCCACATGAGCATGCTTAACCCTAGCAAGCTACTAAGGCACAAGAAGGCCACCTACTAAACCATGCTATGTCACACTTGTTCTCATCCTCAACAGTGGACCAAGAACAAACCTTCCCATGTCACCAACTTAGCTGTGAGGGGCTCATCAAACATACCTTAAACTTAAGGGGTTTCCCTTTCCTCTAGACATGAGGAGTACCATGCTCGAATCTATAAAAACTCAAACCTTGTCATGAGCATCAGGTACACCACTTCCCCTCTTATACCTAGGAACCCTAGGTTCACTCCTCTGATGCCCAATTGTCTGCTCAACCTCTTAACCACAAACCAAACATGTACAAGGTGTACTTCCTATCATCCTTCTACTCGAACAACACTTCAGAGTTGAGTCCTCCTCAAGGACAATCAACAAGTTACAAGGCCTCACAACATGTTACTAAACCTCTCCAGGTCTAAGGAACTCTTCTTCTCATCTATACCATAGGTACAGAGGTACCAACAGACTCATCCTCTCTCTAGGGTTTGGTTCCTCTCATGTCAACCAACATATCATTAGCCTCCAGGGATCAAGCATGAGGCAACCACCAACATTCACTTAGGTAGCATCATCCTTAACTCCCCACTTTTCCTCATATCTTGGAGTCTAGGTTTCCAACCTTCTTACTTGGGTCCTTCTCTCTCTCTAGAGCTAACTCCACAACCAACCTTATACTAAAGGTCCTCTCTCCATGAAGATAGATCAAGCTCACAAGCATACCCCTACGTGGGTGAAGCCTATGTTCAAACTTATGTTTGCTCAAGGTTATCCTTAGCCCTTTATGCTTATCTCATCAGCTATCCAACATACTCCCTTGGCTAGGGTTTCAACCTACTTCTCGCACTACTGACGTATTCTGGGTGCCTACTATGCCATGCTCATATAAGCTCATGGGGTTTCTATATGTTCTTCTCTAACCTCATCAAAGAAGGTGCTATCCTTCACTCTAACATGCACGACCCTTCCCAGGGTTGGGTCGCTAAAGGTACTCAGTCATCCAACTTCTCATGGCTCATATGGCATCCAAGGCATGTCCATCCAAACACCTAGTCTACCATGACATTTAACTCATCATGTCATCTCTCCCTCTAACCTTCACTTAGGGTTAGGGTTAACATCATTCTCAGAGGATGTGCCAGGTCTCCACTTATAATGGAGGTCTCTACCTCCAAGACTAACTCTCTTTACTTATCATTCTGGCAAAAAGGTCTAGCCTCATGTCTCTCTGAGGGTATGACAACTTAAGTCATACGACCTAAGCATGTATCTATTCTTTTACGCTTAATCTATTAATCTCATGTCCATACCATCTTATTTACATGCTTTTTATTAATTTTGTAGAGGATTCCTTAAACCTTATCAACCTTACCCATACCTCAAGAGGATGAGGAAAAGAGAGAAAAGCCTAATCCTTAAGGTCCTTAACAACATTTGAGTTGAGAAGGGATGAACAAGATGAGAGAGTCCTAAATGTATCTTATTTCGAGTCAAATCCTGAAACATTGGCCAGGCAGTCACACTAATCCGGGAGTCCTCATATTCCGACTAGCAGTGCAAAGGAAAATCTTGCCAGCTCCCAGATGTGATCCTTTTCTAGACACCTCTGTCTTTCGAAAAATCCTCTAATAACTCCCTTGGGTTCTACGGAGTTTGTAAAATTTAATAATTATTAAAGATTAAATGAGGAACCTAGGATCTGATACCAAATGTAACGACCCCGCCTCCCAATAACCCCCAATTAAGGGAGACCAAGAGGTCAGAGCCGTTATCCCAATTTCCGGATCAAAGGTTCAACAAATAATCAATAATAATTATCAAATTCTACTAACTAAACTGAAAAGCTATAATAAAATTTAACTTTGCATACCTTTTTCAAAAACTTGGATATCTACTTCTATCCACATCTAGAGTCTATTCTAACTAATCCTCCTTTGTACTTTAATTCATATTTAATTCCACATATGCCACTTTACTGTTTGTTCTTTTCACTTGTACCTAAAATGCCGAAAAACAAAACGCCAGTAAGCATAAAGCTGGTATGTGGGGAAAACAATAATCATGCAATTAACTATAACAACATATTACAATCAAATATGATTTAACAAACAACTTTATGTTTTCAAAATAACTGCTCAATCCTTACATACCCTAACCTCTGCGCTGTCCTTGCAGTGGACCTGGATGCTACCTTCCTTATGGTAGATCCCCAGTTAACCCCTCATAATCCTACCTAACAGGTGAATTAGTTTCTAGGGTTGAGTCACATGGCACTACCCATAGGTAGTCCACTCCTTAACTCATGGTGTGCTAAAGAGTTGCATGGCACTACACATAGGTAGCCCAATCCCTAACTCTTGATAGCCTAGACCTTGCTCTAGGTTACCCTTTTTAGCATTTGCAAAGCCACAAAGGAGGACCAGGATCTGAGCCAGTCATGTATGCATACTTATGGTGATAGTCATAGTTACTTTATAGTTGCATGAAATAAAAGTCATCTGAGCAGTTATTTCCAGGAAACTGATAAAACGTTCGAGAATCACCGTGAAACTAAAGTGATTATCCATAAGCGTAACCACATACCTGTTCAGTAGATTTCACAAGCTAGTAGCAATTCAACCCAAGAAAGAAATCCAAGCAAGTAGTTTAACCACACAATCAAGGATCCTGAAAAGCACATGTACTCTATTTATTACACACTTTATCAAGATTCTATCTATTTGACTTGAACTTGGTTTCTTACTCCAATTTAGGGTTTCATTAGGGTTTATCTTTAACTCTCCATCATTATAACTACAAACCCTAAAAATAGTAAAACTGGATGCAAACCCTAATTACCTCATTATAATCTTCCTAATAGGCTTAGGACCAACTTATCATCACTTTCCTCTAATGAATTTCAAATTAGTCCACATAAGAAAACATTAAACTTACATTAGGGTGTCTAAGTTCATTATTGCCCTAAATCAGCCAATTAGGCATAAAGATCATCTTTTTAGATCTAAATCTTCCTTTTATAAACAACAAGTTAATTTCCACTTTAAACATCCACATAACCCTTCCCAATTCATTAATCATCAAAGATTAGGGTTTTTCATTAATTAAACCATTAAAGATAACATATTTACATACTTTTTGAATTTCAAGCAGAATTAGGTTTCAATTATATTTTTCTTATTCTCCATAGGTTACTATATCTCAAAATAACATAATTAAGACATTAAACCCAATTTCTAAACACAATTAGGGTTTCTTCATAGTTCAATACATAAACATGGTTAGCTTAGAGTAATTTTAGAACTACGATCATATTCAGACCTTAAATCTATTTTTATTAAATTCCTTGTATTCTCTTGATAAATTTTCATATATAGTTCATCCCAATCGGAGTTACCAGTAGTTAGTTATGAAATTACAAAATAATTACCTTTAGGGCCAATCGTATGCTGCCACGTGTCTTTTTCCTTCTCTTTTCTTCCCTTTTTCTTTCCAGCGATGCCTGGCTCGCGGATCCGATCATCGACCCACCTACCCGGCACCCGGGTCCATGTCATCATCTTCTTCACAGGTGCGTTGCGGAAAAAGGGGGAACTCCCATGTTTACTCTGTAAAACAGAGTTCCGATGTCGGCATGGCTCCGGCAGCTTGCCAGCACGTCCTCGCTCTCCGAAACACCTACGTGATAATCCTCTTGCCTACGCCAACCTTGAACTGAGTTCTCTTGACTCGCTCATGCATTCCTGCCTCGTCTCCTTCCCCAACTTCCACTTCGCTTGCTCGCGAGCCAACGTCATGGCTCAGTCAGCCAGAGAGGATCGACTTCACAAATCCCACCTCCTCAGCAGCGGGTGACAACCTTCATCTCTCCACCATGATGCACTGAATTCAACAGTGGTCTTAGATGTGCTGAAGGGGCAGGAGAAAATAAGGAACCCAGGGAACAGCCCTCAATGGCAACCTAGTTCCGCGGCGGGTGACTGGCGATGAAGGAGGGCATTCACGCTCGAATTGTCCGAAGGAATGAGCTCTAAACACCTATAGAATCTGAGAGGATGAGTTAATTCCCTCTCTGGGGTTCTCTAATCCTCCTTTTATAGGTCTAGTTCAAGGGGTCAGTTGCTGTGGAGATAGGAATTAGAGTTTCCATCAATTACCTTCCAAAGGCACCGGAATATAGGATTATCTGGTTCATTTTTGCCTTGCGAATCTACTGGAGGGGTTTCCTTCTTTGCACACAGGTTGTCTCGTGAGAAAAATGATCGGGAGAGTTTCCCTGTATTGTGCGTTCTTTCCTTTTCCTACCTGAGGTAGGTGATGGAACATCCACCGTCGATCTCAGATCTAAGGGCTGTCGTCACGCGCGCCCAAAAGTAAAGTCAGAAATTGAATATAATTAATCGTGACATTTTAATGGCATGCCTCTCACTTTATGGAAACTTCTAAAAATCATATCTTCCAAACCATACGTCCAATTCATCCCAAATTTTGAGGGAAACTTAGAAATGACTTAATCTACTGTCCTGCAAAGTTTGGACTCATTATTCAAAAGAAAACATGCCTTTTCTTAAGTACAAGTTATTACTTTAATATGCATATTTCTCATATTTTCTCTTTCTTATTTCTTTTTATTTTCTTGATTTTGATTTCTTTTTCCATCAGAAACCATGTGAACATGAAATCTTTTCCAAGATGGATCCATTATCCAAATATCCTCATATTTCTCGTATTATTATTATTATTATCTCATATTTCCTTTAATAAAATAATATTTAATTGATCTTTTCTCTCTCTTGTTGCATTATCTTACAACTTGGACTCCTTGGAACCCAAAGAACCAAAGAGGCAAGAAATCCAACTTTGGATAACATTCCTTTGCCTTATAGAGTTTTCTACATCTTTCTTTTTTCCATTTCTTATTGATAATGAAATTCCTTTTGTCTTTTCCTTGTTATTGGGCCCAATAGCCAATAAAGCCCACAAAACAACCAACAAGGCTATTGTAAACGAAACTCATTTATTCAAAACAAATTTATATCATTATTTGTGCCAATATCTTTAATATGAGAAATTACATTTCTCACCAAATGAACTCAAAAGTTGGGGTTGTAACAATAGGTGTGCTAGCAGGTTCAATGGGAGAAAGATGGATGGTAAGAGACCTTGGTAGCATTTTTGTTTTTTATTCATATCTATCTGCGATAACACCCCCAAATCTTAGACGTCCTGACCACGAAGTTTCAGAGGGAGAGAGGTTTCTTTCCACACCTTAAGATTCAACAATTTACACTTAGACTCGTTTTTTTGAAGCCCCCAAATGAAGGTTGGATCAAGCTCAATTTTGCATGCGTTATATGGAAGAGAGGTGGACTAGGGTCATGTGGCTGGGCCATTGGTGGCATCATTCGAACCTATGGGGTGAAGTCCTAGCAGGCTTCTCTGGTCCTGGCCAGGGGTCTGAATGACTTGATTGCCTCTTAGAGGCTATCATGTTGGGGCTTGGTCATGCGGTTCTTGAACATCTTTGCCCCCCCCCCCCCCTTTTCTAATATAATATTGGAGTGTGAAGATCAACAATTGGTATCCATCTTAGTAAACATATATCCCCCCTTGCGGTTAAAAAGACCATACAAAAGACTAACTCATATGAAAGACTAGAGAGCTTATGCAGGCTAGGACTTGTCATGCATATGTTATTCTTAGTGAGGCCAACCAGCTCGCGACCAAGCTAGTTGAATACGGAGTAGAATCTCAAAGCGATGCCTCCCCCTGTCAGGGGCCTGCTGAGATTAGAATCATGATGAATGGCATATTTGAGGTGTGAGGCGGTTGATGCTACATGCCCATAGATAATTATACTTTTTGTGTCTTGGTCTTGAGTTGAGAATCCGTTTTTGTATATTAGTCTACATCCTCGTATATATTTCTTTCTATTAGCCCACAGGGGAACATGATGAATAGAGCTCCCCCGTAGTCCCTTAAAAAGAAAGAGTGATATGACTGGCTGTTGGCTTGTTTGGTTGGAAGCAAAACCAACCAATATCACCAGTTTGGAGACCTAACACAAAGAGTGTAGGTTATAACTAGAATATTTAGTTTGATTCAAAGTATATTTTCTTTCTTTTGTGTTTATTACAATAATGGAATAGGACTTCGACAGGTGTGGAAGTGGAACTTTGGGGAAACTTTGATGATTTTTACAACCAAACTTTGACGCATCTTTGACAAAAATTAAGCTCAAAATAGTGATTTCATGATGAAAATTGATAGATTTCATCAAATCCATCTTAGAAACTAAATATATGTTTATATATAGACATCCATACATATTTACATATAAAGAAAAATATAGTCACATGCAGTTGTACAAGACGTCATCTTAGTGTCAACTGTGATAGGCATGGAAGTGGGAGTTTCTAGAAGATGTTAGAAACTTTGGAGGAAGTTTTGGACTAGCACTTTGACGCAAAATAAGCTAAAAGATAGTGAGATTGTGAGGGCCCACAAGGGTGTGGCTCACTGGTGATTAGACCGTGAATGTAGGTAGATGTCCCGGGTTCGAATCCCCACGGGGACGAATAAACTGGAATTTATGTCTAACATGGTTTGTGCCAGAACCGATGGGTTGCACCCTTGATTTACCATACTCCTCCTGATTTAGTACCATAGTTACAATGCTATCTCACATGAGGGAGGCCTGATTTGCGTAACAGTGGCGCCCCCGCACAGTATGCATCCCGGCGGTTTTTTCAACGGAATGGATATTGATTTTGTTTTATAACCCTTTGGTTTGCTTCCCCAGTGTGGGTGTGAAGTACACCTAACTAAAAGAAAATGCAGGTACTTCTTAGTTTTATGTTCCGGCAGCTAGGCTCCAAAGTACAATTCCATTTAACTAGACTCGTAGACTGCAATATAGCGCGGGAGCATTCTCGGAGCTCATTGTGAGACCAATGTGGACATCGGTTCATCAAAGAATGGAACCTGGCCAGTCCTAAATATAAGGAACAGTATGCTATGTTTCTGTTAACACTTTTTATTTTGACAAAGCGTTGTACTATATTAAATGAAGTGGAACGACTGCAATTGTATGAACTGGTAGGAGCCAGAGAGAAATATGCTGTGCTACCTTAAGAAGTGACCTCCAGCGATGGTGTGCCAAGCACGTGGGAATTCTAGCTATGTGGGAGTGGGCATCAAAGGACAATCGGCTATACAACACAGAGGTAAAGACTGCTCACAAAATGTTGGATTGGAATAGAAACTCCAGTCAATGGGGATGGAATCCCCTTTAGTACATCCCGCAGAACACAACCGAGGAGGATCTAATAAGATAACTATTGAGGGAAAAAAACACATCTATTGCTGTCAGACCGTCAATAGACGACAGGCAAGATAAACTTGAATCTCATCACCATCTTTAGGAGAATGGATCCCAATGAATTTGTAAGGCCATGGGGATAACTTTTGGCTTGAGGACGGAGGCCAGACTACTTGCATTGGAGAAAGTTGCGTTGTTGATGACGAGTGGAGTTGAGCGATAATCTGTAAACATGTTCGTTTTATGTCCCGGAAGAGTCCGTTATTCGCTCTTTCCGGATATGCTACATAATGCCAGCTCCTAGATTGCTCCATGATCTTTAAGCGAGGGTCCATCACATCCAAATTGATTATCATGTCCAAGTGAGGATCTTAATATTGTCATCAATAAAAACACTGTTATAATAGTATGATTGTACAGATTGAGTGAAGGGCGAACAATGGAAGGTCAACACTATCGACATCGGCTCAGCAAAGAAAGCATATCATGACCTTTGAAGAAGTCTTTTGTGCCAATTGTACTCCATGAGAAACTTGCTGTGACCAATGAGCCAAATGAGAATTTGACATGATCTTCGAAATCTTTACTATTTGGAGAAGTGTGGCCCGACTGACAGAAGAAGTTACAAGAATTTGAGCATTAAGGTGACCACTGTAGGTCCAAGTGATCTTATGATTGTTGCGACGGATGGGATAAAAGGAAGGTGATGTTATTGAGCTCACTCATAAGACCCTTCTTAGAAAGGAGTCTGGTGAGTTGAATTGATCTCCGACGAGTTTATTTAATCTCTTAGTGAGGAGTTTGTGCGCGCGTAAGTATCTACATATTTGATGTTAATTGCAATCTAATGTTCCAGATCATAGAATTGAAGTCTACCATACAGCGGCCAGGCCAAAATTTAATGTGATCACAGGAGTTAGTTGGAGTCTTGATAGATGCCTAGACGATGTAGCAACAATCTAAAATATATGGCCAGAAGTGCAAGCAATTAGGTCCATTGATGTTGGACTAGTGTGCGCTTTTATAATATTTATTAAGGATAAATGATTGCTAGGTGGACGGGGTGTTGTTGGAAGGAAATATACGTGGATAAATGCAAGAATATACGTGGAGAGAGTGTAGCCTGAGGTAGATGATACCCAACACCGAGATGTTTGGGCTGGCATTTAGTAGAATAGCTACGTGGATCTTTGCTTCTCAGCTCAGGTTTGCTTCCTCAAAGGAATAACAGAATCTTAAAATAGGGGCATGTCTTACCCTACACATTTAGGGTCCCCTCATCAACCTATTATATTAATATATTGATATATTTACCTGGAGTTGTGAAGATGTGTTTAGATTAGATGAAGACGTTCTTGTGCACCGCCCACTGATCATCCTAGATTCATGTCTTATCAAATAGAAGAGCATGAGACTTTACCCGAAATGGAGTCTAACTATTAAGGAAAGGTGGCTAAACCGTTTGCGATTGGATTTCTTTTACTGGTTACATATATGGTATGGCTGGAAGACATAGTTCATGTTCATAAGAAATATGGACATGTAAAAATGTGCGTGGACTATTGTGACTTGAAAAAGACCATTCGTAAGGATAATTTCCCCACTGTAGAACAATGATATGCTTGTGGACATTATTAAAAAATATGGTTCGTTATTTTCATGTAGGCCTTCTCTGTCTACAATCATATAAAGATGATAGAGGAAGACATGTATAAAATAACCTTCACAACAGAATGGGGTGTCTTCCTCTACAAGATGACATTGTTTGGTTCAAACAAGGCTAGAACCACATTGTAAAGGGTCATAATGACCTTTTCATGATTTATTTCACAAAGAAACTCAAGCATGTGCTGAAGACATGATAGCTAAATCCAAGGATCAGGAAGGTCACATTTCTTGTCTATATTGTAGGCTTCAATATCTGCAGTTGCCTACGGCTCAATCCCACTAAGGGTGTGTTTGTTCCGCCAGCGAAGGAGCCGCACGACAAACAACTTTGTACCCGCATATTAACTTTTGTTTGTTGTTCCGTTCAAAATACAAATAAGATACTGCACGGATTAATTAACCACAAAAATCACAGATAGCGTGCCGCTTAAAATATTTGCGACATAGATCAAGTTTATTTGCCACAGATAATTTTTTACCATGGAACCCTTTTAACCGATTTCTTAACACATTAACTGTTATTCAAGTGCAGGGCATAATAGACTTTTTACAAATAAATTAAGGTTATTTGCATGTGTATCAAACGACGGACATCTTACCATCAGGTTTATTTGTCGTTGTTCCAAACAACAATCATCTAACATGAGATTTAATTATCATTGGCTAACTTAGCCACGGAAATTAAACTCATAGGAGTTGCATGCCAAACGCATCCTAAGTGTACTTTTAGGTTGATTCGCTCGATCTTTGGGATTAACTTATGCGTTAACGGGGAATCAAAGTTGATCTAGGAAAAGATAAATTCATACTAAATCAACCACCCTGAGACTAAGAAAGGAATCATGCGGCTTCAGGGTATATTGCAGCTCATCAAGAGGTTCATAGCAAAGATGATACCTATTTGTGTACCACTCTTCAGACTCCTAAGAAAGAATAAAGATAATATATGGAGTAAAAAGTGCCAAGTAGCATTTAAAAAAGATAAAAATTACCTAATGAATCCTCTAGTGTTTATGACATCATAGCCTAGGCAAGCTCCCATTCATGTCTCTATCAATGACGAATCAATTAGAGGTGTCTTAAGCTAGAAAAGTGAAGAAGGAAAAAAGATCATGTCATAAATTACCTCAATAAGAAGTTTTGTAAAGATGAAGTGAGGTATCATACAAGAAGAATTATTGGTTATCTATAGTCAATGCAAATTGTGCCACTACTAGATGAGATACATTTTTCAATGAAACAATTCATTGCACAATACAAGCCCCTCATATACTTATGTTAGAGGTTGATTCTTATAGGTAGATACTCCAAATGACCACTTCTATTATCAAAGTTTGACATATCATATGGGCCTATCAATATGTAATGGAAAAACCATTGCTTGGGCATTTGGTTGACGATTCCCTAAAGGTAGTCAACAAACAAATGTTTGAGCTCCCAGATGAAGACATCGACTAGGCTATTGAAAAGACAAGACAAGAAGAAATAGATGTTGATATGTGGAAGCTCTACTTTTATGGTGTTGTTGTTGACCTAGAGGTTATGCATTGTCCATATTTTGATAGTGACTCAACTATTCCATTCATATGTATCTAATATGTATATTCAAGATTGATCTCAGGTGTTAGGTACATGAAAAGAAATAATTTACACAAGCCCTAGCTTGTCAAAGTTCAAGTCAAAAGCAATGCAAATGTGCTTATAAGTAAATCCATTCAAACGACCTTAGAAGAATTTTGTAATCACTTGTATTGATGATATGGCTTGTAATTAAGATGAGAAAAATATGTGGAACACTTAGTACCAAGTTTTAATCACTTTTTAACTACATTTGAAAATTGATCACAGACTACTGATCGATTGAGTTTCAATCTCGACCGATCCCTTGGATCAATTTTTTAATGTATGCATCATTCGTGTTGTGCTTTCACAGAACTCGACCGAACGACTTACTGACCAAATGTGATTTTAACTGATTGGTTGAGTTTCTAAGGACAAACTCAACTGATAGTTTGAAAATTGTATTTGTCTTTTAGCCGATCGGTCGAGTTACCTTTATTGAATCTTGACTGAATGTACTGTACGGAAAATGCTGAAAAAGTGATTCTAACAGTTGGTGACTTGTTTGGATGAAAATAGATATGTTGCCTTGAGCAAAAATGGCTAGAATTCGACCCTAAGTATTCCCCAACTCAAGGGAGCACCCTCAATTATAAATAAGACCAGATTTCATTCTAAGGTTGCTCATTCACTACACATAAGGTCCTTGCTATAGTTGAGTGTGCTACTACCCCTTGAGCCCCTTTCTCTCTCTAGTTTACACATAATTTCATGATTTGTTAATGAGTTAGGATTATTATAAGAGAGCTCCACCTTTATGCAGGTAAAGCTCTCAATTCTCCACTACTTCCCTATATCATTCTTTCATGAAGAAAAGTTGAAGCAAGCTCCATCGATTGAAGAAGGAGCTGTAGCTGGTCCTCTTCAAGGTTGATGAAGAGGTGGTGATCTTCTCTAGGTGGAGAAGGCAAAGGCTGAAGATCCAAGAGGAGAAGCAAAGTCCTTCAAGGAGGAAGACTTGAGCTTGAATGGGTAAGGCCTAGGTGAAGGTTGAAGATTCAAGCTAAGTGGGTAAGTTCCTTGTTAAGGTGAAAATCTCCTTGTGTTTGGATGGGTAAGTCCTTTGATGGTCTATTGATATAAATCTCTGTGGTGATATAATAGATAAAAGCATTTGCAACGTCCTATAGGTTGATCTCTCTAGGTAGTGGACTGACTCACTTCTAGTTTGAAGTGTGGAACCACTCTACATCCCTTTGTCAAGTATTTGCTATCAATCTCTCTCATCCTTGCTATGTTTGTTAGATAGGACTTCAAATTGCCATTAAATATTTGCTCCTAATTAATATAATTTGAAGGTCTAATATATTTTGTGAGAAATTTTGTAGCTCTATTCACCCCCTCTAGAGCCTTAGATCCAACAAGTGGTATCAGAGCTAAGGACCTTCTCTAACAATCTCCCACAAGACAAGAAGATGGGCGACAACCTACTTGGTTCACTCAACCTAGAGGGAGGCTTCTCCATGCTCCCTCTGGTCTTTGATGGCACCAACTTCCTCTATTGGAAGAGAAGGATGCAGTTCTATATTCAAGGGATGAACTTTGATATGTAGAAGGTGATGGTTACACCTTACAAAGAGCCAACCACAACTGTTGCAACATGGACTGAAGCTGCTCTCACGGAGGCTCAACTCAATGCAAAGACAATTAGCATCCTCTACGCATCCCTCACTCCCACAGAGTTCAACCAGATCTCATCATGAGACACCGCCTATGAGATTTGGGACAAGCTGTGCATCACATATGAAGGCACAATGCAAGTCAAGGAGGCAAATATCTATATGTTGGGCAGCCTCCTAGATAACTTCATGATGGGAAAGAAAGAAGGCATTGCAGAGATGTATTTAAGGCTGAATGTCATCGTCAATGGGCTGGCTGCTTTGGGCACTCATTTGGAAAGAGGCGTCATCAACTAAAAGATCTTAAGAACTCTTCCAAAGAGATGGGAGTCAAAGGTTACCTCTATTGAAGAAGTGAGGAGCCTTGGTGACATCCCAACTGAAGAACTCATTGGCAATCTTCAAGCCCATGAGCCTAGACTTGACAAGCAAGAAGAAGAAGCTAAGCAAGAAGAGAAGGAAGCCAAGAAGATCAAAGATAGTGCTTTCAAAGTATAAGTGGAGGCTTTCATCCTTCAAAAACAACTTACTTGCTGGACTTCCTCTCCCTCCTTTAGTGAAGATGAAGGCCCTAGTAAGCATGAAACCAACTACATCAAGGGCAAGCACTTCAAGGGAAAGCAAGCCTCATCCTCTACTCTAAGATGCTACACGTGTGGTCAAAAGGTGCACTACAAGAGTGAATGCCCAAAGTCAAGAAAGTATCACCATAAGAGCAGATCAAGGAAAGAAGAGGATTACAAGAAGGAGAGAAAGCACAAGAGGAAGGGCAAGAAGGAAAAGAAACACAAGAATGCAACTAATGCAGCTTGGGAAGCTTCATCTTTAAGAAGCTCTAGCTCCAAAGAAGATTGAGAGTGCCACCTTACTCTCATGGCCTCTACAAGTAAAGACATTGGTGAGGTAAGTGAGGTAAGTTTGCATGAATTTCCTAAAGAAGCTATTATTGACATGCTTGTTACTACCCGTTCTTCTTTTGCTACGTGTAAATCTAAAAGAAAATGGTTAGAAAAAATCATTGATGATCTTTATGCTAAGCTTGAAATTTTGGAATTGAATGAGAAAACCAACCTTGAGAGTATTGATAATTTACAAGGGCAATACCTTGATCTTGAGCTCCACTACAATGGGGTTGAAATTGAGAATGATATCTACCTTAAGAACATTGAAAATCTTAAGGAAGAGAACCAAAATTTCCTAAAAGAACTTGAGTTGCTTAAAACTGGAAATGTTGAATTTAAGTTACTTATTGATGCTCATAGAGAAGAGAGAGATGTTTATCTCAAAGATATTCAAATGGTAAATATGAAAATGCTAGGTTTCTTAGTCAATTAAATGATCTATCTTCTAGACCTTTATTGCCTAGTGTTAATGTTGCTGCTATTTCTCTTGAAAAGGATTCATATCTTACTAAATCTTTATGTCTTGAGGCTGATCTTGTGCATGCTAGGGATGACATATCTAGTTTATATTCTACTATTGTTTCTTTGAATGATAATAACCATAGATTAAGATCATCCCTGTAGAAATTCCTCAAAGGGAAGAACTCCCTAAATGAAATCCTTGATCATTCTACCCAACAAAGTGGTACTAGTGGTTTGAGATTCGTAGGGGGAGCCTCAAAGGGCAAGAGTAAGGCCAAAGGTAAGAAAAAGAGCAAGGAAATCCCTTTCTTCATAGGAGAATCTTCGGGAACTAAGAATCTTATGGTTTGTTCTTATTGCAAATGTGATAATCATTATTCCACTTATTGTCCTTACAAGCCTAAGGGGACCAACCCAAAGATGAAATGGGTCCCCAAGCTAACTTCAGATCCTAAAGTTTAAGTTGGAAACCGACATTCTCCTTTCTTGTAGGGAAAAGATAGATGAATTGTTGATAGTGACTGCACAAAGCACATGACGAGTGATGTAAGCCATTTCAACAATTTCACAAAGAAGAAATGATGATCCATCACCTTTGGGGACAACAAGAAAGGTAAGTCAAAGGTGAGGGTGATGTAGGTGAATCCTTATGCATTAAGAATGTTCTTTTTGTTTATGGCATACATCACAATTTAATAAGTGTTAGTCAACTTTGTGATAATGGTTACCTTGTTCTATTTACTACTTTTGAATGTTTGATTCTAGATTCCCTCACCTATAAAATTATATATAAGGGAACTAGAAGTGGTAATATTTATATTATTTTCATTAACTCTATTAAGCCTGTGGTTGGTAGATGCCTTATAGCCTACTCGAATGATATTTCTCTTTGGCACCGCTGACTTGGTCATGTAAATATGCATCAATTAAAGAAGTTGAGCAAAAAGGACTTAGACAAGGGACTTCCTAAATTAGATTTTGAAAAGGATGAGGAATGCCAACCTTGTACACAAGGAAAGAAAACCAAGTCCTCCTTCAAATCCAAAGGAGTCCTTAGCACTAAGAGAGCTCTTGATCTTTTCATATTAATCTATTTGGACCAATGAGAATGCAATCGCTTCATGGTTCCAAGTATTGCGTTATTAATGTCGATGATTTCTCTAGATATACTTAGACCTTCTTTCTCATTTCAAAGAGTGATACACTCGATGTTTCCTCTAATTTTTGTAAATGAGTTGAGAACGAAGCTTCTTGCCAGATTGTTTCCATCCGTAGTGACCATGGGGGAGAATTTGAAAATGAGCTTTTTGAGCATTTTTGTCAAGAATCGGGTTATGCACACAACTTTTCTTCAACTCGAACACCTCAATAAAATGAGGTTGTAGAGAGGAAGAATAAGTCTCTACAAGAGATGGCTAGGACCATGCTTCTTGAGTTTGATACTCCTAAGAAGTTTTGGGTTGAAGCTGTCAGTACCTCTTGTTATGTACAAAATTGTATTTTTACTCATCCCTCGCTTAAGAAAACCCGCTATGAACTATGGCCTAATAGGAAGCCTTCTATCGAGTATTTCCATATTTTCAGATGTCTTTGTTTTTTTTGAATACGAAAGATTCTCTCGACAAGTTTGATTTGAAATCGTATAATATTTTCTTTCTTGGCTATAACACTACTAATAAGGCATATAGAGTTTATAATGTTGATCTTGCTAAAGTAGAAGAATCTACAAATATAAAGTTTATTGAGACTAACCCCTCTATTCCCAAAGATATTGTTTCAAATGATAATGTTGCAAATGAAATAATTCCTATTCTTAAAGAACTCAACATCACCCAAAAGGGAAAAGAGGTGGCTGCTCAAGAAGAAGAAAAAGATGATGAAAAGAAGGATCCAACTCTACGATTTGCAAAGAATCATCCTAAGGAGATGATCTTAGGAGATCCATTTGAGAGAGTGAATACATGGGATGCATTCAACAAAGAGCAAGCCAACAACGCCTTCATCTCACAACTAGAGCCTAAAAATGTCAAGGGAGCTCTTGGGGATGAAGAATGGATCCTAGCTATGAAAGAGGAGCTGGAACAATTTGAGAAGAATGAAGTTTGGACCCTTGTGCCAAGACCAAGTGATAGAAAGATCATTGACACCAAATGGGTCTACCACAACAAGCTAGATGAAAGCGGAAAAGTGGTAAAAAATAAAGCAAGGTTAGTGGCTCAAGGCTACAATCAATAGGAAGGTATTGAATTTGATGAAATATATGCACCTGTAGCTAGACTTGAGTCCATTCGTATGTTGCTTTCTTTTGTTAGTCATAAAAAATTTCTTTTGTATCAAATGGATGTTAAATGTGCATTTTTGAATGGTACAATTGAGGAGGAAGTGTATGTTGCACAACCTCTGGGATTTGAACATGATAGTCTACCTAACCATGTTTATTTTTTGCAAAAAGCTCTCTATGGACTCAAAAAAGAACCAAGGGCTTGGTATGAGAAATTAAAGAACTTTTTGTTAGATCATGGTTATATAATGGGCAAAGTAATTCTACCTTATTTCTAAAGCACACTTTTAACAATTTTCTTATTATTCAAATATATACTGATGATATCATTTTTGGCAGAACTAACCTTGATCTTTGCAAAGAATTTAGTGATCTTATGCAGAGTAAATTTGAGATGAGTATGATGGGTGATCTCACATTCTTCCTCAGCTTCCAAATCAAACAAACAAAAGATGGGAACTTCATCAACTAAGGCAAGTACACAAGTGAGATACTTAAGTGCTTTGGGATGGAGAATACCAAGCTGATGGACACACCCATGTCAAACACCGCTAAACTTGATAAACATGAAGAAGGTGAAAAGGTAGATGAGAAGCTATATAGAGGTATGATTGAAAGTTTACTTTATTTAACTACCTCTAGACCTGACATAATGTTTAGTGTTGGCTTGTGTGCTATATTTCAATCAAATCCTAAGAAATCTCATCTTATAGCTGTTAAGAGGATTCTAAGGTACCTAGACAAAACTCAAAACTTTGGAATATGGTATCCCAAGTCAAGGGACTTTACTCTTACTTCCTATAGTGATGCCGATTATGCAGGCTGCTTGATTGATAGAAAGTGTACAAGTGGCACTTGTTTCGACCTAGGACCATGTTTGGTGTCTTTGTTTTCTAAGAAATAGAGCACTGTGGCATTATCACCCACCGAGGCTGAGTACATTGCAGTCGGGAGTTGTTGTGCCCAGGTCCTATGGATGAAGAAAATGCTCCAAGACTTTAACATTCATTTTGATGCTTCTCCTATCTATTGTGATAATACTAGTGCAATTAATTTGTCTTACAATCCTATATTATATAGTAGAGCTAAACATATAGAGGTTCACCATCACTTGCTTCATGATCACATTGCCAAGAAGGATATTTATATCACGTATGTGGATACAAAAAATCAGTTGGTGGACATTTTCACTAAACCTCTAGCTAGAGAGAAATTTAATTTTATTAGATCAAAATTGCTTATAACCACTTTAAATGAATTTGATATGTCTTCTATCTAGTAGTCATCTATCCTATATGTTTTGCATCTATCTTGATCATCTTTGAGTGCCAATATGCTTAAAAATGCTTTTTCATGTTCATTTTGCCTTGTTTTTCTCTTAATTTTGGGTATTTTTCATAAACACTTGTTTTTTTACAAAATAGTATCCAATGATGAGTGATATGTGCCTAAGTATGTTTAATATACATAATGGACTTGAAAAATAAATTTAATTAGCTTTCAAATGGCTAGAAATTAAGTTTGATGGTTTTACGTAAGGTTGACCATCGGTCGAGTTTCCCCCAGGACAAACTCGACCGATGCATGGGTGAGAGCTTTTTTTAAAAAACGACTAATCATTCGAGTTTCAAACTCACAGAATTTGACCGATCGACGGGCTGAAGCCAACTTAAGTTGGATTCAACTGACTATTCTCCCTCTCAACTAGTGAATATTCAACTGATTCCCATTCTTCTAGCTCTAAGCTCTCAACCCCAGACCTTACATTCCCTGACCTAGCCCTAATCCGACCTAGAGATACCCTCCTAGACCTTCCCCCTTGCTCAACCTTGGTGTGTGAACATTTTTGGTGGATTGGTTTGTGCGTTTGCTCGTTTCTTCTCCTTATTTTTGCCTCCATGGCTTCACATAGATGAAAGAGACCCGCCCCTAGAAATGCACCATCCTCTTCCTCATCCTCTCTCCTGATTCCGTTCGATGAGACCATCTTTGTCTCAATAGAGGCTGTAAATAGGTATACGGATCTTCTTCCTAGGAGTCCTTTTATGTTTAGAGCCCTTTTCAGCCTAGCCCTAGGCGTCAAGCCGTCATCGATCAAGTGGCGAGGTTGCCTTCCGTTCATCACATATCCACCCTGGATGTCGAGCGTGATTGCTTTCACAATTTCATGTCAAGCACAAAAGCAGTTCATGAATTCTATGCAAATTTGTGTTGGAATTACGACTCCCTTGTACCCCCTTCGAATACTCAAGTGATCCTTACTTCCATGATCGATGGGAAGAAATTCCAAATCTCTAAGGATATCCTGAATATTTTCTTTTCGAGAGCCGAGGAGAATGATACCTGGTGTAAGGATTATGGTGAGTATTTTGACATTTTGGATCCTAAAGGTTTCTACAAGCAGAATGAGACCACTCTTCTTGATATCCATCACTATCTGAAGAAACCTGACGTTCTATATAAGAAGAAGAGTACCCTACCCTCCTTCTCCTTAGATATCAAGATGCATATATTAGCCCTAGTGGTCAATTGCAACATCAACCCAAAGAAAAATCAATCAGATATTGCCGAGAACACTGTGGTAATCATGTACTGCATCTTAGAGAATGTCGAAGTCAAGTGGTCTATATATCATCCACCATATGACTTGCTTTGACTCTGGTAAGAACACCCATGGCACCCATCCTCCTTATCCTGCCCTGATTTGTGGTCTTTTCCAGTTCGCCACTGAAAAATCACTCTTCTCCGACTTCCACTACAGACCTGCCAGAAAGGGAGTGTGTATCAGTGAGGCCACCATTTAGAAATCCATGCATATCCTTTCCTCCTCCACACCCGATGCCTCACCCTCTACCTCTCCCTCAGCTGCACCTGCCTCTACCTCTACATGTGCTCCACCTCCTCAACCCTCCCGACCTAGCTGTGCCTCATTCCGTGTGTCCAATGAAGCCCTCATGGGTTACATGATACACCAACAAGCATACAACCTCTAGGTCCAGGAGCATCTGTACCAGGATTTATGTTCAATCATGTCTAACATGAACTTAGCATGTGCACACCCATACCCCACCTACCAGCCGTACCCCGGTAGTGATTATGCATCCTATGCATACAATCATTTCTACCCTATGCTTGAGCCTTCCGCTGCTTCTCCCACACCCTCTGCTGCTGGTGGTCCTGCTCCTGTCTTCCTACCATTACCTACTGGCCCCTTGGCCACTCTACTTGCCAGTCTGGGTGATTTTGCTCCCTCCTTCCCTCAGGCTAATGAGCTTTACACTCTTGGTATGACTTGGGATGATTAGAATGCCCGTTGGTCCAGTCATGGCTTTGGTCCTTCTATGGATGAGGAGATGCCTGACCAGGCTGATGCTGAGACTGCTGCTGCTGATGAGGACGCCAATGAGGATGATGATGATGGTGATAGCTCTGATGGCTTCGCTGGTGACTTCGGTGATGAATACATTGCTATTGCCCCTTCAGACGGAGACGATGACAACACGCCTGATTATGAGGATGATGATGATGCTGTAGACATAGATATCTTAGATGTCTAGATGTTTCTTAGTCTTTAGTATAGTTTGTAGATCATATATATCTTTCTAGGCCATTTTGTATTAAAAACATCTGGTCACATGATCTGAGATGTACTATTTTATCTTTAGCTTTCATCGACTCTCGCTTGTAGTTGCTTTTATGAGAACATGCTTCATGAGTTGTAATCTATCTTTTGTGCACTTTTACTCTTTACTCAGTTATATCTTATGAGTTGGTGCCATATTTCAACATATTTTGATTATGACCTAGCTTGTGTGTTTCTCTCGTATCTGCTTGATGTATGTTATGAGATTGCATGTTTGAATATCTGCTTGATTGTGTTTGAAAAAGACTTATTTGTATGCTCTTTTAGCCCCCCTTACTTTTTGATAATGTCAAAAGGGGGAGAGAAAATTTCAATGTCTTGAAACTCAATCATATTGCTATTATTGTTTATGTGATCCTTTTCTTGTTCATTATATGCTTTGTCATGTGACTTGCTAAAGGACCATATAGTACATGCATGTCATATTGCTTTGTGTAGAAAGAGTAACTACGCAGGTTAAAGAAAGCATAGATTGAGGGGGAGCAATTCACATTGTTCAAATCTTGAATCCCCCTAATTTACAAGGCAAAGGTATACTCTCAATATTCTTTTCAATATGTTTGAGGAATGGTTTGTCATTGTCAAAAAAGGGGGAGAATGTTGACCTAGAGGTTATACATTGTCCATATTTTGATAATGACTCAACCATTCCATTCATATGTATCTAATATGTGTATTCAAGATTGATCTTAGGTGTTAGGTACATGAAAAGAATCAATTTACACAAGCCCTAGCTTGTCAAAGTTCAAGTCAAAAGCAATGCAAGTGTGCTAATAAGGAAATCCATTCAAACGACCTTAGAAGAATTTTGTAATCACTTGTATTGGTGATATGACTTATAACTAAGATGAAAAAAATATGTGGAACACTTAGTACCAAGTTTTAATCACTTTTTAACCACATTCGAAAATTGATCACAGACTGCTAATCGGTCGAGTTTCAATCTCGACCGATCCCTTGGATCAATTTTCTAATGTATGCATCGGTCATGTTGTGCTTTCACAGAACTCAACCAAATGGCTTACTGACCAAATTGTGTTTGCCTTTTAGTCGATCGGTCGAGTTACCTTTATTGAATCTTGACCAAATGTATTGTACAAAAAATGCATAAAAAATGATTCTAACTGTTGGTGACTTGTTTGGATGAAAATAGATCCATTGACTTGAGAAAAAATGGCTATAATTCGACCCTAAGTGTTCCCCAACTCAGGGGAGCACCCCCAGCTATAAATAGGACCACTTGGAGTTCATTCTAAGGTTGCTCATTCACTACACACAAGGTCCTTACTATAGTTGAGTGTGCTACCACCCCTTGAGCCCCTTTCTCTCTCTAGTTTACACATCATTTCATGGTTTGTGAGTGAGTTAGGATTATTGTAAGAGAGCTCCACCTTTGTGCATGTAAATATCTAAATTCTCCACTACTTCCCTATCCCCTTCTTTTATGAAGAAAAGCTGAAGCAAGCTCCATCGAGTGAAGAAGGAGCTGTAGCTAGTCCTATTCAAGGTTGATGAAGAGGTGGTGATCTTCTCCAGGTGAAGGAGAAGGAAAAGGCTGAAGATCCAAGAGGAGAAGAAAAGTTCTTCAAGGAGGAAGACTTGAGCTTGAATGGGTAAGACCTAGGTGAAGGCTGAAGATTCAAGCTAAGTGGGTAAGTTCCTTGCTAAGGTGGAAATCTCCTTGTGGTTGGATGGGTAAGTCCTTTGATGGTCTATTATAGTAAATCTCTATGGTGATATAATAGAAAAAAGTACTTGCAAAGTCCTAGAGGTTGACCTCTCTAGGTAGTGGACTGACTCACTTCTAGTTTGAAGTGTGGAACCACTCTACATCCCTTTGTCAAGTGCTTACTATCAATCTCTCTCATCCTTGCTATGATTGTTAGATAGGACTTCAAATTTCCATTAAGCTTTTGCTCCTAATTAATACAATTTGAAGGTCTAATCTATTTTGTGAGAAATTTTGTAGCTCTATTCACCTCTCTCTAGAGCCCTTAGATCCAATAGTTGTCAACAAAAGTGGATCTAAAATCATAAATGTTTAAGAGGACCCCCATAGTAAATTACTACCCGTGGCCAAAAGGCTCAAATTTGATACCACGAATAACATCTCTAAGTATGAAGCATGTATTATCTGAATTTAAGTATTAAAACACAAATGAGTTTGGAGGTTACATATATTCAAGATTTCATTTCTTATCACCTATCAAGTCAAGGCATCTGGGAGTGTAAATGAGAATTTGACTCCATATGAATAATATTTGACATCTTTAGCATCAAAGATCAAATATATCATCTTTACTTTCATGAACTAGAGCATGAATGCATTTGTACGTACCCTGCATAGCCTATCCTCTAGGACTGAACTAATGAAAGAATATGAATACACTATTGGAATGCAGACATTCCCCCATCCAACATAGTTCATGAATATTGTTACAATAGAAGAACCTAAAGCAGATCCTTGATTTTCAACATCAAGTGGCACCTAGAAGGACACTTTTTTTTTCCAAAGTCACCACAAAATATCACAAGAAAATGATTAAATGACTGGTCATGAGCAATACAATAGGGGAAAATAAACTATATCATAGGCGACAAAATAAAAAACTATTATGCGAGTTAATATCCAAGAATAAGATATTTTAGTGAAATGTACATGACAAACCTTTTCATACTTACATGAACTTGGTTATGCATTTGAAGAAGATCATTTTCATGGGCTAATATTGGAACATGATCAATATTTGTTTTTGTCGTATGTATACAAGTATAGAAATTTCCAAATATATGCAGATTACATTCATGCTCCATCTGCACATCTAAAAGGCATGGATAAACCATGTCCTATCTCAATTTGAGGAATTATAAGAAGAGGGAAGATACATACAAAGTCTTCAAATTTCCATTATCATAAATGTCTCCATTAAATTACTTGGGATGCATCCTCATCCAGTTCCATTGCTAATCAAGTGATTAAGATCATCTACAAAGCATCATATGCAAATATGGCATTCCACAATAAATCATCCATGACAATGGGACTAACTTCATCACCAAAATGGTTGAATAGTCTCTATCTCACAAAGATTGAGCATCATCACTAATCTCTGTATCGACAACAAATAAATGATGCAATGGTAGTAGAAAATGAACTTGATCAAATATTAAAGAAGACCATGAACATATCTTAATACTGACATGAAGAATGTTGCTAGCACTTTAGGTGTATCACACTTCAATCAAGATGTTAATGAGATTCACTCCTTACTCCCTAGTCTATGGGATGGAAGCAGTCTTACCTATAGAATAGGATGTTCATTCACTCAAGGTTCTACAAGAAGATGGCATTCCAGAAGAAGAGTGGGTCTCCAATTGCATATATTGCCTCATTATTCTAGAAGAACACATATTCCAAGCCCTCCACCATGTCACATGTTAAAAAGAAATAACATGAATAGGGAATTCAAATGGAAGTGTAACTAAGACTTTCTCAAGAAGGATACCTAGTACTCAAGGTCATGGAAAAGTAGATTCTAATGGTAGGTTCCACCCTAAGTGGGAAGGGCTTTCGACTATGTGATAATGTGTCTCTAGGAAACACACTCTAATTATGTGACATGGACATACAATTTTTTATAAAAAAACAAAATTTTCAAGTGCTTCTACTCCTAAGTGGACTTCTACTGGCTGCATGTCTTGTTTTAGTTTAAGCTTCTTTGCACGTTTTATCTTCTCGGATGTCTTTCATCCTATAAATCTTTATGAAAAAATCACAAAAAATATAAAATCCTCATGCTTCCATTGATGTTTCTAACCATGGAACAAATTATAGAAATAAAAAAACTATGGATTTAGGGATATTAAAAATATGGTTGTGGCTAATCATCGCAATGTGCAAAAGCTTGCAAAAGATAGCTTGTTTTGTTTTAAAGAATAAAGTTCATAACTTCATACAAAAACTTCCAAACAGAGGCAACAAGAGTGAGAGACCAAAAGATTATGAGTAAAAGTATCATACACAACACTTTAGTAGGAGGAGAAGGCTTTTAGACCACCCAACCATGGCAATGACCTTTGTTAAACATGCAACTACCACCAATCATGCCAAAGTCCACACCAAAAATATCTATTCTAGCGACCATTATTGATAATGCTTAATACATGGTTCCACATCCCGCAGTAGAATCCACAATAGAGGACTAATTTCTAGTATCATATATGTGACCCCAATCGCTGAAAGAGTGAGATTACTCAAAAGTAAATCAAAACCAAAGCTTAAGCATATTATCATACACATAAGACACATAGAGATCTCACAATAAATTTTCCATAAAACACCATAAACAACTTTCCTATTAACAATAGATTCACGATAGGTTACATACGTCATTACATCATTGTCATAGTTTACAAGACTTTAATCAACAAAAACTCTAAGGGCCACAACCACAAGGTCACAACAAAAAGGAATCAGTATAACCTCTCCACACATGGTATTACTATAGAGCATGTACATAAAGTATTAAAACATTCATAACCTTGACCCTAATGGACGAGCATGCATGTCGATATCCAAGTCCAAAAAATGATACCATCAAAAACATGCCCACCTAGACCTAAGAGTATAAAGACAGCTATGACTCTATCCCTACATACTTTATCTCTGGAGGAGGTCACAAAACCTCAACTACCTCTGAGATCACTTAATGCAAACATCACCCACCTCTTGATCTTAAAGCCTTCTCACTCCTCATTGATTTTCTCTGCCATTGTGGAGATAGTTGAGATGCTCACCTAAAAAGGTGTGAAAAATTACAGTGATGAGATGCCAAGTTCCAATGATATGGTATAACATCTGAAACGTCTATTACTTATGAGAGATACATAACATATGAATGAGGAAGGGAATAAAACTCATAAGTAATGCTATGCCCAAAGGCATACCCTTATCGATCCTTTTTGGCATCAATTTTACTTGCAAGAAGGATAAGTAACACAAATATACCTTGGATAAACAAATAATAACTCATACAATGTGCAATCATGTTTAGTATCAATTAATCCTAAACAATTATACAACACATCTGCTCTATATTTTAGATGTGCAGGGCTGATCAGGGCATGCCACACAACCAACTAACTTGATGTTGTTCAACCATCTTAGGAATCTATAAAGGGTGGGACCCAAAAAGGAGATCCACTCATTAATTAATTGAGGAATGAATCCATCCCATCCAAACACACTTATAAGTATGACAAAGAATAATAACTTTAATTTCTCAAATATGGTATATATGAAACAAAGTCTATAATTAGCAAAAAAAGATCTAACTATTAAAAATTATTATCATTGTAATACATACATGCTCCTCACCTCAAGAGTGATTTTTCAAAAGTGAAAAGTACATCAAAATATTATTAGACTAGTTTCAGAGGGCCACCTAGCCACCCCAAGATATCCTCAACTCCAAACTCCTTCAAATGATATTACTGAGTCATGATCCTATAAAATATCTACACTTGAATGGTTTAAGATCAACATACAAAAACAAGTAAGCAAAATTATGGGTCAATAAATACTAAGTATGTGCCCAATATAGTGTATTTAGATATTATATAATAGAAAAATGCAACAAAGGGGGTTCCTATACAAGAGGGGGCTATCAGGAAGTAGGTTAGTTCAATAAAGTTAAACAAGAGAATGATCATCAAAATAATGAGGAATATATGTTGGTATGTATGCCCAAAGATCCAATTACATGATGATTGTAATGACATAACGTGTAAACTATTTGATTAATAATAAAGACAATTTTCCAATTTATTTTGTTTCATTCAGTTATGAGATAATGATGTAACATAATAAATGTCTAAAGAATGATATTACCCAATGACGTATGTCTTTGGGTTGAGGACCTAAATGATGAGATCATATAGATGTCAAGAGTATACACATTCTTGTAATGTCCCTAGTGGGATGTTACCGTGGAAGGCTAATAGAAAACAATAATACTTAACACTAGTGTGTATGTTGGTTGATGACAAAATGTCATTAGTTATGATATGTTATATCAAACCAAACACATAGATACTTGTTAGAGAATAGTGTATCAGACAAACCCACCTTTAGAGTGATACATGGAAACTATTATTTTTATTCAGAGTCATTTCTCATAGTGATGGTGGTGATTGTGGTTCTTTGACCTAAAATCACTGCACTCATCACATGTCGTTCAATGTACTTTGACATCATCCACCATCATCCTAAATAAAGGTTGCCATAAAGGTGGTGCTCGAATGCATTGTGACACATGAGGATGACTGTGAGTGATGTAGATGGGATTTGTACCTCCTATAATAGTTTGATATCCTGGACACTCAATAAGTGAGACTAAGAAATACATGGCTATTTTGGTTTGAGTGAATATGTGATATTGAGCTTAAACATATCTTAGACAATAAGCTCTAGTTCAATGAACATGGATTGAACGTTGAAGATGATGACAATTCCATGCCTCAAGTTCAATCTGGATATGAGAGACAAATGGACTATACAATCACTGTAACACCAATCACATATTGTAGGTTGGAGTTGTTATCCAACTTCTCCAATTACTTGGGTAGAAATGAAGTCTTTCTAGATACCAATCATTGCTTGTGAAATCATAATATGATTATGAATATCACTACCAACGTAATTTGGAGCCTACCGGGTCACACACAAAGGATGTATTGGAATAGGAATATAATTATGAACATGATTGGAAATGTTTTGAATCAAATTGATTACTAAAATGTTTAGGTAATCTGCTAGAATAATGTTGGAAGATAATATGAGTTAATTGATTAAATTATTTAAGCCAATTAATTAGATTTAAATTTTAAGTTAGCTAGTTAATACTAAGCAATTGACTAGAGCCAGATGACGAAAATTAATCAATTAATATGATTAATTGGTTAATTGATTCCAGAACATTCTTTTAACAGTCCACGAGTGACTCATTTTAAACATAGCTGCACACCCTTTGTTTACCCAAGGGTTTTGGGAGACCCTACTTCCTTTCCTATGCTATTTATAAGGGTATGACAACTAGATTTTATAGGAGACACTCTTGTGCATGAACCCTAGCTGTCATCATTCCCAAGAGAGAGAGAGAGAGAGAAGAAAAGCAATTATGATACTAGCATGTCATCAAATAGAAGCCTACTCCTTCCCGCCGACTAGAGAAGTATGACGTGGAGTTCCAGTCCATCTACGTGGACAAAGTAAAGATGCATACATTGATCGCCTTCTTTCAGAGGATGTCAACAATGACCATCTATGCACAAAAAGGATTACACACGTCACCATGTGAAGGGACATAGCTGGACTTGCTTCATGACAATGTATATTCCATGCACCCTTTTTTTGAATAAATTGTTGCCGATAAGATCCGCTAGTAGGGTATGTGGAGAAATTTTTATTATTTCTGTTGTGTTTATCGCCTCTACAAAACCCAACAATATGCACATTAGATCTATAAAGAATATAGAGAGTGTAACATCCCTGACCTGGGTTATGAGTCAATCCTAGGTGTTTTGCCTAAATATGTAATTAAATCTTTGTGATTAACTCTGAGCATGTAATTAAGTTTCTCAGAAACGTATATTTCAGTATTTGCTCCTTTTTATTTAAAGTTGTAGCATTGTTTTGATATACAGGGACCTATGTGCAATTTACCCAGTTGAAAGGGGTAGCTTGCAATTTGCACATGATGAGATGTTCCTCTGATGTTGAGACATCATGAGAATCTCTTTGGCAAAGTTTGAGGGATTTCCCAAGCTAGAGCACCAAGGTGCAGCTGTGGAAGCAATCCCAGGGCTTGAAACCCTAATTTGGGGTAAAATGCAATTTACCCAAATAAAGGGATGCAATTTGTAAAGAATGTCATATAAAGTATCTTTTTAGACTCTCGCCATCATTTAGAGAATAAATTATGAGGAATTCACCTCAATTGAGTTATCAAGTTAAGAAATAGGCTTTGTGATTGAATAATCAGGGTATATGTGCAATATCCCTTTAAGTATGAACTTTATTATTAGATTGTTCTTCCTTGCCTTCTTTTCTATAACTTAAGATAAGGTTTGTCCTTAGAATAAAGAGGAAGGGACGAGCAAGTAATAAAGGAAGGACTTAGTTGGAATTAAGGGAAACTTATGAACTAATGTTGAAAATCCTACCCCATGTATATAAGCTCTCCTTCCCTTAGTTGCAAGGGAACTCACCCTTCGTTCCCTTACTGTTTCATTTCACCAAAGACGACCAAGGACTGCCTTGGAGCTAAGGAGGACGACCAAGGGGTGCAAGGTAGGTTTAAACCCCTCTTCTTGCCTAATTCCATGGTTAAAACTCGAATTCAAGGTCATCTTCATGGCTAACTCTTGAAACCCTACCTTTCTAGCCGTCTCTTTTCATCCTTCCTTGGAGTTTTCACCTTGGCCAACCTGTGGGAACTCAAGGACGCCATTAGAGCTTGGAGCTTGAAAGCTTGGAGCTCAAGAAGCAAGCTTTAGGCGGGTTTTATAACTCTAAACCTATGCTTTACTATGTGCATCTTTATATGCGTTTTAATGATAGCTCTTAGTGTTTCCCTACTTTTCCCTGCTATTTTGCAAGCAAACCCGTGGGATATCTGTACTGTTCTTGATCTAGAATATGAAGGCGTGATTTTCAAGAAAAACCCACCGCTTTTCTTTTCCTTAAACGGTCCTAACAGTTTGCTCTCTCGGACTCAAGACCGCGAGGTGAGCAAATGGTCTCGAGACCGCGACAGGGAAAACGGTCTCAAGACCGTTTGGCCCCGTTGACCGAGCGTGGACCGTATACGAAATCTGTTCCTAATTATATAGGCTAAGTACCCTCAAAATTTTAGAGACTAACTACAAAGGAATCAGGAGATATGACCTTTTTAAGTCACAACTTTAAATGAATTAATTGCTGATTTTCAAACGGTCTGAATTTGCCTTTTTGGGCAAACGGTCTCAAGACCGTGTAAGGTCGTTGACGGAGCATTGACCATATGATATTACTGTTCAAAATTATGTTAATTAACAACTCACCAAGTTTGATGGTCTAATTCCAAACGGGCTAAGAGTTGAAGGGTGAATACTAGGGCTAACCCTAGATAAAATCAGTACTGAAATTATGGTGACCTAATTAGGGTTTTTAGGGTTGATTGACCTAAATGGTCTCAAGACCGTTTGGGGGTCACCAAACGGTCTCAAGACCGCGAGGGCAATCAACCAAGACCTTTTGGAGGTCTGGGGTCAAGATTTGTTGACCAATTGAAGGTACTTTTACACCAAGTTACATTGCAATTAAATATTGATATAATCATCAACTCAATTTGTTCAACCTTGATGAATCTGCACTAGAATCCAAAAATTGGATGGGCAAACGGTCTCAAGACCGTTTGGAACTCATCCAAACGGTCTCAAGACCGAGAGGACAATCACCCAAGACCGTTTGAAGGTCTAGGGTTGAGTAATTTGACCAATTGAGGACCCAATTGCAAATAAGTTATTAATTTAATCAAAATTCTGTTTTGTGGTTCAATCATGGTTCAACCCCTATCAAATCACCTTAGACTTTGATGAAATCTTGGACAAACGGTCTTAAGACCATGTGGGGTCCACCCACATGACCTCAAGACCGTTTGGGCCAAGTTTGGGCCCAATTGGAGCTCAATTGAAGGGTTCAACCTTGTGTTGATGCACACTGTTGAGTGTTGATGGGTGAACATTGATAGACCCTAATTGAATCGATTTCGACCATAATTGGTAAACCATTATGGGTCAATTGAATGACCAAGTGATCAAGCATAATCTTAATTGACTCAATCCATAAGTGGTCAACATATCTTTGACCATTTGAGGGCTTCAACATGGGTTGACATTATCAGTTGCATCTTTGAGCCTTGTTGAAGGACCAAGCGGCTGAGACCAGGAGAGCCTCGCGGTCTCAAGACCGTGAGAGGGCTCGCGGTCTCAAGACCGTGAGGGGGCTCACGGTCTCAAGACCGAGAGGAGGCTCGCGGTCTCAAGACCGCGAAGGGCCTCGCGGTCCTGAGGTCAAAGAAGGGCAAACGGTCTTCATGACCCTCGCGGTCTCAACTCAAATTGGTCTTCGCGGTTTCAACATTAACTTGAACCAATGGGAGGCTTCGCGGTCTTGAACCCTTGAAGAGGCTCGCGGTCTTGAAGCCTAAGGGGGCTCGCGGTCTTGGGGTTAGAAAGAGGCTCGCGGTCTTGGAGGGTCAAAGTGGGCAAACGGTCAACACTTTCAACCAATCTCAACCCAATTGATGGTTAATGATTGAAATCAATCAATGTGATTCAAGGTTGACCTCATTCAATCATTTGATGATGTAAATGGTTCAATGTTGCCCAAATCAAACCCTAATGATAATATAGGATAGTAAGGGGTTATTTGACTAAGGTTTTTGACCATGATAATGATCAATGGGGTGAATTACCAAAATACCCCTGAAGGGTCAATTAAGTTATACCTTGCTCAATTCAAACCCTAATTACATGAGAATGATGTTTTTAGTCATAATGACTCTATCCAACTTGATCTAGTGTAATGTTACTATCAACCATTAGTATGATGAAAGAGAGAGTACTCTAGAGAGAGAAAGTAACTCTAATCACATAATGATGATGTTTTTGGCTATGATAGCCTATGATGCCTCAATCCAACCTGTTTTAGAGTGATGTTGACATCACCTAACATTATGATGAGAGAGAAAGTACTTCTAGAGAGAGAAAGTACTTCTAGAAAGAGAAAGTACCCTTTTTAAGTGGAAACTCGAGTAAAGTATCTCCAATGCACATAAATGAGCATAATTAGGGTATGATCCACCCGTGTGAGATCATAGAAACCCTAATTATGATAAATGATGAACCTTTAACTAATCCAAGAGTATCGATGAAGATGTTACTCATACATGATGATGTCATGAGTTTAATTCACCTTGATATGAATAGTAAACCCTAATTCAAGGGTGATGACATGTAATGTGAATAGTAAACCCTAATTCAAGGTGATGACATGTAATGTGAATAGTAAACCCTAATTCAAGGGTAATGGCATGCTGTTGAGTATTAAACTCTATTTGATTTGAATTAGAGATTTAACTCTTATGACAAGAGTAGGAAGTACATTCCTTATTGTTGCATTACCTTTATCAGATGTATTAACCATGTAGGTTCTGATATGAAGGTAATCATATCCAGGTATGGATGTTGATGTTATATTCATTAAAGGCATGTTGTTAGTCTTATGAATAAGTAAAGTAATCTGATGCCTTGCCAGTGGCATCCTATGCTGATACTGGGCTATGAGAGCCATAAATACCATCAAGGTCATGCCTTAGAGATGACTTGTGATGAGGATAATGAGAAATGATGATTGATATGAGTTAGGCCTGTTACATTTAGTATTCTTCTTTTATAGCTGCTATGCTATTGTTATTGTTTGCAAAACAATGTATGCTGTTAAAGAATACTGAATGTACCTAACTAATCAAGTATAATGTAGAGCCCTGATCATAGATCCATCATTGTCAGAAATTAAATGATGGTGAAACAGGTTTTCCTCAGGGAACTCCTGGAGCACATACTTTTGAGTATGTGGGGTACATGGATGTGTAGAACCTTACATCCTAGTGTAGGAAAGTGATGTAGATGTGTAATCCATCCATCCTTCACTATAGTTCCATACCGTATCAGTGGTAGGTAAACATGAAACCTCCTGATGACGAAGACAACACAGATATCCGTATCAGTGGTAGGTAAATATGAAACCTCCTGATGACGAAGAGAGTACAGAACGCCACTGTGACTCTAGAATAGCGAAGGACCAGTTTACCCTGGTGAGCTATAGTAGTAGAGACACGAGATGTCCTACAAGTGATCCTCTTACTGACTGAGGAAGGTGAAGGTCATGAGAATCCGGCTCTCTTAATGACCTATGTATGATACTGATGCGGCTTCTCAGCAATCAGTTGGAGTATGAGTGGTAAGCCTCATCTCCACAGGGCATAATGTTGTTTGTAAAACATAATCAACCATATAGTATAACTTGTTAGAGATAACTCCAAGTTAGTTGATTGATGTTACATTGCAATAGTGTTTATATTCTCCATATCTCCTAAATGGTTGAGATTTTGTTATACCTGCAACTGTTACAGAATGCTTTGAAGGCTTTACTGTTTAAAATATTCTTTGATGTTATAATAAAGCTTCTGGCGAAGAGTTATAACTCTCGCTGGGACAATTATGTATAATTGTCTCACCCCGTAGGCTTCAACTTTTTAGGTGGACGTCGGAGACGAAGGAACCAGCCTACAGGTGACTAGTCTCAGCAGCAGCAGCACCAGGGGCAGTAGTAATCTCAGGTGGAGATTTGTCCTGCCATGTGGTGTAGTTAGAGTCAGTCCTATGTGTCCTCTGTACTCTCAGGTCTTGGAGTCTTTTGTATAGTGATCTTGAGATTTTGTATCTTGATATATATAATTAATCGAGAAGTAATTATCCTGAGATGTAAATAGTTTATCTCTCTTTATGAAAGAAGCTTTTATGGATTCAAGCTCTTATCACGAAAAGTTTTAATTTCCCGTGATTTTTGTCTTCCGCTGATTACCGATTCGCTTCCGCTAAGTTTTAATCGTGTTTATGTTATGGTTTGGAGATCAGAGCCCACAAGTAGTGGTATCAGAGCTCCAGGTTCAGTTGAGTCTACAGAGGCATAGGACTTAGGATGTCGAGTCTACCTTTAGTACTCCTTCCTTATCTAATAGAATCTTCTGCTCCTCAGGAGAAGAAGATACATAAGAATGTCGGAACATCGTGATGAGCACGTGGCAGAGAGTAGTGCTAGTGCACCTCGAGGCGGTGCAAGAGTTCCGAGAATAGAACAACCTGCACCTGAGTCACCAAGAGAGCCACCCCAGTTCGACCCAGCTGACATGAGTGATCCAGCTATACAGACGATGTTCGGGCAGTTTATGACTGCCATGACACATATAACCGATAGGATGCCCATTCCTGCACCTAGGGCACCTGTCCAACCTGAAGCACAAGGTATCGGTAAGACGTTCGAATGACTTCGTCGTGTCGGAGCTACCGAGTACTTCGGAACTGCCGACCCTGCAGATGCTGACTTATGGTTGACAGAGTTGGAGAAGGCTTTCAGGATTCTTATGATTCCGGAAGCTGAGAAGGTTAGACATGCTGTCTATCTTCTCAAAGGCAGTGCTGGTCACTGGTGGAACATGGAAGAGCAGAAGAGACCTGGAGTAGAGTTCTCATGGGAAGAGTTTCGTCGGGAATTTATCAATAGATATTTTCCAAAGACCTTCCTAGATGAGAAGATCTCTCAGTTTGAGAAACTAAGGCAGGGTATGATGAACATTAGTGAGTATGAAGCTAAGTTTATGGAGTTGTTGCAGTTCTGTCCTCACATGGCTGCTACGGATGAGGAAAGAATCAGAAGATTCGAGAAGGGTTTGAATTCTGATATGTCAACCCCTGTGTCTGCCTTAGAAAACAGAGAGAGATTCTCTACCTTCGTTGAGTCAGTCCGAAGGATAGAGAGATCTGTGGTTGAGAAAAGACAAACCCATAAAAGATATCCACAGTTCCAGGGTTCTTCATCTAGGGATTCCAAGAGACCTAGATTCTCTGCACCTAACCCTCCACCACCCAGATTGAGTTTTCAAACTCAATGGACACCAATCAGAGGTAGAGGACGGAGTCAACCGCTTCAAGGGACGCACAGTTCTGCATCAGTGTCAGTTACTGGACCACCCAGACCACAGAAACAGGAGAAGAGTTGCTACAACTGTGGTAAGGTGGGACACTTGATGAAGGATTGCCGTTCTAGGCCTGTCGGTGTGACACAACAACCTCCGAGACAGAATCAACAGGGATCTCAGAATAGACAACATCAAGGAGCAGCTCGAGGACGTGGACAAGCATCTCAAGCTGGATCATCAACACCACCTCAACACCAGGCGACTGCGAGGTTCTATGCTATGAACCCACCTGAGGCAGTGGTCAATCCACGGGTAGTGGCAGGTCAGATGAAACTTTTATATTCTGATATGTCTATATCCTGTGTTGTATCCGTTCTGATTGATCCGGGTGCTACGCACTCTTTCATCACTCGTGAAATGATTCGTAACTGCAATGTGACTGTTAGTCATAGAGCAGATAGTTTGTTGTTAGAGACTCCGTTGAGTGGGTCTGCCGTTTTGCAGGAGGTATGTTCTCCCTGCATCCTTTTCTTTTCTGACCATCGCATTCAAGTGGATCTTATACCACTTGATATGCAGGGATTTGATATAATCCTTGGGATGGATACCTTAGAAAGGTATAGAGTTGTCTTGGATTGTGAGTCCAAGTTGGCTGTGTTTGCTGATGAAAGCAACACATGGATCTTTCAAGGAGAAAGAAAGATTCTGCCCACCTGTCTTGTATCGGCTATGGTTGCTGATAAGCTGTTGAGGCAAGGATGTTATGCATTCTTAGCCCATGTGGTAGATGTTACCAAGGAAAGGACCAACCCTGCTGAAGTTCCCATAGTCAGGGAATTCGAGGATGTGTTTCCTGAAGAACTTCCTGGTATACCACCACCTCGGGAGATTGACTTTGAAATCAATCTGATTCCAGATACGAAACCCATAGCTCAAACTCCGTATAGAATGGCTCCTTCCGAGATGGCAGAACTCAAGAAACAGCTTCAAGAGCTACTTGAGAGAGGTTTTATCTGACCGATTACTTCACCTTGGGGTGCTCCGGTCTTGTTTGTTAAAAAGAAAGATGGATCAATGCGGTTATGCATCGACTACAGATAACTCAATAAAGTGACAATAAAGAATAAGTATCCTCTGCCGAGGATTGATGATCTCTTTGACCAGTTGTGTGGTGAAACAGTCTTTTCAAAAATAGACTTGAGGTATGGATATCATCAACTCCGTATTAAGGATAGTGACATATCCAAGTCTGCCTTTAGGACAAGATATGGTCACTATGAGTTCACGGTTATGTCATTTGGACTAACCAATGCACCAGCTGCATTTATGGAACTCATGAATAGAGTTTTTCGACCTTTCCTTGATCAGTGTGTTGTCGTCTTCATAGATGACATTCTGATTTACAGTAAGGATGCTCAGCAGCATGAGCAACATCTTCGCCAAGCTTTGACCTTGCTAAGAGAACATAAGTTGTATGCTAAGTTTAGCAAGTGTGAGTTCTGGCTGCCGGAGGTATCTTTTCTTGGACATATAATATCCGCCTCGGGAATTCGTGTTGACCCTACAAAGGTAGAATCTGTTCTACAATGGGAACAACCGAAGACACCGACAGAGATTCAAAGTTTCTTGGGGTTAGCTGGCTATTATCGAAGGTTCATAAAGAACTTTAGTTCTATAGCTTTACCTTTGACCAAGTTAACCCGGAAAGATGTTCCTTTTTCTTGGAGTGATAAATGTCAACAATCTTTCCAGTTGCTGAAGGAGAGGTTGACAAGTGCACCTGTATTAGTGCTACCTGAACAAGGAAAAGGATATGTAGTTTTCTGTGATGCTTCCAAGAATGGACTTGGATGTGTGTTGATGCAGGATAAACAAGTGATTTCTTTTGCTTCCCGACAGCTTAAGAAACACGAGGAGAATTATCCAACACACGATCTGGAGTTAGCAGCTGTGGTTCATGCTTTGAAGATCTGGAGACATTATCTCTACGGAGAGACATTCCAGATTTTCACAGACCACAAAAACCTTAAGTATATCTTCTCTCAGCATGAGCTCAACATGAGGCAACGTCGCTGGATGGAGTTAATCAAGGACTACGACTGTACAATTGATTACCATCCAGGTAAGGCCAATGTTGTTGCAGATGCCTTGAGTAGGAAATCAGCAACATCAACCATGAATAGAGCACAACTAAACTCTTTAGTATGCTCTAGGAGAGATATGCTTATCTCTTTAAGGCAAGACAATGTACAGTTGAAAGTGTCATTGCTAGCCGGTTTGTTAGCTGAGATGCATATTAAACCTACCCTAAGAGAGTAGATTAAAGAAGCACATCTAGGTGATGCTGCAGTTCAACATATAAGATCTGAGTATGGAAATGAGAAGCAAGATGGGTTTCATGACTCAAAAGATCAAGTAGCTTGTTATAATGGAAGAATGATAGTGCCGGATGTGGACAACTTAAGGAAGTTAGTCCTGGAAGAAGCCCATTCTTCCATGTATGCTATGCATCCAGGGAACACCAAGATGTATCGGAATTTGAAGGATCTGTATTGGTGGCCTGGGATGAAGAAGGATGTTGCAGAGTTTGTTCTGAGGTGCCCTGTGTGTCAGCAAGTTAAAGCTGAACACCAGAAGCCTGCAGGAACAATGCAACCTTTACCCATATCACAGTGGAAATGGGACCATGTGACCATGGACTTTGTTGTTGGCCTACCCAGGACAAGCAAAGGACATGATTCCATTTGGGTAATTGTTGATAGGTTGACTAAGACAGCACATTTCTTACCTATCAAAACAACCTATTCTGCTGAAAAGTTATCAGAGTTGTATGTTCAAGAGATAGTGCATTTGCACGGAGTTCCTGTCACAATAGTTTCTGACAGAGGTCCTCAATTTACCAGTCGTTTTTGGGAACAGTTGCACAGTGCCTTAGGCACTAAGCTAAAGTTTAGTACGACCTTTCATCCACAGACTGATGGACAGTCGGAAAGGACCATACAAACCTTAGAAGACCTGTTGCGAGCATGTGTTCTCCAGTTCACCGGAAGTTGGGATCTACACCTAAGCTTGATAGAGTTTGCCTATAACAATAGCTATCAGCATAGTATTGATATGGCACCTTATGAAGCCTTATATGGTAGATGTTGTAGATCACCCTTGTGTTGGTTTGAGACTGGTGAGCACCAGTTGTTAGGTCCTGACCTGGTGCAGCAAACCACAGAAAAGATTAAAGTTATACAACATAAGATTAAGACTGCTCAGGATAGGCAAAAATCTTATGCTGACAAACGTCGTAGACCCTTAGAGTTCCAGGTTGGAGACAGAGTGTATCTCAAGGTCTCTCCTTGGAAAGGGGTCCTTCGTTTTGGAAGAAAGGGGAAGTTAGCTCCTAGATATATGGGGCCTTATCCAATCATTGAACGGATTGGAAAGGTAGCATATAAACTAGAGCTTCCCCCAGAATTACAGAGGTTACATCCTGTGTTTCACATTTCTATGTTGAAGAAATGTCACCCAGACACCGAGTCAGTTCTACAACCTATGGAGGTAGAATTGAATGATGACATATCCTATGAGGAAGGACCGGTGTCAATCCTTGATAAACGAATTAAAAAGTTAAAGAAGAAAGATATAAGTCTTGTGAAAGTACTCTGGAACCATCGTGGTATTGAAGAAGCCACTTGGGAGTTAGAGGATGAGATGAGAAGGAAGTATCCTTCCCTTTTCTCTTAGTATGTTTTATCGATTTCGGGGACGAAATCCTTGTAAGGGGTGGATAATTTGTAACATCCCTGACCTGGGTTATGAGTCAACCCTAGGTGTTTTGCCTAAATATGTAATTAAATCTTTGTGATTAACTCTGAGCATGTAATTAAGTTTCTCAGAAACGTATATTTCAGTATTTGCTCCTTTTTATTTAAAGTTGTAGCATTGTTTTGATATACAGGGACCTATGTGCAATTTACCCAGTTGAAAGGGGTAGCTTGCAATTTGCACATGATGAGATGTTCCTCTGATGTTGAGACATCATGAGAATCTCTTTGGCAAAGTTTGAGGGATTTCCCAAGCTAGAGCACCAAGGTGCAGCTGTGGAAGCAATCCCAGGGCTTGAAACCCTAATTTGGGGTAAAATGCAATTTACCCAAATAAAGGGATGCAATTTGTAAAGAATGTCATATAAAGTATCTTTTTAGACTCTTGCCATCATTTAGAGAATAAATGATGAGGAATTCACCTCAATTGAGTTATCAAGTTAAGAAATAGGCTTTGTGATTGAATAATCAGGGTATATGTGCAATATCCCTTTAAGTATGAACTTTATTATTAGATTGTTCTTCCTTGCCTTCTTTTCTATAACTTAAGATAAGGTTTGTCCTTAGAATAAAGAGGAAGGGACGAGAAAGTAATAAAGGAAGGACTTAGTTGGAATTAAGGGAAACTTATGAACTAATGTTGAAAATCCTACCCCATGTATATAAGCTCTCCTTCCCTTAGTTGCAAGGGAACTCACCCTTCGTTCCCTTACTGTTTCATTTCACCAAAGACGACCAAGGACTGCCTTGGAGCTAAGGAGGACGACCAAGGGGTGCAAGGTAGGTTTAAACCCCTCTTCTTGCCTAATTCCATGGTTAAAACTCGAATTCAAGGTCATCTTCATGGCTAACTCTTGAAACCCTACCTTTCTAGCCGTCTCTTTTCATCCTTCCTTGGAGTTTTCACCTTGGCCAACCTGTGGGAACTCAAGGACGCCATTAGAGCTTGGAGCTTGAAAGCTTGGAGCTCAAGAAGAAAGCTTTAGGCGGGTTTTATAACTCTAAACCTATGCTTTACTATGTGCATCTTTATATGCGTTGTAATGATAGCTCTTAGTGTTTCCCTACTTTTCCCTGCTATTTTGCAAGCAAACCCGTGGGATATCTGTACTGTTCTTGATCTAGAAGATGAAGGCGTGATTTACAAGAAAAACCCACCGCTTTTCTTTTCCTTAAACGGTCCTAACAGTTTGCTCTCTCGGACTCAAGACCGCGAGGTGAGCAAACGGTCTCGAGACCGCGACAGGGCAAACGGTCTCAAGACCGTTTAGCCCCGTTGACCGAGCGTGGACCGTATAAGAAATCTGTTCCTAATTATATAGTCTAAGTACCCTCAAAATTTGAGAGACTAACTCCAAAGGAATCAGGAGATATGACCTTTTTAATTCACAACTTTAAATGAATTAATTGCTGATTTTCAAACGGTCTGAATTTGCCTTTTTGGGCAAACGGTCTCAAGACCGTGTAAGGTCGTTGACTAAGCGTTGACCGTATGATATTACTGTTCAAAATTATGTTAATTAACAACTCACCAAGTTTGATGGTCTAATTCCAAACGGGCTAAGAGTTGAAGGGTGAATACTAGGGCTAACCCTAGATAAAATCAGTACTGAAATTATGGTGACCTAATTAGGGTTTTTAGGGTTGATTGACCTAAACGGTCTCAAGACCGTTTGGGGGTCACCAAACGGTCTCAAGACCGCGAGGGCAATCAACCAAGACCGTTTGGAGGTCTGGGGTCAAGATTTGTTGACCAATTGAAGGTACTTTTACACCAAGTTACATTGCAATTAAATATTGATATAATCATCAACTCAATTTGTTCAACCTTGATGAATCTGCACTAGAATCCAAAAATTGGATGGGCAAACGGTCTCAAGACCGTTTGGAACTCATCCAAACGGTCTCAAGACCGAGAGGACAATCACCCAAGACCGTTTGAAGGTCTAGGGTTGAGTAATTTGACCAATTGAGGACCCAATTGCAAATAAGTTATTAATTTAATCAAAATTCTGTTTTGTGGTTCAATCATGGTTCAACCCCTATCAAATCACCTTAGACTTTGATGAAATCTTGGACAAACGGTCTTACGACCATGTGGGGTCCACCCACATGACCTCAAGACCGTTTGGGCCAAGTTTGGGCCCAGTTGGAGCTCAATTGAAGGGTTCAACCTTGTGTTGATGCACACTGTTGAGTGTTGATGGGTGAACATTGATAGACCCTAATTGAATCGATTTCGACCATAATTGGTTAACCATTATGGGTCAATTGAATGACCAAGTGATCAAGCATAATCTTAATTGACTCAATCCATAAGTGGTCAACATAGATTTGACCATTTGAGGGCTTCAACATGGGTTGACATTATCGGTTGCATCTTTGAGCCTTGTTGAAGGACCAAGCGGCTGAGACCAGGAGAGCCTCGCGGTCTCAAGACCGTGAGGGGGCTCATGGTCTCAAGCCCGAGAGGAGGCTCGCGGTCTCAAGACCGCGAAGGGCCTCGCGGTCCTGAGGTCAAAGAAGGGCAAACGGTCTTCATGACCCTCGCGGTCTCAACTCAAATTGGTCTTCGCGGTCTCAACATTAACTTGAACCAATGGGAGGCTTCGCGGTCTTGAACCCTTGAAGAGGCTCGCGGTCTTGAAGCCTAAGGGGGCTCGCGGTCTTGGGGTTAGAAAGAGGCTCGCGGTCTTGGAGGGTCAAAGTGGGCAAACGGTCAACACTTTCAACCAATCTCAACCCAATTGATGGTTAATGATTGAAATCAATCAATGTGATTCAAGGTTGACCTCATTCAATCATTTGATGATGTAAATGGTTCAATGTTGCCCAAATCAAACCCTAATGATAATATAGGATAGTAAGGGGTTATTTGACTAAGGTTTTTGACCATGATAATGATCAATGGGGTGAATTACCAAAATACCCCTGAAGGGTCAATTAAGTTATACCTTGCTCAATTCAAACCCTAATTACATGAGAATGATGTTTTTAGTCATAATGACTCTATCCAACTTGATCTAGTGTAATGTTACTATCAACCATTAGTATGATGAAAGAGAGAGTACTCTAGAGAGAGAAAGTAACTCTAATCACATAATGATGATGTTTTTGGCTATGATAGCCTATGATGCCTCAATCCAACCTGTTTTAGAGTGATGTTGACATCACCTAACATTATGATGAGAGAGAAAGTACTTCTAGAGAGAGAAAGTACTTCTAGAAAGAGAAAGTACCCTTTTTAAGTGGAAACTCGAGTAAAGTATCTCCAATGCACATAAATGAGCATAATTAGGGTATGATCCACCCGTGTGAGATCATAGAAACCCTAATTATGATAAATGATGAACCTTTAACTAATCCAAGAGTATCGATGAAGATGTTACTCATACATGATGATGTCATGAGTTTAATTCACCTTGATATGAATAGTAAACCCTAATTCAAGGGTGATGACATGTAATGTGAATAGTAAACCCTAATTCAAGGTGATGACATGTAATGTGAATAGTAAACCCTAATTCAAGGGTAATGGCATGCTGTTGAGTATTAAACTCTATTTGATTTGAATTAGAGATTTAAATCTTATGACAAGAGTAGGAAGTACATTCCTTATTGTTGCATTACCTTTATCAGATGTATTAACCATGTAGGTTCTGATATGAAGGTAATCATATCCAGGTATGGATGTTGATGTTATATTCATTAAAGGCATGTTGTTAGCCTTATGAATAAGTAAAGTAATCTGATGCCTTGCCAGTGGCATCCTATGCTGATACTGGGCTATGAGAGCCATAAATACCATCAAGGTCATGCCTTAGAGATGACTTGTGATGAGGATAATGAGAAATGATGATTGATATGAGTTAGGCCTGTTACATTTAGTATTCTTCTTTTATAGCTGCTATGCTATTGTTATTGTTTGCAAAACAATGTATGCTGTTAAAGAATACTGAATGTACCTAACTAATCAAGTATAATGTAGAGCCCTGATCATAGATCCATCATTGTCAGAAATTAAATGATGGTGAAACAGGTTTTCCTCAGGGAACTCCTGGAGCACATACTTTTGAGTATGTGGGGTACATGGATGTGTAGAACCTTACATCCTAGTGTAGGAAAGTGATGTAGATGTGTAATCCATCCATCCTTCACTATAGTTCCATACCGTATCAGTGGTAGGTAAACATGAAACCTCCTGATGACAAAGACAGCACAGATATCCGTATCAGTGGTAGGTAAATATGAAACCTCCTGATGACGAAGAGAGTACAGAATGCCACTGTGACTCTAGAATAGCGAAGGACCAGTTTACCCTGGTGAGCTATAGTAGTAGAGACACGAGATGTCCTACAAGTGATCCTCTTACTGACTGAGGAAGGTGAAGGTCATGAGAATCCGGGTCTCTTAATGACCTATGTATGATACTGATGCGGCTTCTCAGCAATCAGTTGGAGTATGAGTGGTAAGCCTCATCTCCACAGGGCATAATGTTGTTTGTAAAACATAATCAACCATATAGTATAACTTGTTAGAGATAACTCCAAGTTAGTTGATTGATGTTACATTGCAATAGTGTTTATATTCTCCATATCTCCTAAATGGTTGAGATTTTGTTATACCTGCAACTGTTACAGAATGCTTTGAAGGCTTTACTGTTTAAAATATTCTTTGATGTTATAATAAAGCTTCTGGCGAAGAGTTATAACTCTTGCTGGGACAATTATGTATAATTGTCTCACCCCGTAGGCTTCAACTTTTTAGGTGGACGTCAGAGACGAAGGAACCAACCTACAGGTGACCAGTCTCAGCAGCAGCAGCACCAGGGGCAGTAGTAATCTCAGGTGGAGATTTGTCCTGCCATGTGGTGTAGTTAGAGTCAGTCCTATGTGTCCTCTGTACTCTCAGGTCTTGGAGACTTTTGTATAGTGATGTTGAGATTTTGTATCTTGATATATATAATTACTCGAGAAGTAATTATCCTGAGATGTAAACAGTTTATCTCTCTTTATGAAAGAAGCTTTTATGGATTCAAGCTCTTGTCACGAAAAGTTTTAATTTCCCATGATTTTTGTCTTCCGCTGATTACCGATTCGCTTCCGCTAAGTTTTAATCGTGTTTATGTTATGGTTTGGAGATCAGAGCCCACAGAGAGTATTGCAATTTCAAACTTTACAAGTTCATAGCACAAACAATTGTATGCAATGCATATATATCATATATTGAAGGTAAAGTAAGGCCAAGACAACACTATCCACTAATAAAAAATAGGTAGAAAAAGCAAATCCTGAGCGGAGCATTATGCCCTAACAAGTAAATGGGTGGAACAACACACCTTAGGCTGAACATCATGCCCTAATAGGTAATTGGGTGGAACAACACACCCTAATATATAAAATAGGTGGAAGCAACACACTTGGGGAAGAACAACACACCCTAATGGTTATTACGGTATTAAATAAATAGTCTATATAATATGCACACATACTAGATAGTGGTAAGAAAGATATAGTCTAGTCATTAATCAAATTTCCCAAAAAGCATGACAGGTGGTATCATATTAGATACCAATACAAAAACATGATCAACAAATTTGACATGGAATTATATTTAAGGAATAAGTGTATCTCAATGGAATGATAAAGTAAATGAATGAAGAATATTTTTTCCTCAGTATAAAAATGGTGTCATAGTCATTTGTAATGCCCAAATAAACATGAAAAAATCACATACTTGGTGTAGCATCCAACTCATAAAAACATGATTAACTAAATGCGGAAGCATTCACTAAGCAGCGGATTACCAAAAATCACTAAAAATTAAAATCATTTTACAAAGAGGTCCACACATAGGAAAACTCTTTCATAAAGAACCGGAGTAACTTAATTACATACTGGTTCACAAGTACATGTCCTGTATCATCTTTTACTAAGGATTACATGCATCAACTACTCTGTTAGACTAAACACATGCAATATGAAATCTCGAGGCACTAAGACAAAATCTCGAAAGCACTAACTACAACTCCGAGGACCTGAGAGTACAGAGACAACACATAGGACTCTATTTACATCTATACAAGGCATATCAGCCAGTGTCTCCACCTGAGAATTCACTGCTATTCCTGATGCTGCTGATGTTGTCCCCCACCTATTGAAGGATTCCTGCCTCCTCGTCTGTGTCCACCTAAAAATGTGGTTCCCACGGGGGTGAGACAATTGTAAAATTGCCCCAGCGAGAGATATAACTCTCCGCCAGAAACATTATTAATGCAATTTAATAGGATAAACCTGAATAGAGGAATCATAATTGATTGACAATAGTTACTTCATTTTCCAACAGATTAGAACATTATTCTTATCTAAAGAATTGCAGCTATAACTTGATAAAGCATCATGTTACTTATCCATTTAAGGAATATAAAGAACATGTATAACATTTGATCATTGTAGAGTTATAACTACAACATATACTCTCTTTAGGATTAGATCACATAGCTAATGCCTGGCATTGTCTTTGTGGGGTCATGGCCTGTAGCCATATTCTTTTAACAAAGTACTGGGATCTTAATCCCTCATCTCTTCAAGTACATTTCCATTTCTTAACAAGTTTATCATCATGATTATTGAATATGGGTATTTGAACCCTTAACTCATCATAGAATACTTGTTACCACTTATTAGGTAACTTAATACCTTCAGGTAATCTGACCAAGGACATTATGATTCTTTTTACACAAAGCATTCCACATGGTTTACAAAGCTCATATCACCTCTTGTTACCCCTTAATAGGCAACAAGGCATATTATGGCTTATGAAGCCCATAACTAATTTCAATAGTTAAAACATCATATGGGACACAGGGCTCATAAATTTTCAGATTACTTCTCACTGAGCAATAAAGCATATGAAGGCTTATAAGGCCTATAAAACATTTTCAATATATAGAGCATCATAGCCCATACCTAGCTATGCTCTTCATCTCAACACACCTACATGATTCGTACTCATGATAACAATCATATATCAGTACCATGCAATACAAGGGTTTTCTTATTACATTCATAACTCATCAATCTATATTTGATCTTCACATAGAATTTCTCTGTGTTAAGACTTCACATAGCATCACCCTATATTAGGGTTTCACATAGCATTACCCTGTATTAGGGTTTCACATAGCATTACCCTGTATTAGGGTTTCACATAGCATTACCCTGTATTAGGGTTTCACATGGCATTACCCTATATTAGGGTTTCACATCAATAACCATATAGGTTCTCAAGATCATTTTAATAATGATCAAGTCCTATTTCATTGCTTCACACAGCCATGAATCAATATGTATAACATAAGTATTCATTCATACTTATTTATTCTCATCATTCATCATTAAATGAATTATCAACACACAATATGAGTTTCTCTCTCATCTTTACCAGAATATGATTGCATCATAGTTTATAGGTTTGGATTAACCTTTTCATAAGGCATGTTAGCCTACACTCATCAAAGTGCATTACTTCTCAAAGTAACAATTGACATGACACACTTCATGTGTCACTCATCCAAATATATTGGATTTAAAACACATCAAGGTATATCAGTTTTGAGGTATTGAATGTGATATCTATCTTATCTTGATGTATCACTTCCCTCATCACCTTTATCATACATGAGTGCATCCACTTAGCTTGTATTAGGGTATTCCTCATCCTAATACTTTATGCACCAGTTCATCACATTTATCATGTAATATATTGGTCATAAGTCACTTATTTAGAATATACAACCATTGCCAATGATATGGAATCATCCTTGAATTAGGAACTATTGATATAAGGGTATCCATTATCAACCTCTCTAGGTGTTACATTTGTCAATACATTAATCACTATTCCATTATTAGGAATAGGATTCTCTATATTTATAATTTGAGGATTCACATAACATTTTCCATATATTATATGGATTTCACATAGTATTGCTCTTCATTAGAGATTCACATAATCATCCTTCTATACCAGGGTTTCACCTAGTATTATGTGAAATTAATATTTCACAATACATCACCCAGTGATAGGGCTTCACATAGCATTAGTAGCACTACCCTATATTAGGGTTTCATGCACCTTTACCCCATTTTAGGGATTAAGGTTTACCATTAACATCCAAGTAGATAATTGACCTTTGATCATATTAGGTGTCCAAATGGTTTAACCAATTTGAACCTCAAAAGGTCTTGGTCACTTAGACCTCAAACGGTCTTGGTCACTTAGACCTCAAATGGTCTTGACCAAAATAGTTCAAACGGTTTGAAACCATTTAGCAAGTTTGGTGCTTGAAACTGTTTAGACAACACATTTGAAACCGAATGAACTTGGGTCTCCAAAGAGTTTGAGACCGTTTGGACCCAAATGGTCTTGAGACCGTTTGGACGAAACCCTCTCAAAACTGAATGGACCAAAAATGGTCTTCAACACTTAAACAATTCAAGGTTCCAATCCATGGACCAACTATCAATTGGGCCACCAATTTATTCTTCAATTGAACCACTAAATCACCCTTCAATTGGACCTTCAATTAGGGTTTTGAACCCAATTGAACTAGGGTTGATAATCAAGAAACCATCACTTAGGGTTTTGAAACTGAGGATTCATCAATGGTTAACATTGTGGAGCTAATTCAATTGAAATCAGTGAACCATCATCATTACATGATATGACCTGACCTCAAACGGTCTTGAATGACCCCCAAATGGTCTTGAGGTCGTTTGGATGATCTCCAAACGGTCTTGAGACCGTTTGCCTCAAACCACCATTGAAATCTATGACATTCACTTAGGGTTTGCATCATTGAATCAATCATCACTTGTGCTATTGATTGTAATTCAATTTGAAATATTTGGGTCTTCAAATACTCAACCATACTCAACCCTAGACCTCCAAATGGTCTTGGTTGACCTCCAAATGGTCTTGAGACCGTTTGGGTGATCCCCAAACAGTTTTGAAACTGTTTGGGTCAATCAACCCAAAACATAAACTTAATCAATTGCAAAATCAACACTTAACCGATTAGGGTTTCTATTTGATAGTTTGTCCATAAGTTGAATCAATCATTTGGAGCCATTGGATCATCATCCAACACATACTAGGGTTCAGACCTCAAACGGTCAACCCTCTAAACGGTTTGGGGTGCAAGTCTCCAAACGGTTTGGTGAAACCGTTTGGACCATTTTGTTGAAACCGTTTGCCAGAGATATTTGGGGAGGTGTGTGCTTATGATGATTTCATCATCATCAAGCTCCAAAACCACGAAGTTTTCTGTGATTTACATGGTGGTTGCAACAATCAACCAAATTAAATTCTGAAAATGAAGGAAACATCAACAATTGATAAGGAATTGAATGCAATAACAATATTAAGGGTTCAAGTTTTAAAACCCGCCTTCAATTGAGCTTCAAAGCTTCAACATCCAGTATTTAATGGTGAAAGAAACACCTTCCACTATCCCAAGCTCGTCCTTAAGCTTTGAGTGAAAATGAATAGCTAGAATTGAAGATGGAGTGGAGATAAGAAGAAATCATGCATTGTTTTGTGATTTCCACCATGAAATCAAGGTGAAAGAAGGTCAAGAAAATTACCAACAGGTTGGGGGTCATACTCCTATTTCTCCCAGATCCCTTGGTAGTTTTTGCAAGCAATAAGTGAAAGGGTTTCGAAATTATCCCTTCATCTCAAAGATAAATGAGCTTATATATGAATTTTATTGAAAATTCATTTAAGAGAGAGAAAGTAGGAATTATCTCCTGAACTTTCTTGCCATATGCCCCCTTTTCTTCCTTAGGGACGAGGCTATCTTATTTGCATATTATTCCTCTCAATTATCCACGTTTTAAATGGAAAAAAAACTAAGCACCTTAAATCATATAATAATAATATCCAAAAGTGAGTGGATATTACTTTTTCTTATAATAATGTGAGTGAGTTATCCACTTCCTTTGGATATATTCGTGCCTTTGCAAGGAACATGGTCTTCCACACATAGGAAAACTCAACCATTATAGTTTTGGTTAAAGGGCAATCCAATTAATGTAATTATTTTTGCATTAAATTGAATTAGGGTTTCAATTATGCTTAAATCTTGATTATTTTAATATCAAGATTCTCTCTCCTTCAAAATGGTTCAAATGAGGCGCCCCTCTCAAATTATTTTCTCTAAATGATGCCAAGAATCATGAGGGACCCTCTTGAAGTGGTATTTTGCATATTGAATCCTAGATTTTGGGTAATTTGCACATTACACCAAAACTAGGTTTTAATGCACAAACATTGCTCAACAGGCTCTTTCTTGTTATTCAGGCTTGTAGGAGCCATACTACTGCATCATAATCATTCCCATGATGCTTCAACACATTAGGAACATTGTATCATGTATAATTTGCAAGTTAACCTCTCAACTTGGGTAATTTGCACTTTAGTCCAAAACTAACAAAACATTGTTTCAACATTATTCAAAAAGGACTAAAATTGAAATATAAGTTCCTCTTGAGCCTTAATTACTTTTAGATAGATAATAAAGAGCATATAATCAAATTCATTAAGCAAAACATCTAGGTTTAAGCATAACCCAGGTCAGGGATGTTACAAATTATAAACCCCTAATAAGGATTTCATCCCCGAAATCTCAGATAACAAAAGATAGTTGTTATTCATGTCATCAAGTATCTATTTATCATCTCAATATCATGGAGATGATATAGATCTTTAATCCACACAAATTTCTTCCACACATGATTATTCTAAGAAAATATATTCAACTTGATAAACTTTTCCACCATATTTACACTTGTTCCTTCCATTAGTTCAACCTTATCAATGTTTTATGTTTATGCAGAGCATAAACCCCTAACATATGATGTTCATAAAAGGGGAAACACATATATTTAACAGAGGTAATCCACTCAACAATCCTTTATTTGTTTGGGAGAGTTCACTTAGCACTTCCTTTGTAATTGGGAAAGTTCACTTAGCATTTCCTATATAATTGGGAAAGTTCACTTAGCACTTCCCTATGTAATTCGGAAAGTTCACTTAGAACTTCCCTATATAATTGGGAAAGTTCACTTAGCACTTACTTTATAATTGGGAAAGTTCACTTAGCACTTCCCATGTAATTGGGAAAGTACACTTAGCACTTCCCTATGTTATTAAGAAAGTTCACTCAACACTTTCTCATTAGTTGGTAATGTTCACTTAGCTCTTCCTCATTAGTTGGGAATGTTCACTTAGCTCTTCCCCATTAGTTGGGAATGCTCACTTAGCTCTTCCTCATTAGTTGGGAATGTTCACTTAGCTCTTCCTCATTAATTGGGAATGTTCACTTAGCTCTTCCTCATTAGTTGGGAATGTTCACTTAGCTCTTACTCATTAATTGGGAATGTTCACTTAGCTCTTCCTCATTAATTGGGAATGTTCACTTAGCTCTTCCTCATTAGTTGGGAATGTTCACTTAGCTCTTCCCCATTAGTTGGGAATGTTCACTTAGCTCTTCCTCATTAGTTGGGAATGTTCACTTAGTACTTCCTCATTAGTTGGGAATGTTCACTTAGCTCTTCCCCATTAGTTTTCATTATACTCACTAGATTGTTTCAGAATGACTACTTGATCAGAGTAATCATAAAGATAAGAATCTAAGAGTTCCATACTTGCCTTATCTCAAATAATCATATACCTGGCCAGGGTATACAAGTATTGAGGTTAGGTAGTATGCACTTTATTTGCTATCATATTCCTCACTTTTCATATCACTATACACACATGATTTTCCATTCTTGAATTTTCTTCAGGCATCACTTCTATATCTCATCTTTTATCACACAGATAAGAGAGATTATAAAGCATTTTAAGGAACACTAAGTAAGATGTAAGTTCTCATCTCCCTTGTGTCCTTATAGGACTAGTCAGAGGGAGTCCAAAAACAACTACTTTCTTATTTTTAACACATAGAATCATGAAATGAAATATCAGAATGAATCTATTTCATCTGACCTATCACAACCCGAGGTTTGACTATTGCATCAGATTAATTCATTGCATAGAACCTCACAGTTGCTTGTTGTTGCTTTTACCATTACTTAGTGGCTACTGCCCTGGTGCATTAGGCATTTATTGCACTGGTGGCACCAAAAACTTTGGTTTATTTATTTATTTTTAGAACAACTAGGAAAATGTCTCTAAAATTATAGAGATCTTACCTTAAATCTCAGCTTATTGCCCCTCCTTGGGCACTACCATCATAGATGTACTATCTGTCTAAACTTATGGCAGAGTCTACTTTCTCGCCATATGTTAATCTTTCCCACGTTTCCACTGTTCCAACATGACCATGTCATTCATGAACCCTTTCAAAGCCCAAAGTTTCCGCATTAAGGACTGGTAACCTAGGTTGTAATGCTAGTATCCAGTATTCTATATGCATTACTGTTGTCCTAACCTGCCCTTCAAGAGCATAAACATAGGATTCTCTACCTGATCAGGTCAAGATGGGAATTCTCAGGCACTGGTTCTTCTCTTGCCTGATCCCTTGCACCCTCTTCTGGTGCAATAACATTGCCCTTAGCAATGTGTTCCTCGTGTTCCCCAGTCATTTATAAGCTTTACCCTTTACTCTGCATAAGCAAAAGTCACTATAGGGTATACTGGAGGACACTAACACAGACTCAATGAACCTAGAGCTCTGATACCACTAAATTGTAGCATCCAACTCACAAAAACATGATTAACTAAATGCGGAAGCGTTCACTAAGTAGCAGATTACCAAAAATCACTAAAAATTAAAACCATTTTACATTAGGTCCACACATAGGAAAACTATTTCATAAATAAGTGGAGTAACTTAATTACATACTGGTTCATAAGTACATGTCCTGTATCATCTTTTACTAAGGATTACATGCATCAACTGCTCTGTTAGACTAAACACATGCAGTATGAAATCTCGAGGCACTAAGCCAAAATCTCAAAAGCACTAGCTACAACTCTGATGACCTAAGAGTACAGAGACGACACATACGACTCTATTTACATCTATACAAGGCATATCAACTAGTGTCTCCACTTGAGAATTCACCGTTGTTCCTACTACTGCTGATGTTGTCCCCCACCTATTGAAGGATTCCTACCTCCTCGTCTGCATCCACCTAAAAATGTGGTTCCCACGGGGGTGAGATAATTGTAAAATTGCTCCAGCGAGAGATATAACTCTCCGCCAGAAACATTATTATTGCAGTTTAATAGGATAAACCTGAATAGAGGAATCATAATTGTTTGACAACATTTACTTCATTGTCCAACAGATTAGAACATTATTCTTATCTAAAGAATTGCTGCTATAACTTGATAAAGCATCATGTTACTTATCCATTTAAGGAATATAAAGAACATGTATAACATTTGATCGTTGTAGAGTTATAACTGCAGCATATACTCTCTTTAGGCTTAGATAACATAGCTAATGCCTGGTATTGTATTTGTGGGGTCATGGCCTGTAGCCATATTCTTTTAACAAAGTACTGGGATCTTAATCCCTCATCTCTTCAAGTACATTTCCATTTCTTAACAAGTTCATCATCATGATTATAGAATATGGGTATTTGAACCCTTAACTCATCATAGAATACTTGTTACCACTTATTAGGTAACTTAATACCTTCAGTTCATCTGACCAAGGACATTATGATTCTTTTTACACAAAGCATTCCACATAGTTTACAAAGCTCATATCACCTCTTGTTACCCCTTAATAGGTAACAAGGCATATTATGGCTTATGAAGCCCATAACCAATTTCAATAGTTAAAACATCATATGGCACACAAGGCTCATAAATTTTCAGATTACTTCTCACTGAGAAATTAAGCAAATGAAGGCTTATAAGACCTATAAAACATTTTCAATATACATAGCATCATAGTCCATACCTGGATATGCTCATCATCTCAACACACCTGCATGATTCGTACTCATGATAACAATCATATATTAGTACCATGCAATACAAGGGTTTTCTTATTACATTCATAAATCATCAATCTGTATTTGAGCTTCACATAGAATTTCTCTATGTTAAGACTTCACATAGCATCGCCCTGTATTAGGGTTTCACACAACATTACCCTATATTAGGTTTTCACATAGCATTACCCTGTATTAGGGTTTTGATGAGTGCATACTCATCATAATTTTCAATTACCTTTTTGGAACAATTTAATATCTTTTCCACATCTTTTCACCCTAATATGAATCATAATGCACAAAACTACTAAGTAATTCAATAATCAAGGTTTTAACTAAATATCTTTCATTTTATGCAGGTACAGCAGGCAACTCCATGCAAACGGTCTCAAGATCGTTTGGATCCATGCGGTCTCAAGATCGTTTGCTGGAATACACAAAGAAACAAGACGAAACCAGCTGCCCAAGAAGTCCATGCGGTCTCAAGACCGTTTGGTCCCATGCGGTCTCAAGACCGTTTGGTCCCATGCGGTCCCAAGACCGTTTGGTCCCACGCGGTCCCAAGACCGTTTGGTCCCATGCGGTCCCAAGACCGTTTGGTCCCATGCGGTCTCAAGACCGTTTGGTCCCATGCGGTCCCAAGACCGTTTGGTCCCATGCGGTCTCAAGACCGTTTGGTCCCATACGGTCCCAAGACCGTTTGGTCCCATGCGGTCCCAAGACCGTTTGGTCCCATGCGGTCCCAAGACCGTTTGGTCCCATGCGGTCCCAAGACCGTTTGGTCCCATGCGGTCCCAAGACCGTTTGGTCCCATGCGGTCCCAAGACCGTTTGGTCCCATGCGGTCTCAAGACCGTTTGGTCCCATGCGGTCCCAAGACCGTTTGGTCCCATGCGGTCCCAAGACCGTTTGGTCCCATGCGGTCTCAAGACCGTTTGGTCCCATGCGGTCTCAAGACCGTTTGGTCCCATGCGGTCCCAAGACCGTTTGGTCCCATGCGGTCCCAAGACCGTTTGGTCTCGCGCGGTCCCAAGACCGTTCGATGCAAGCACAAGGATCGTTTGAAGAACTAAAGCCGCGCGACCACACCAAAGCCAGACTGATCAAAGCAAGACCGTTTGGCGCTCAAACGACCTCCAAACCGTTTGATGCCCAAACGGTCTCGAGACCGTTTGGTGCCCAAACGGTCTCGAGACCGTTTGGCGCCCAAACGGTCTCAAGACCGTTTGGCGTCAGATCTAAAACTATAAATAGACCCCCAGGGTCCCCATTTGAGGCATCGGTTCCGGACGCCGAAAGGCTGCCAGAGCACCATCCCGATCAAGTTCCACTCCACCTACAGCTGGTGTTGCGTCCAAGGAGGCTAAGAGGGAGAAGAAGACGGAGCAAAGAGCGCATCTTCTTCACCGGGCTGCGTCCACCTTCTGCACCGAGCTCATGGCGGATCTATCTTCTTCTTCTATCTTTCTTGTACCTCGCATCATGAGCGAGTAGTCCTCTTTCGCTGGGGTGCGGGGACTAGCCCCGCTGCCCATGCAAACCATGTTCTCTTGTTAAACTTTCCATGGCAATGTATATAACTCTTCATTTTGTCGTTTATCGTTAAGCTTGTGAGTTGGTTATGTGCGTGTTTCCATCTTTGTGCTCCCTATGTTGCGAGAACTTCAATGCATAGGTATGAATGTCGTTTAGCATGTTAGACTCCTTGACGAGAACTTCCGATAGGATTCCTTGAGGTAGTAGGTGTAGGATCCGCGAGGGGACGGTCCGCCTAACCTTCGGTGACACTTGTGTGCGCCTGACGCCCGTAAGGGGGGTTCACAGCCTTAGTTGGATTTTGTATCTTCGTGCTTTTCGTCGATGTTTACACGTACAATAGTGGCTTGTTTGCTTTGCGGTTTGCGCGGTTGACTCCCTGATTAGAAATAGGATGGGATTTCATCGAGGTCGTAAGTGTATGATCCGCGAGGGGACGGTCCGCCTAACCTTCGGTGACACTTCTGTGCGCCTAACGCCCGTAAGGGGGGTTCACAGCTTCCGTGGATTTCTGTATCTTCAGAGCCGTAAGACGTATGATCCGGATGGCGATGAGAAATCGGCTGCCTATGGTGACGCTTACGCGGACCTGACGCCCGTAAGGGGGGTTCTGCAGCAGCTCTACTTGGAGTGTTATTTCGTGCCTGGATTGTTCGCGAGAGAGTATGATTGTGTGTGTAGCGGTGGTCAAACCCGGTACCATCCCAGCGATTTCGTATCATTAATCTAAACCCATCTTTTATTCCACGTTTACTTTCTTGCAATTAGTTTAATCAAACCAAAATCAACCTATTGTTCTAAATATTAGTTTTACTTGAGCTAGATCTAACTGACAAGGATTCTTAAAAACGTTGTCCTTTGGGTTCGATCCTAAACTATACTGCGATAAGATCCGTCCGCTTGCGGGTGGTATTGTTGCACTTGGTTTTGGTAAAAGCTCGGGGATATAAACCCCGAGTGAATTTGTTAGTGCATTCAAAAGCCACATCAAATTCTGGCGCCGTTGCCGGGGACAACGGAATCAGTCAGTCAAATCAAGTTCTTTTAAGACTAATCTAGGATTTTGTTTTTTCTTTTTGAAACTATCGCTTATCTACTTGATCTTTATTCTACTCCAAGGATCTCACTTTCAAACCTTTTTAAGTTTCAGGTACTCTTGACGATTAGTGTATGCACCGTTCGGATAGTCTTGGACCGACTGCGAGCTTTGATCCCGAGATCGATAGAACCTTCCATCGTCAGATCCGAGAGAATCAAGCCAGAATGGCGCAAGAAGAAGAAGTAGCCCGTAGGGTAGCTCAAGCCATCAATGCGCAGAGAGAGAGGTTCATGCAAGAAGCTAGAGCTGCGGTTCAACAGGAGATCTTAGCAGCACAAGCAGCAGCGCAGGCAGCGGAACTTCAGAAGGATCTTAGAGAGTTCTCTATCCCAAAGGCCGCAAATGTATATCATCCGGTGCAGCCTCCTCCCATCGAAGCTGCCAACTTTGAGATTAGAGCACATTGGATAACCTTGCTTCAGAACAACCCATTCTACGGTAAACAAGCTGAAGACAGCCAAGGTCATCTTCTCAGATTCATTGACCTGTGTGCCATGACGAAGCAAAATGGAGTCTCTGATGATGCTATTCGACTCCGTCTCTTCAAGTACTCTCTGGCTGACAAAGCCATTAGTTGGTACAACTCACTGCAGAGTGATGTACCCATCACCACCTGGGAGCAGCTTCAAAACGCCTTTCTGGAAAAATTCTACCCCCCATCTCTTACATACGAAATCAGGGGACGAATCACAAATTTCACTCAAGTCCCAGGTGAAACTCTTTCCGAAGCTTGGGATAGGTACAAGGAGCTCCTACAAAAATGCCCACACCATGGAATTCCTAAGAACCAGCTGATCGAGATATTCTATAGGGGTGTGGAAGATGATGTTAAGATGTTCCTTGATTCCTCGTCCGGAGGGAACTTCATGCGGCAAAGTTACGACAGCGCATGGAGAGTAGTAACTCTGGGAGCAGAAAATCAAGCCAACTGGGGCAGATCCGTTGGTAAAGGAGTTTTAAAGGTAGCAATGGCTGACGCTATCCCAGAATACAAATCTCTAGCTGAAACTTTGAAAGTCTTGGTTGCAAAGCAAGATCACATAGAATCATCCCTTGCTGCGATTGGAAGAGGACATTCTCCAACTAGGCAACCAGAACAAGTCAAGTCCACTTCTTTGTTTTGTGAAGCGTGCAAAGGCACCGACCATTCAACACTATCATGCAATGTTCTCTATGATGTTGTTTTAAGCAATGCCTGTGGACAAGGAGATAATTGCCAGATTGAAAATCTTAATGCTATTAACACCAACCCTGGGCAGAACTTTTACATTCCGAATCAAAATAGGAATCACCCAGGCTTCCAGTACGGAAATCCTTCAGGAGCTATGAACTCACATCAATTTGTTCCAAATAATCAACCAAGAGGCCCATCTGGGTATCAGTTTAACCAGCAACAGAACTTTGGGAATCAAGGAAACTTCAAGGGAAACTTTCAGAATAGAAACTATAACAATTATCAGAACAACTCTCAGTATCAAAGCTTGAACCAACAACAGGGTCAAACAGGACCCATCCCTTCTGATGACAAGCTATCTACCATTGAAAAGTTATTGCAAGCACAACAAACGATGATAGCCAATCAACAAGCCCAGCAGAAGGCTATTGAAACTCAACTAGCTCAACTTGCTGCTAGTATTAAGCCACAAGCTGGGATCTTCGCTGGACAACCTGAGAACAATCCGAAACATCCGGAGCAGCTGAAGGTTATCGCCACAAGATAAGGGAAAAGCTATTCGGATCCACCAGCAAAGACAACTATAGATATCCCTGAGGAGAATGAACCCTTGACTAACCAAAACTCAACAACATCAGAACCGCAAATGAAGGAGAGAAATAATGATAAGGGGAATTTTGAGAAATCTACCGATGAAGAAGTAGAGATACCAGATTCGGATATTCCTGTATATAAGCCTCGTGTTCCTTTCCCATCCTGTCTAAGGGAAACCAAGCTTGATACTAGATTCATCAAATTCAAAGAAGCTATGAAGAAGCTCCATGTTGATATACCATTCTTAGATGCTCTTAATGAGATACCAGCCTGGACCAAATATCTAAAGTCGCTTCTCACCAAGAAGTACATCACGGAAGAGTGTGAAACTGTGAAATTGGCTGCAACTACATCAGATATCATATTAAGCAAGATGCCGAAGAAACAAAAAGATCCAGGATCCTTCGGAATCTCATGCCACATTGGTGATTCATCATGTAAGAAAGGATTGGCAGATCTTGGCGCAAGTATTTCTATTATGCCGCTGAGTCTATGCAAGAGATTAGGATTCGAAGAATTGCTTCCAACTGCTATGACAATCCAACTTGCGGACAATTCAGTAAAAAGACCGCTAGGAATTCTCGAAGACATCCCGGTCAAGGTAGGCAAGGACGCATATGTCCCATGTGATTTTGTTATCATGGACATAAAAGAAGACACCAAATACCCTATTATCTTCGGTCGTCCATTTCTCGCTACTGCTAGAGCTCTTATCGATGTTGAAGCCGGAACCTTACTGCTCAGGTTAGGAAAAGAAACTCTGGAATTCAAGGTCTTTGAAAGCATGAGAAGACCAAGTATACAGGAGGAAGTCTATCTGATAGATTGTGTTGAGTAGATGTCACAACTTACTCAAGAATATCACGAGTCATGCGATCCTTTGGAAACTTCTCTATATGACCTTTTTAATGATGAACCTACTGACCAACAAGATAAGGATTGCGCCAAACCTCCCGACTCTGCTGAGGAGAATCATGAAGCTACCTATGAGGAATTAAAGGTTACCGAAACCCCAGAAGAAATCAGTAAAAAACCAGAACCTCCTGAAATGAAGCCCCTACCTGAAGGGCTGAAGTATATGTTTTTAGACAATCTCAAAGTTTGTCCTGTCATTATAAACTCTGGTTTAACAACCAAACAAGAAGAGCAACTTCTGGAAATATTAAAGGATAGCAAGAAAGCCATAGGCTACAGAATGAGTGACCTCACAGGGGTCAGTCAAGCTTTGTGCATGCACAGAATTCCCATGATGGAAGACCATAAGCCAACAATCGAGCATCAACGAAAATTAAACCCGAATATGAAGGAAGTGGTCCGTCGTGAGATCATCAAACTCCTTACAGCTGGAATAATATACCCGATATCGGACTCACCATGGGTGAGCCCAGTTCATGTTGTACCCAAGAAAGGAGGTACCACTGTCACAAGAAATGAAAACAATGAGCTCATCCCCACCCGAACAGTGACTGGGTGGAGGATGTGTATTGATTATAGAAAATTAAACAAGGCCACTCGGAAGGATCATTTTCCTATGCCCTTCCTCGATCAGGTTTTGGAAAGATTGGCTCACCAAGAATACTTCTGTTACCTGGACGGTTACTCTGGATTCTATCAGATCCCCATACATCCAGATGATCAAGAGAAAACAACTTTCACCTGTCCCTTCGGGACATATGCTTTTAAAAGGATGCCATTTGGCTTGTGTAATGCCCCTGCAACTTTTCAACGTTGCATGACTGCCATTTTTGCAGGGCTTACTGAAACAGTTATGGAGGTTTTCATGGACGACTTTTCTGTATATGGTGACTCCTTTGATTCTTGTCTTAAGCACCTCTCCATGGTACTCAAACGCTGTGAAGAAGCACATCTGGTGCTAAATTGGGAGAAATGCCACTTTATGGTAAAGGAAGGCATAGTTTTGGGCCACAAGGTTAGCAACAAAGGAATTGAAGTTGATAAAGCCAAGATAGAAGTCATATCTAAATTGGCAATACCCACAAATGTGAAAGAAGTTTGTGCTTTTCTCGGTCACGCTGGATTCTATAGAAGGTTTATACATGATTTTTCTAAGATAACAAAGCCGATGACCAATTTACTTCTCAAAGATGCTAATTTCAATTTCAATAAGGAATGCATCAAAAGTTTCGATACGCTGAAGAAAGCCCTTACGACTACCCCCATTATTAGAGATCCAAATTGGGAGCACCCCTTTGAAATTATGTGTGATGCCAGTGACTACGCAGTGGGTGCAGTCTTAGGACAATGCATTGAGAAGAAACATTATGTTATCTATTATGCATCGAAAACCCTCGACGAAGCTCAAAGGAACTATGCCACTACTGAAAAGGAACTTTTGGCAGTCATCTATGCCTTCGATAAATTCAGATCCTACCTTACTGGTTCAAAAGTAATCGTTTACACAGACCATGCTGCCATCCGTTACCTTATGGCAAAGAAGGATGCTAAGCCAAGGCTGATCAGATGGATACTCCTTCTACAAGAATTTGACCTAGAAATACGAGATAAGAAAGGAACGGAGAATGTCGTAGCAGATCACCTGAGTCGCATCCACACTCTGGATGCTGAAAGAATTCCGATAAACGACTCTCTACCAGACGATCAACTTATGAGAGTCTCAGAATCTGAACCATGGTATTCAGACTTAGTAAACTACCTTGCCGCCGGAGTCATCCATCCTCAATACACAGGGAACGGTCTGAAGAAATTTATGCATGATGTGAAGCATTACTATTGGGATGAACCATATCTCTTCAAACTCTGTGCGGATGGATTGTATAGACGTTGCGTCGCCAAAGAAGAAGCCCATTCCATTTTGGAACAATGCCACTCAGGACCCGTGGGTGGGCATATGAGCTCTAAAAAGACTGCCTTAAAAGTTTTGCAATGTGGATTTTTCTGGCCAACTTTATCCAAGGACTGTTATGATTTTGTCATATCATGTGATAAGTGTCAAAGAGCTGGCAATATAACCAAGAGAGATGAAATGCCACTGAATCTATGGCAAGAAGTAGAGATATTTGACGTCTGGGGAGTAGACTATATGGGGCCATTCCCATCTTCTAATGGATTCTCTTACATCCTTGTGGCGGTGGACTACGTCTCCAAATGGGTTGAAGCTATACCAACCGTCACTTGTGATTCGAAACCAGTCATCAAACTATTCAAAGATATTATCTTCCCACGGTTCGGAGTGCCGAGAACCGTGATTTCTGATGGAGGCTCCCATTTCATCGAAAGAAGCTTCGAAGCTCTATTAAAAAAATATGGCGTCTCACACAAGGTAGCTTCTCCTTACCATCCACAGACCAGTGGACAGGTAGAAGTCTCTAATCGACAACTAAAGGCCATCCTTGAGAAAACCGTCGGGCGTAATCGAAAAGATTGGGTGACAAAAATCAACGATGCCCTATGGGCTTATCGCACTGCTTATAAAACTCCCCTTGGTACTACTCCTTTTCGTTTGATATATGGAAAAGCTTGTCACCTTCCGGTCGAATTAGAACATAAGGCATGGTGGGCAATTAAACAATTAAATTTCGATATAAAGGAAGCAGGGCAAGCCAGGATTCTGCAACTCAACGAGCTGAATGAACTTAGAATGACGGCCTATGAAAATGCTCGAATCTACAAGGAACATACAAAACTTTGGCACGATGGACATCTGAAAAGAAAAGACATTCAAGTGGGAGACCAAGTTCTGGTTTTTAACTCAAGATTAAGGATATTCCCAGGAAAACTTCGCTCACGCTGGTCTGGACCATACATTGTCAAAAGCATCTCTCCTCAGGGCACTTTCTCTTTATGGAGTGCAGAGTCGGGTGAATTCATAACCAATGGCCACCGCCTGAAGAGATATTTCACCACAACAGACATAGGCACCAAATCAACGCTGGAACTCACCGATCCTAAGGATCCCACATGACGACGAAGGACTCTGTCGAGCCATCGACATAAAACAAAGGCGCTTGTCGGGAGGCAACCCGACCAATAAATCTGTTTTACCTTTCTTTTCCCAATTTTGTTTTATAAGTTAATTTTCCTTAAATAAAATTTGCCTTATGGATAGTTTTCCTTCAGGATACGAGATCGGATTGGTGCTGATCACAACGAATTCATTCTTGGCAGTCATACCTGGTGTTTCCTTTCCCCTCCATCTTGAATTTAGGGTTTGCTCGAGGACGAGAAAATCTCTAAGTTCGGGGTGGAGGGTGGGTGGTACGTATTCCACTTCCACATACACACCCTCTTTTATACTCAATATGTCTCTATCATAAAATTTTTCAAAATTGTGAATAGATACTTGATGGAATTTTGTCTTTTATTGATAAAAATGTAACTAACTGTTTGCTATGCATCTTCTATCATAACATCCTCCTTATTCGAAACAAATCCCCAAGAGGACTGACTTTTGAAACTTGCCTGAAATCATCCTGTGAAACTTATGATTCCTAACATCATAATCCTTTTTACATAATGACAAGTATCTGTCAAACTGATAGGGATCAAACACGTTGCGCTTCCTAACTGACTAATGGAACAATGGCTCAGAAACCCCACCGGATCCGCACCAAGTCATTATTTGAGCAGAGTATGACAAAGAGAATAACCCGGTTTTGAATTGTAAATCAAGTTGCATCCTGATCTGAACTCTCTTCTACACTTCTTCTATCATCTTCGTATCCCTCCATCCATAAATACCACCAAAATAGCCAAACTTGTGCCAAATCCCTAAGTTCGGGGTGGCACGCCACTTTCCCCATATCCGCTTCTTCCATACCCCTTCCAATAAGTAGGGGCGTACCACCAAAAATGCAATCTCGAGTCGAATAGAGGAGAGATCTGCAATAAAAAGATGCCAAAGTGCACACAAAATAAATGCAATCTCGAGTCGAATAGAGGAGAGATCTGCAACAAAAGATGCCATAGCGCACACAAAAAAAAATATATATGCAATAAATGAAATTGCAAAACAAATAAAAATCTCGAGTCGAATAGAGGAGAGATTTTCTTCTTCCTTTCATACCACCTTTCACTCATTTTTCTACCTAAGGGCACAATACATGCCCTACCATCCTTAACAATACCAGTGTCAGATCAAATGCATACTTGTTGATTCTGCGGGTATCTCAGAACTCCTACGACACTCTTTGACATGCTTGGTGTTAGAAAAGGCGGGGAGGAAGCGTTGTTGGGAAACGAACTCAGGAACGAAGCTATGGAAAGACGTGTTTAGTGGTCCCAGGAAGTTGAGGTACTCATTCATACTGAGCAGAAAGAAAACACTTGTGATGTGAAGATGAAGAAATCACATGGATCGAAAGTATTTCATTAGGCAACAGTTTCAAATTTTATGTTACTCGAGGACGAGCAACGATTTAAGTTCGGGGTGTTTTGATGAGTGCATACTCATCATAATTTTCAATTACCTTTTTGGAACAATTTAATATCTTTTCCACATCTTTTCACCCTAATATGAATCATAATGCACAAAACTACTAAGTAATTCAATAATCAAGGTTTTAACTAAATATCTTTCATTTTATGCAGGTACAGCAGGCAACTCCATGCAAACGGTCTCAAGATCGTTTGGATCCATGCGGTCTCAAGATCGTTTGCTGGAATACACAAAGAAACAAGACGAAACCAGCTGCCCAAGAAGTCCATGCGGTCTCAAGACCGTTTGGTCCCATGCGGTCTCAAGACCGTTTGGTCCCATGCGGTCCCAAGACCGTTTGGTCCCACGCGGTCCCAAGACCGTTTGGTCCCATGCGGTCCCAAGACCGTTTGGTCCCATGCGGTCTCAAGACCGTTTGGTCCCATGCGGTCCCAAGACCGTTTGGTCCCATGCGGTCTCAAGACCGTTTGGTCCCATACGGTCCCAAGACCGTTTGGTCCCATGCGGTCCCAAGACCGTTTGGTCCCATGCGGTCCCAAGACCGTTTGGTCCCATGCGGTCCCAAGACCGTTTGGTCCCATGCGGTCCCAAGACCGTTTGGTCCCATGCGGTCTCAAGACCGTTTGGTCCCATGCGGTCCCAAGACCGTTTGGTCCCATGCGGTCCCAAGACCGTTTGGTCCCATGCGGTCTCAAGACCGTTTGGTCCCATGCGGTCCCAAGACCGTTTGGTCCCATGCGGTCCCAAGACCGTTTGGTCTCGCGCGGCCCCAAGACCGTTCGATGCAAGCACAAGGATCGTTTGAAGAACTAAAGCCGCGCGACCACACCAAAGCCAGACTGATCAAAGCAAGACCGTTTGGCGCTCAAACGACCTCCAAACCGTTTGATGCCCAAACGGTCTCAAGACCGTTTGGTGCCCAAACGGTCTCGAGACCGTTTGGTGCCCAAACGGTCTCGAGACCGTTTGGCGCCCAAACGGTCTCAAGACCGTTTGGCGTCAGATCTAAAACTATAAATAGACCCCCAGGGTCCCCATTTGAGGCATCGGTTCCGGACGCCGAAAGGCTACCAGAGCACCATCCCGATCAAGTTCCACTCCACCTACAGCTGGTGTTGCGTCCAAGGAGGCTAAGAGGGAGAAGAAGACGGAGCAAAGAGTGCATCTTCTTCACCGGGCTGCGTCCACCTTCTGCACCGAGCTCATGGCGGATCTATCTTCTTCTTCTATCTTTCTTGTACCTCGCATCATGAGCGAGTAGTCCTCTTTCGCTGGGGTGTGGGGACTAGCCCCGCTGCCCATGCAAACCATGTTCTCTTGTTAAACTTTCCATGGCAATGTATATAACTCTTCATTTTGTCGTTTATCGTTAAGCTTGTGAGTTGGTTATGTGCGTGTTTCCATCTTTGTGCTCCCTATGTTGCGAGAACTTCAATGCATAGGTATGAATGTCGTTTAGCATGTTAGACTCCTTGACGAGAACTTCCGATAGGATTCCTTGAGGTAGTAGGTGTAGGATCCGCGAGGGGACGGTCCGCCTAACCTTCGGTGACACTTGTGTGCGCCTGACGCCCGTAAGGGGGGTTCACAGCCTTAGTTGGATTTTGTATCTTCGTGCTTTTCGTCGATGTTTACACGTACAATAGTGGCTTGTTTGCTTTGCGGTTTGCGCGGTTGACTCATTGATTAGAAATAGGATGGGATTTCATCGAGGTCGTAAATGTATGATCCGCGAGGGGACGGTCCGCCTAACCTTCGGTGACACTTCTGTGCGCCTAACGCCCGTAAGGGGGGTTCACAGCTTCCGTGGATTTCTGTATCTTCAGAGCCGTAAGACGTATGATCCGGATGGCGATGAGAAATCGGCTGCCTATGGTGACGCTTACACGGACCTGACGCCCGTAAGGGGGGTTCTGCAGCAGCTCTACTTGGAGTGTTATTTCGTGCCTGGATTGTTCGCGAGAGAGTATGATTGTGTGTGTAGCAGTGGTCAAACCCAGTACCATCCCAGCGATTTCGTATCATTAATCTAAACCCATCTTTTATTCCACGTTTACTTTCTTGCAATTAGTTTAATCAAACCAAAATCAACCTATTGTTCTAAATATTAGTTTTACTTGAGCTAGATCTAACTGACAAGGATTCTTAAAAACGTTTTCCTTTGGGTTCGATCCTAAACTATACTGCGATAAGATCCGTCCGCTTGCGGGTGGTATTGTTGCACTTGGTTTTGGTAAAAGCTCGGGGATATAAACCCCGAGTGAATTTGTTAGTGCATTCAAAAGCCACATCAGGTTTCACATAGCATTACCCTGTATTAGGGTTTCACATGACATTACCCTGTATTAGGGTTTCACATCAATAACCATACAGGTTCTCAAGATCATTTTATTTATGATCAAGTCCTATTTCATTGCTTCACATAGCTAGGAATCAATATGGATAACATTAGTATTCATTCATACTTATTTATTCTCATCATTCATCATTAAATGAATTATCAACACACAATATGAGTTTCTCTCTCATCTTTACCAGAATATGATTACATCATAGTTTGTAGGTTTGGATTAACCTTTTCATAAGGAATGTTAGCCTACACTCATCAAAGTGCATTACTTCTCAAAGTAACAATTGACATGACAAACTTCATGTGTCACTCATCCAAATTTATTGGATTTAAAACACATCAAGGTATATCAGTTTTGAGGTATTGAATGCGATATCTATCTTATCTTGATGTATCACTTCCCTCATCACCTTTATCATACATGAGTTCATCCAGTTAGTTTGTATTAGGGTATTCCTCATCCTAATACTTTATGCACCAATTCATCACATGTATCGTGTAATGTATTGGTCACAAGTCACTTATTTAGAATATACAACCATTTCTAATGATACGGAATCATCCTTGAATTATGAACTATTGATATAAGGGTATCCATTATCAACCTCTCTAGGTGTTACATTTGTCAATACATTAATCACTATTCAACTATTAGGAATAGGATTCTCCATATTTATAATTTGAGGATTCACATAGCATTTTCCATATATTATATGGATTTCACATAGTATTGCTCTTCATTAGAGATTCACATAATCATCCTTCTATACCAGGGTTTCACCTAGTATTATGTGAAATTAAGATTTCACAATACATCACCCAGTGATAGGGCTTCACATAGCATTAGTAGCACTACCCTATATTAGGGTTTCATGCACCTTTACCCCATTTTAGGGATTAAGGTTTACCATTAACATCCAAGTAGGTATTTGACCTTTGATCATATTAGGTGTCCAAATGGTTTAACTAATTTGAACCTCAAAAGATCTTGGTCACTTAGACCTCAAACGATCTTGGTCACTTAGACCTCAAACGGTCTTGACCAAAATAGTTCAAACAGTTTGAAACCGTTTAGCAAGGTTGGTGCTTGAAACCGTTTAGACAACACATTTGAAACCGAATGAACTTGGATCTCCAAATGGTCTTGAGACCGTTTTGTCCAAACCCTCTTAAAACTGAATGGACCAAAAAGGGTCTTCAACACTTAAACAATTCAAGGTTCCAATCATTGGACCAACTATCAATTGGGCCACCAATTTATTCTTCAATTGAACCGGTGAATCACCCTTCAATTGGACCTTCAATTAGGGTTTTGAACCCAATTGAACTAGGGCTGATAATCAAGAAACCATCACTTAGGGTTTTGAAACCAAGGATCCATCAATGGTTAACATTGTGGAGCTAATTCAATTGAAATCAGTGAACCGTCATCATTACATGATATGACTTGACCTCAAACGGTCTTGAATGACCCCCAAATGGTCTTGAGGTCATTTGGATGATCTCCAAACGGTCTTGAGACCGTTTGCCTCAAACCACCATTGAAATCTATGACATTCACTTAGGGTTTGCATCATTGAATCAATCATCACTTGAGCTATTGATTGTAATTAAATTTGAAATCTTTGGGTCTTCAAATACTCAACCATACTCAACCCTAGACCTCCAAATGGTCTTGGTTGACCTCCAAACGGTCTTGAGACCATTTGGGTGATCCCCAAACGGTTTTGAACCCGTTTGGGTCAATCAACCCAAAACATAAACTTAATCAATTGCAAAATCAACACTTAACCGATTAGGGTTTCTATTTGATAGTTTGTCCATAAGTTGAATCAAGCATTTGGAGCCATTGGATCATCATCCAACACATACTAGGGTTCATACCTAAAATGGTCAACCCATCCAAATGGTCAACCCCTCTAAATGGTTTGGGGTGCAAGTCTCCAAATGGTTTGGAAACCGTTTGGTCTCTAAACGGTTTGGTGAAACCGTTTGGACCATTTTGTTGAAACCATTTGCAAGAGATATTTGGGGAGGTGTGTTCTTATGATGATGTCATCATCATCAAACTCGAAAACCATGAATTTTTCTGTGATTTCCATGGTGGTTGCATCAATCAACCAAATTAAATTTTGAAAATGAAGGAAACATCAACAATTGATAAGAAATTGAATGCAATAACAATATTAATGGTTCAAGTTATAAAACCCTCCTTCAATTGAGATTCAAAGATTCAACCTCCACACCTTTAATTGTGAAAGAAACACCTTCCACTATCCCAAGCTCGTCCTTAAGCTTTGAGTGAAAAGGAACAACTAGAATTGAAGATGGAGTGGAGATAAGAAGAAATCATGCATTGTTTTGTGATTTCCACCATGAAATCAAGGTGAAAGAAGGTCAAGAAGCTTACCAACAGGTTGGCGGTCATCCTCCTATTGCTCGCATCTCCCTTGGTCATTTTTACAAGAAATAAGTGAAATGGGTTTCGAAATTATCCCTTCATCTCAAAGATAAAGGAGCTTATATATGAATTTTATTAAAAATTTATTTAAGAGAGAGAAAGTAGGAATTATCTCCTCAACTTTCTTGCTATATTCCCCCTTTTCTTCATTAGGGACGAGGCTATATAATTTGCCTCTTATTCATCTCAATTATCCACGTTTTAAAGGAAAACAAACTAAGCACCTTAAATCATATAATAATAATATCTATAAGTGAGTGGATATTACTTTTTCTTATAATAATGTGAGTGAGTTATCCACTTCCTTTGGATATCTTCGTGCCTTTGCAAGGCACATGGTAGTCCACACATAGCAAAACTCAACCATTATAGTTTTGGTTGAAGGGCAATCCAATTAATGTAATTATTTTTGCATTAAATTGAATTAGGATTTCAATTATGCTTAAATCTTGATTATTTTAATATCAAGATTCTCTCTCCTTCAAAATGGTTCAAATGAGGCACCCCTCTAAAATTATTTTCTCTACCTGATGCCAAGAATCATGACGGACCCTCTTGAAGTGGTAGTTTGCATATTGAACCCTAGATTTTGGGTAATTTTCACATTGCACCAAAACTAGGTTTTAATGCACAAACATTGCTCAACATGCTCTTTCTTGTTATTCAGGCTTGTAGGAACCATACTACTGCATCATACTCATTCCCATGATGCTTCAAAACATGAGGAACATTGTATCATGTATAATTTGCAAGTTAACCCCTCAACTTGGGTAATTTTCACTTTAGTCCAAAACTAACAAAACATTGTTTCAACATTATTCAAAAAGGACTAAAATTGAAATATAAGTTCCCCTTGAGCCTTAATTACTTTTAGAGAGATAAGAGAGAGCATATAATCAACTTCGTTAAGCAAAACATCTAGGTTTAAGCATAACCCAGGTCAGGGATGTTACAAATTATAAACCCCTAATAAGGATTTCGTCCCCGAAATCCCAGATAACAAAAGATAATTGTTACTCATGTCATCAAGTCTCTATTTATCATATCAATATCATGGAGATGATATAGATCTTTAATCCACACAAAGTTCTTCCACACATGATTATTCTAAGAAAATATTTTCAACTTGATAAACTTTTCCACCATAGTTACATTTGTTCCTTCCATTAGTTCAACCTTATCAATGTTTTATGTTTATGCAGAGCATAAACCCCTAACATATGATGTTCATAAAGGGGAAACACATATATTTAATAGAGGTAATCCACTCAGCAATCCTTTATTTGTTTGGGAGAGTTCACTTAGCACTTCCTATGTAATTGGGAAAGTTCACTTAGCATTTCCTATATAATTGGGAAAGTTCACTTAGCACTTCCCTATGTAATTAGGAAATTTCACTGAGCACTTCCCTATATAATTGGGAAAGTTCACTTAGCACTTCCTTTATAATTGGGAAAGTTCACTTAGCACTTCCCATGTAATTGGGAAAGTTCACTTAGCACTTCCCTATGTTATTAGGAAAGTTCGCTCAACACTTTCTCATTAGTTGGTAATGTTCACTTAGCTCTTCCTCATTAGTTGGGAATGTTCACTTCGCTCTTCCCCATTAGTTGGGAATGTTCACTTAGCTCTTCCTAATTAGTTGGGAATGTTCACTTAGCTCTTCCTCATTAATTGGGAATCTTCACTTAGCTCCTCCTCATTAGTTGGGAATGTTCACTTAGCTCTTCCTCATTAAATGGGAATGTTCACTTAGCTCTTCCTCATTAATTGGGAATGTTCACTTAGCTCTTCCTCATTAGTTGGGAATGTTCACTTAGATCTTCCCCATTAGTTGGGAATGTTCACTTAGCTCTTCCTCATTAGTTGGGAATGTTCACTTAGCTCTTCCTCATTAGTTGGGAATGTTCACTTAGCTCTTCCCCATTAGTTTTCACTATACTCACTAGATTGTTTTAGAATGACTACTTGATCAGAGAAATCAGAAAGATAACAATCTAAGAGTTCCATACTTGCCTTATCTCAAATAATCATATACCTGGCTAGGGTATACAAGTATTGAGATTAGGTAGTATGCACTTTATTTGCTATCATATTCCTCACTCTTCATATCACTATACACACATGATTTTCCATTCTTGAATTTTCTTCAGGCATCACTTCTATATCTCATCTTTTATCACATAGATAAGAGAGATTATAAATTTTTTTAAGGAACACTAAGTAAGATGTAAGTTCTCATCTCCCTTGTGTCCTTATAGGACTAGTCGGAGGGAGTCCAAAAACAACTACTTTCTTATTTTTAATACATAGAATCATGAAATGAAATATCAGAATGAATATATTTCATCTGACCTGTCACAACCTGAGGTTTGACTATTGCATCAGATTAATTCATTGCATAGAACCTCACAGTTTCTAGTTGTTGCTTTTGCCTTTACTTAGTGGCTACTGCCCTGGTGCATTAGGCATTTATTGCACTGGTGGCACCAAAAACTTTGGTTTTTTATATTTTAAGAACAACTAGGCAAATGTCTCTAAAATTATAGAGATCTTACCTTAAATCTCAGCTTATTTCCCCTCCTTGGGTACTACCATCACAGATGTACTATCTGTATAAACTTATGGCAGAGTCTACTTTCTCGCCATATGTTAATCTTTCCCACATTTCCACTGTTCCAACATGACCATGTCATTCAGGAACCCTTTCAAAGCCCAAAGTTTCCGCATTAAGGAATGGTAACCTAGGTTGTAATGCTAGTATCCAATCTTCTATATGCATTACTGTTGTCCTAACCTGCCCTTCAAGAGCATAAACATAGGATTCTCTATCCTGATCAGGTCAAGATGGGAATTCTCAGGCACTTGTTCTTCTCTTGCCGGATCCCTTGCACCCTCTCCTGGTGCAATAACATTTCCCTTAGCAATGTGTTCCTCGTGTTCCCTAGTCATTTATAAGCTTTACCCTTTACTCTGCATAAGCAGAAGTCACTATAGGGTATACTGGAGGATACTAACACAAACTCAACACCTTAGTCCTATGTCTCTGTAGACTCAACGAACCTAGAGCTGTGATACCACTAAATTGTAGCATCCAACTCACAAAAACATGATTAACTAAATGCGAAAGCGTTCACTAAGCAACGGATTACCAAAAATCACTAAAAATTATAACCATTTTACAAAGAGGTCCACACATAGGAAAATTCTTTCATAAAGAACTAGAGTAACTTAATTACATACTGGTTCACAAGTACATGTCCTGTATCATCTTTTACTAAGGATTGCATGCATCAATTGCTCTGTTAGACTAAACACAGGAAGTATGAAATCTCGAGCACTAAGACAAAATTTTGAAAGCACTAACTGTTGGGTTTTATAGGGAGACAGAAAAGGCAGCGGAAACAAAAATTTTCTCCCCAACCCATACCGAGGAAACGCGTCAACGTCTATATAATAGGAAAGGATGGTTTGCGGAATCATACCTTGTCCTGAGGCTTGCTCGGAGACAATACCTCGCGCAATGCGCGGTCTTCAACTCCGGACTTCGAAGGCGTCTGTGCAGCTCCTGGTCGCACCGGGACTGACAACTCCTACTCGAACTGGACTGTCGGATGACAGTTGTCCTCCTAAGCGACAATGTCCTCCCACCTCTGTAGTAGTCCACACGGACCACCTGGAACTCCACTCTCCTTGTCCCACAAGGAAGTGGAAGGAGTCACACCCTCCTTTTGACGTACTAGTCGCCAACACGCTCTCCTGCCTCCTATTGCAACTGCAGTTGTCCTTCCCTTGCTACACCTCCCTTTTGCGGGAAGCACTTGCTCGGGCTCTCTCACGGTTACCAAAACCAGAGAGAATGACAACTTGCAGAGCAACTGGTTGCATTGAGCTGTACTTTGAGAAGCCCCCAATACCCCTATATATATAGGAGAGTCATGGGACAGGGTTCTCCATCCCGGGCAATGCGGGACTAACGCAGGAGTAGAAGGGTTCGAGAATTTTCCACCAAAAAGCAACCGGTTTGCAACTTGAAATGATCGGTTCATAACTGAACCGATCGGTTCGGCCATTGAGCCGATCGGTTGGACCTGAGCCGACCGTTTGGGGCACTCCAACCGATCGGTTGGTGCCCTAAACCGATCGGTTCATGGTCCTAATCCGGCTCAAAAAGACTTTCCTTGTTTCTTTCCCAATTGGTATCGAATACCAATATTATTCCCAATCGAATTGGGCAATTTGAAACGAAAGGAAAATTCTTGCCGACATGACTTTCCCAACTGGTCGGTTGCACCAGTTGAGCCGATCGGTTCAACTCTTGAACCGGTCGTCTCAACTTGGGCATGAGCCGATCGGCCTGGACACTCCAGCCGACCGGTTCAGCAACCTCAGCCGACCGGTTCATCACATGAGCCGATCGGTTGGGAGCACATGTTGGGCAAAATCAGTCAAATGCGATTTCAATCAATCCGATACTCCAATCAATGCGTCCAACACCTTGAACCATACAATATTGAGCCATCGACTGATTGAGTGTTTAATTGAACTACTAAACTCCTTTAGTAATCAATCTAAACATTGCTTTGTGGAAAAAACTCCTCTTCCAGGTTAAATCCTATGTGTGTGACCCTGCAGGTCCATTTCACGTTGGCAGTGAAAGTTCATAACACTTATGACTTCACAAGCAAAGAGCGGTGCCTAGTCACACATCAGTGCTACCCAAGTGAAAGTAGAAAGTTGGAGAACAACTTTCATCCTACAATCTGTGAATGGTGTTACAGCGAATGTATAATTCCTTTGTCACTGATATCCCGAATGAACTCGAGGCATGGAATAGTCATCCTGTCAACGTTCATTCACTTCCTTGATCTCAGAGTAGATTGGAATAGATATGTATGACATCAGTATCATATACTGATTCACACATGCGTGCACGCCTTTCTCAATCCTACTCATCAAGTGGCCATGGATATCAAACTCCCTCAGGAGGGACAAATCCCATATCTATCACTCACCCCTCAAAAGCCCCATGTGTCAAAGCCACCCAATCATCACCTTTATAACAACCCATGTTTCAGGACTGCGTTTGATGATGTCAAAGTGTGCCCAACGACATGTGTTGAGTGCAGTGATTTCAGGTCTAAGAATCACACTCACCACCATCACTGTGAGTACTGACTGTGACTACCATCTCATGGTTCCATGTGTCAAACTCACGGTGGGTCTGTCCGGTACACTTGTTCTCTAACAAGTACCTATGTGTTTGGTTTGATATCTCTATATCATGACTAATGAGATTCTATCATCAACCAACACCACAATCCAGTCTTGTGTGTCATTGCTGTCTATCTACCTTCCACATTGACATCCGACTAGGGACATAACAAGAATGTACAAACTCTTAGCATCCGTATGATCTCATCGTTCAGGTCATGAACCTGAAGGCATACATCATTGAGTACTGTCCTTCTCTAGACATTCAATCTGTTCTATCACTATCTCATATGACTGAACCAGAAAGAATTGGAAGCTCGCCTTTTATGTTTATCAAATCAATCTTAATGTATCCCACCAATCATCACATGATTGGCTCTCAGGGCATACATACCAACAGACTCCCACTTGCACTGCGAGCCAATCACCCATGAATCATATTCATAGTGATCTTCAAACATGTCCCACATGTTACTGTGCTCTAGTGCCATCATAGTGAGTAATGGCAACACCTTGCCAAAGTCTGAACAAATTGCATGCCTCACATCTCTTCGCTGTACGTCGCACGTATGAGATGGAGTTGCCGTAATATGTGATCTAGTATTCCTTTGCTAACCTTTAGCCACATTGCATGATCAAGGATTCCAGACTTGTCATCAATGAGTGGAATATAAGTTCATCTCATGAACTTTCAGATCCATATAGTATCCACTGCTATTCACTAACACCTAGATACTCGGCATTTCCCTTTTAAATGGCTTTATTGGAACACTTCCAATTATCAACAAACATTCTCTTTTATACATCTCATATATATTTTGCGATTAATTTTCTATCCTTTCGGAAGTTCGCATCAATGTAACTCTTTACATTAAACTCTTCCTTATCTCCATAGAACTAGTACTTCACAAGCACTTATCAAGTTCTCATGGTATTCTAGTAACCCTTACTGGAAGTAGACAGACATCCACTCGTCATGTCCTACATACGAGTTATCAGGATGAGCACATCATATTGCCATGTCCTACATACAAGATGATGAATGCATTTTATTCTTGCCATGTCATACATGCAAGATAATGGGATGATTACATACATGATAGATCCATATCTATTCTTAGTATTACCATTCTTCATAAGAATTGGACACTTGGCCTTGGGATACTAACTCCATGTAACATGGACAAGTTTTCTCCCACTGAATCTGTGCATACTGAACACTTCAGTACAGATTGCCAATGTATGCTTTCTCTTTCCAGGTCAAGAGATTTTCGAGAACTATCTCTATAGATCTCTATTCCTATCACATAGGAAACATCTCTATCTTCCTTAAAGATAATTTCCACATTCGGATTTCCAATCTAGAACAATTCCATTTCACATCAATATGTGGAATGTGAATACGCTCCCACTAAATCACAGATGCCTTCTTTATCTTTGACATATCAGTCAGACCCTTTGACTATATCATCAAAATAAAGATCCAATTTTGAGTTGCTTGTACTCAATGAATCACATTGATTAGTCCATTGTAACTTATAGACTTCATTTGCATTAGTGGATTCATAAACCTTATAGGTTGTGTCACGTACACATCCTGGTTTTATTCCTCATAGGAATGCAGTTTTAGTATCCATATGCCAAATGTCTTAGTCATTAAGTTGCACTCAACAAGCATCATCCTTCTCAAAATGTTATCCATGTGTCTTAACACTTAAGACTCATTTGCAGTTATGGATATGATCCAATGAGTGCTACCATCAAGGTCATACCTTATGGTTCACATGGATGCCATTTAGGATGTAATGGTCATAAACCATAACTCAAGATTCGGTTCCTCATATTCATCTTGATAGTTGACTCATCATATGAACAACTCATCACATAGATAATTGAGGTGTATCTGTTAAAAAATATAAGAACTCACAACCCTTGTGATTCTTAATTTCTTTTATTAGTGTGGGGTATTCATTTATTAAGAAGAATTCAGTTATTTGATAATCATTCTCTAACTCCTTATAGTATGATTCCTTCTTGATTCAGACATCACCATGCCTTAATCATGAGTTTACTATGATACACTATCATAATCACTCATAAGGATCTCAAACATTTGGTCCAAGTATTTCATTCATTGATCTCATCAAGAATTAATACTTTACCAAATTTGTACTTCATTTATGATAATCTTGAACACTTCAAGATATTCATATTGGTATTTCTCTAAACACCATTTGAAGTATTAGCATTTATTCCAATAGGTATGTAAATACATCACATGTATTATGCCTAATAGGATAATCACTCTCCCACTACATTAGTGAAGATTGATTAATCATGTCCAAGATATTCATGTCCCTTACTGGTTCTCTAACCAAAAGAGTCTAGTTTTATCCATCACATGGAAACTAGAAATGAATTTCTCATGATTAATGCTAATTAAATTGTTTGAGTTATCTATAACTTTTAGGTATCGTTTTATCTTATGCATATCAAATATCACAAGATAAATAAGGCATTGCCACAAAGATCACATCTTTATAAATTGAAACATCTCTTTATTAATTGCCATCATTGTCATACAATATGCAAAAATAAAGTGTTTCTATCTATTGGCAAGTATGAAATAGTAGTTCATAACTGTATTATATGCCTTATTGGCTGAAAATAAACTAAAGTATTCCTATCTATAAAGGCAACACTTGCCCCAAGTAAGAATGCTTTACACTTTACATCTTGATATCATATATCTCAAAAAGTGTTACAAGTTTATTTACATGACACCTTCAAGTAGAGGCTTCAGTCGCCTCCTTCTTCTTTTGTTCTTCCAGGTAGAGAGGACAATTCCTTTTCCAATGTCCAGGCTTTTGACAATGGTGGCAATTTCCTTTCTTGGTCACGCCTCCCTTGGCCTTGAGAGCTGAAGATGGCTTGGACTCCTGGCTAGCTTCAGAACCTTTCTTAGCTTTGCCCTTGCCCTTGCGCTTGGACTTTCCTTTCTTGCTCGTGATCACCATCACGGACTTAGGCTTGTCCTTCTTCATTTGTAACTCGACTGTCCTCAACATGCCCAACAACTTCGACAGTGGCCTATGAAAGTTGTTCATGTTGTAGTTCATCACAAACTGACTGTAAGATTCTGGCAACGATTGCAGTATCACGTCAGTAGCCAACTCTTGGCTCAGTGGAAATCCCAGTCTCTGCAGGTTCTCCACATACCCAATCATCTTGAGTGTGTGAGGACCAACTGGATCTCCTTCTGTCATGATGCACTTGAACAACGCCCTAGAAACATTGTACCTCTCTTGCCGTGCCTGATCTTCATACATGTTCCTGAGATGCAGAATCATCTCTATGACACCCATGTTCTCATGTTGCCTCTACAACTCATGGTTCATTGAACATAGCATCAAGCACTTTGCATCAATGGCATCATCAGAATGCTTCTTGTAAGCATCCCTTTCTGCCTTTGGTGCATTAGGAGCGGGTTCCTCTGGAATTGGAGTATCCAGGACATAGAGCTTGCGCTCTTGAGTGAGAACAATTCTCAATGTCCGATACCAGTCGTGGAAGTTCGTCCCATTTAGCTTGTCCTTGTCAAGGACCGATCGCAAAGAAAAGTTGTTGTTGTTTGTTGCCATTTGAACTACAAAAAGGAAAATGTGCAATTTTAGTCCAAAACTCATTTTTGACTTATTTGATTGATTTGAAAGTTTGACGATATAATTAGGCCTTTAATTAATTATAGCTCCCACTATTTTACTTCAAATTGATAGCCCTCACCATCAACTCATAAGATTGCAGCGTACAACCTTCTAGTGGGCAAGATCCTGAAATCCTCTAAGTCATGAGTCAGCTTTGGCTGATCGCCCACAACTTAGATCTGTCAGGTAGGCAACTTTTGCCAATTGCATCATATGCAACTCTTGTTGAATGAACATGCACAAAACCTTGCCATGAACATTCCTTGCCTCTGGGCTTAGACGCTCTAAGAATCACCAGTTAAGTCTAACCCAAAAGCCGACACGGTAAACATGCACCCTGCTTTGGCAGAACCTACATGTCTACCCTTCATACTTCCACAAGATAGACGGCGCACCACGCTTTGGCGTAACCTACGCTTGGTCGATCGAGCTTTTCATGTGTGCCGCTAATGGAAGGCATATAAGACTTAATATTTTAATGAGGGATTTGGTTTTTATATACATATACATATCCAATCACCACAATACATAGTACGTATCATATACATGCTATATCCCATAGAATACATGCATAAATGATAAAAAGCGATGATTATGGCCATCCTAATGTGATTCCTCGAGCCAAGAGGAATCACGGTCATCTAGGTCTACATCACATGCAACCTGTACAAGATGAACTCTGTGCCTTGCCATCCGAGTAGATCAACTCATCACATGAACGATCTGTACTCTCCAGCCGGTCGTCTGGGTGCCACCAGCCGATCGGTTGGCTCCTCCAACCGATCGGTTCGCCTGGTCGTCGTGCATCTCGTCATGTCTGCCACCCACTCGTCTCGCTCCTCGAACCAGTCATCAACCAATCGGTTCACTCCTTGAACCGACCGTCTGGAACGTCAACCGATCGGTTCACGCCTTGAACCGATCGTTTCAGCTGTCGTCTTGATGTCCGCCGGTCTTTGACATAACAGGAAATAAAATTCTATCCTATTTATTACATTGCTTTTAAAAAGGGAAACCCCGATTTACATTCGGGGGGAGCAAAGGTAGGAAGAATCTCGAATTATTTCGAGTTACATCGGGAATAAGAGAGGGAAGATCGGTGCGCAGACCGAGATGCAAGCAACCACAAACAACCACACACAGATAGGGGTTTATAGGCCATAATCATGCTACATACATCCACCACAAAACTCGTTTAAGGGCGACGCATATCGAGTGCATTAATAATACATATCATATATCTAATTAGGGATTTGTGGATTTAGGATTGGACATGCATAAAGCCGATATTATTCGCATTGTATGCAATAAATAAAGGCGACAAACCAAAATCGATCATATCGATATTCCTAAAATATAGAACAGCTGACGTGGCTCTGATACCACTGTTGGGTTTTATAGGGAGACAGAAAAGGCAGCGGAAACAAAAATTTTCTCCCCAACCCATACCGAGGAAACGCATCAACGTCTATATAATAGGAAAGGATGGTTTGCTGAATCATACCTTGTCCCGAGGCTTGCTCGGCGACAATACCTCGCGCAATGCGCAGTCTTCAACTCCGGACTTCGACGACGTCTGTGCAGCTCCTGGTCGCACCGGGACTGACAACTCCTACTCGAACCGGACTGTCGGATGATAGTTGTCCTCCTAAGCGGCAGTGTCCTCCCGCCTCTGTAGTAGTCCACACGGACCACCTGGAACTCCACTCTCCTTGTCCCACAAGGAAGTGGAAGGAGTCGCACCCACCTGTTGACGTACTAGTCGCCAACACGCTCTCCTGCCTCCTGTTGCAACTGCAGTTGTCCTTCCCTTGCTGCACCTTCCTTTTGCGGGAAGCACTTGCTCGGGCTATCTCACGGTTACCAAAACCAGAGAGAACGACAACTTGCAGAGCAACTGGTTGCACTGAGCTGTACTTTGAGAAGCCCCCAATACCCCTATATATATAGGAGAGTCATGGGACATGGTTCTCCATCCCGGGCAATGCGGGACTAACGCAGGAGTAGAAGGGTTCGAGAATTTTCCACCAAAAAGCAACCGGTTCGCAACTTGAAATGATCGGTTCATAACTGAACCGATCGGTTCGGCCATTGAGCCGATCGGTTGGACCTGAGCCGACCATTTGGGGCACTCCAACCGATTAGTTGGTGCCCTGAACCGATCGGTTCATGGTCCTAATCCGGCTCAAAAAGACTTTCCTTGTTTCTTTCCCAATTGGTATCGAATACCAATATTATTCCCAATCGAATTGGGCAATTTGAAACGAAAGGAAAATTCTTGCCGACATGACTTTCCCAACTGGTCGGTTGCACCAGTTGAGCCGATCGGTTCAACTCTTGAACCGGTCGTCTCAACCTGGGCATGAGCCGATTGGCCTGGACATTCCAGCCGACCGGTTCAGCAACCTCAGCTGACCGGTTCATCACATGAGCCGATCGGTTGGGAGCACAGGTTGGGCAAAATCAGTCAAATGCGATTTCAATCAATCCGATACTCCAATCAATGCGTCCAACACCTTGAACCATACAATATTGAGCCATCGACTGATTGAGTGTTTAATTGAACTACTAAACTCCTTTAGTAATCAATCTAAACATTGCTTTGTGGACAAAACTCCTCTTCCAGGTTAAATCCTATGTGTGTGACCCTGCAGGTCCATTTCACGTTGGCAGTGAAAGTTCATAACACTTATGACTTCACAAGCAAAGAGCGGTGCCTAGTCACACATCAGTGCTACCCAAGTGAAAGTAGAAAGTTGGAGAACAACTTTCATCCTACAATCCGTGAATGGTGTTACAGCGAATGTATAATTCCTTTGTCACTGATATCCCGAATGAACTCAAGGCATGGAATAGTCATCCTGTCAACGTTCATTCACTTCCTTGATCTCAGAGTAGACTGGAAGAGATATGTATGACATCAATATCATATACTTATTCACACATGCGTTCACGCCTTTCTCAATCCTACTCATCAAGTGGCCATGGATATCAAACTCCCTCAGGAGGGACAAATCCCATATCTATCACTCACCCCTCAAAAGCCCCATGTGTCAAAGCCACCCAATCATCACCTTTATAACAACCCATGTTTCAGGACTGCGTTTGATGATGTCAAAGTGTGCCCAACGACATGTGTTGAGTGAAGTGATTTCAGGTCTAAGAATCACACTCACCACCATCACTGTGAGTACTGACTGTGACTACCATCTCATGGTTCCATGTGTCAAACTCACGGTGGGTCTGTCCGGTACACTTGCTCTCTAACAAGTACCTATGTGTTTGGTTTGATATCTCTATATCATGACTAATGAGATTCTGTCATCAACCAACACCACAATCTAGTCTTGTGTGTCATTGCTGTCTATCTACCTTCCACAATGACATCCGACTAGGGACATAACAAGAATGTACAAACTCTTAGCATCTGTATGATCTCATCGTTCAGGTCATGAACCTGAAGGCATACGTCATTGAGTACTGTCATTCTCTAGACATTCAATCTGTTCTATCACTATCTCATATGACTAAACCAGAAAGAATTGGAAGCTCGCCTTTTATGTTTATCAAATCAATCTTAATGTATCCCACCAATCATCACATGATTGGCTCTCAGGGCATACATACCAACACTAACTACAACTCCGAGGACCTGAGAGTACAGAGACGACACATAGGACTCTATTTACATCTATACAAGGCATATCAGCCAGTGTCTCCACCTAAGAATTCACTACTGTTCCTGCTGCTGCTGATGTTGTCCCCCACCTATTGAAGGATTCCTGCCTTCTCGTCTGCGTCCACCAAAAAATGTGGTTCCCACAGGGGTGAGACAATTGTAAAATTGCCCCAGTGAGAGATATAACTCTCCGCCAGAAACATTATTATTGCACTTTAATAGGATAAACCTGAATAGAGGAATCATAATTGTTTGACAACAGTTACTTCATTGTCCAACAGATTAGAACATTATTCTTATCTAAAGAATTGCAACTATAACTTGATAAAGCATCATGCTACTTATACATTTAAGGAATATAAAGAACATGTATAACATTTGATCATTGTAGAGTTATAACTGCAGCATATACTCTCTTTAGGCTTAGATCACATAGCTAACGCCTGGCATTATCTTTGTGGGGTCATGGCCTGTATCCATATTATTTTAACAAGGTACTGGGATCTTAATCCCTCATATCTTCAAGTACATTTCCATTTCTTAACAAGTTCATCATCATGATTATAGAATATGGGTATTTGAACCCTTAACTCATCATAGAATACTTGTTACCACTTATTAGGTAACTTAATACCTTCAGGTCATCTGACCAAGGACATTATGATTCTTTTTACACAAAGCATTCCACATAGTTTGCAAAGCTCATATCACCTCTTGTTACCCCTTAATAGGCAACATGGCATATTATGGCTTATGAAGCCCATAACCAATTTTAATAGTTAAAACATCATATGACACACATGGCTCATAAATTTTCAAATTACTTCTCACTGAGCAATAAAGCATATGAAGGCTTATAAGGCCTATAAAACATTTTCAATATACAGAGCATCATAGCCCATACCTGGCTATGCTCATCATCTCAACACACCTACATGATTTGTACTCATGATAACAATCATATATCAGTACCATGCAATACAAGGGTTTTCTTATTACATTCATAACTCATCAATCTATATTTGAGCTTCACATAGAATTTCTCTGTGTTAAGACTTCACATAACATCACCCTGTATTAGGGTTTCACATAGCATTACCCTGTATTAGGGTTTCACATAGCATTACCCTATTTTAGGGTTTCACATGGCATTACCCTGTATTAGGTTTTCACATCAATAACCATATAGGTTCTCAAGATCATTTTATTTATGATCAAGTCCTATTTCATTGCTTCACATAGCTAGGAATCAATATGGATAACATAAGTATTCATTCATACTTATTTATTCTCATCATTCATCATTAAATGAATTATCAACACACAATATGAGTTTCTCCCTCATCTTTACCAGAATATGATTACATCATAGTTTATAGGTTTGGATTAACCTTTTCATAAGGCATGTTAGCCTACACTCATCAAAGTGCATTACTTCTCAAAGTAACAATTGACATGACACACTTCATGTGTCACTCATCCAAATATATTGGATTTAAAACACATCAAGGTATATCAGTTTTGAGGTATTGAATGTGATATCTATCTTATCTTGATGTATCACTTACCTCATCACCTTTATCATACATGAGTTCATCCACTTAGCTTGTATTAGGGTATTCCTCATCCTAATACTTTATGCACCAGTTCATCACATTTATCATGTCATGTATTAATCATAAGTCACTTATTTAGAATATACAACCATTGCCAATAATATGGAATCATCCTTGAATTAGGAACTATTGATATAAGGGTATCCATTATCAACCTCTCTAGGTGTTACAATTGTCAATATATTAATCACTATTCCATTATTAGGAATAAGATTCTCCATATTTATAATTTGAGGATTCACATAGCATTTTCCATATATTATATGGATTTCACATAGTATTGCTCTTCATTAGAGATTTACATAATCATCCTTCCATTCCAGGGTTTCACCTAGTATTATGTGAAATTAAGATTTCACAATACATCAGCCAGTGATAGGGCTCCACATAGCATTAGTAGCACTACCCTATATTAGGGTTTCATGCACCTTTACCCCATTTTAGGGATTAAGGTTTACCATTAACTTACTTTGACCGTTGATCATATTAGGTGTCCAAATGGTTTAACCAATTTGAACCTCAAAAGGTCTTGGCCACTTAGACCTCAAACGGTCTTGACCAAAATAGTTCAAACGGTTTGAAACCGTTTAGCAAGGTTGGTGCTTGAAACCGTTGAGACAACACATTTGAAACCGAATGAACTTGGGTCTCCAAATGGTTTGAGACCGTTTGGACTCAAACGATCTTGAGACCATTTGGTCCAAACCCTCCCAAAACCGAATGGACCAAAAAGGGTCGTCAACACTTAAACAATTCAAGGTTCCGATCCATGGACCAACTATCAATTGGGCCACCAATTTATTCTTCAATTGAACCACTGAATCACCCTTAAATTGGACCTTCAATTAGGGGTTTGAACCCAATTGAACTAGGGTTGATAATCAAGAAACCATCACTTAGGGTTTTGAAACTGAGGATCCATCAATGGTTAACATTGTGGAGCTAATTCAATTGAAATCAGTGAACCGTCATCATTACATGATATGACCTGACCTCAAACGGTCTTGAATGACCCCAAACGGTCTTGAGGTCATTTGGATGATCTCCAAACGGTTTTGAGACCGTTTTTCTCAAACCACCATTGAAATCTATGACATTCACTTAGGGTTTGCATCATTGAATCAATCATCACTTGAGCTATTGATTGTAATTCAATTTGAAATCTTTGGGTCTTCAAATACTCAACCATACTCAACCCTAGACCTCCAAACGGTCTTGGTTGACCTCCAAATGGTCTTGAGACCTTTTGGGTGATCCCCAAACAGTTTTGGAACCATTTGGGTCAATCAACCCAAAACATAAACTTAATCAATTGCAAAAATCATCACTTAACCGATTAGGGTTTCTATTTGATAGTTTGCCCATAAGTTGGATCAATCATTTGGAGCCATTGGATCATCATCCAACACATACTAGGGTTCAGACCTCAAATGGTCAACCCCTCTAAACGGTTTGGGGTGCAAGTCTCCAAACGGTTTGGAAACCGTTTGGTCTCCAAACGGTTTGGTGAAACTGTTTGGAGCATTTTGTTGAAACCATTTGCAAGAGATATTTGGGGAGGTGTGTGATTATGATGATGTCATCATCATCAAGCTACAAATCCACGAAGTTTTCTGTGATTTCCATGGTGGTTGCATCAATCAACTAAATTAAATTCCGAAAATGAAGGAAACATCAACAATTGATAAGGAATTGAATGCAATAACAATATTAAGGGTTCAAGTTATAAAACCTTCCTTCAATTGAGCTTCAAAGATTAAACCTCCACATCTTTAATGGTGAAAGAAACACCTTACACTATCCCAAGCTCGTACTTAAGCTTTGAGTGAAAAGGAACGGCTAGAATTGAAGATGGAGTGGAGATAAGAAGAAATCATGCATTGTTTTGTGATTTCCACCATGAAATCAAGGTGAAAGAAGGTCAGGAAGCTTACCAACTGGTTGGGGGTCGTCCTCTTGTTCCTCCCAGCTCCCTTGGTCGTTTTTTCAAGCAAGAAGTGAAAGGGGTTTCGAAATTATCCCTTCATCTCAAAGATAAAGGAGTTTATATATGAATTTTATTGAAAATTCATTTAAGAGAGTGAAAGTAGGATTTATCTCCTCAACTTTCTTGACATATGCCCCCTTTTCTTCATTAGGGATGAGGATATATTATTTTCCTATTATTCCTCTCAATTATCCACATTTTAAAGGAAAACAAACTAAACACCTTAAATCATATAATAATAATATCCATAAGTGAGTGGATATTACTTTTTCTTATAATACTATGAGTGCGTTATCCACTTCCTTTGGATATCTTCATGCCTTTAAAAGGAACATGGTCGTCCACACATATAAAAACTAAACCATTATAGTTTTGGTTGAAGGGAAATCCAATTAATGTAATTATTTTTGCATTAAATTGAATTAGGGTTTCAATTATGCTCAAATCTTGATTATTTTAATATCAAGATTCTCTCTCCTTCAAAATGGTTCAAATGAGGCGCCCCTCTCAAATTATTTTCTCTAAATGATGCCAAGAATCATGAGGGACCCTCTTGAAGTGGTATTTTGCATATTGAATCCTATATTTTGGGTAATTTGTACATTACACCAAAACTAGGTTTTAATGCACAAACATTGCTCAACAGGCTCTTTCTTGTTATTCAGGCTTGTAGGAGCCATACTACTGCATCATACTCATTCCCATGATGCTTCAACACATGAGGAACATTGTATCATGTATAATTTGCAAGTTAACCCCTCAAATTGGGTAATTTGTGCTTTAGTCCAAAACTAACAAAACATTGTTTCAACATTATTAAAAAAGGACTAAAATTGAAATATAAGTTCCTCTTGAGCCTTAATTACTTTCAGAGAGATAAGAGAGAGCATATAATCAACTTCATTAAGCAAAACATCTAGGTTTAAGCATAACCCAGGTCAGGGATGTTACACTTGGTCTCCAGGACTACCCCATCTCTAGGGTGAAATTGATTATTCATCCTTCTCAACCTAAATTTATATTCTAGCCACATTAGTACTCTATTACCATTTCATAATTGGAAACACACACACACACACACACACACACACACACACACACACACATATATATATATATATATATATATATATATATATATATATATATATATATGAGTCAGGCTAGAATACACTCGAGTGTATTCAGAGAAGAATACACTCGAGTGTATTCAGAGCAGAATACACTCAAGTAGTTTTTCATGATGCAATATTTTTTTTCAAAAATATAATTTGTTGTTCTTCTTAATTATCTTGTGAATAACTCATATAAAAAATTTGAGCACATTTGGACATTTATAGGTCATGTTATAAATACCGCAAAATTATGCATTTCAAATTAGTTTCATGCGTCAATTTTTTTGCCCTCAGATGAGTGACTTACACTCATCAAAATGGGCTCAAAATTTGTGTGTAGCCTAATTATAGTATGAAAATGAAGATCAATGGTTTACATCTTGCAAAAAATAGCCTTGACATGAAAACACACTTGAGTGTATTAGTACAATCTGTACACTCAAGTGTATTCTAGCCTGACTCTCGCTCTCTCTCTCTCTCTCTCTCTCTCTCTCTATATATATATATATATATATATATATATATAAGATAATTTCATCCTCACCCTATATTTGAATATTTCTAAGATTTAAAGACTCTAACTTTACATTAGGAAACCAATAATAGGTATATATATACCTATTATTGGTTGCCTAATGTCAGGTTAGAGTCTTTTCATCTTAGAAACATTCAAAGTATATATACCAATTATTGGTTGCCTAGTGAATTGCAATGAAGCTGGGTTGAGTGAAGAGAGGGGCGACTGGCTTGCACCACTGGGCGCCGCCATGGGACCCTTGATTCAGGCAGGGCTCCTGGAAGGAGGATATTGCTTGGAAACTAAAAGGAAGTTCGACTGCATCTAATGCCGACTCTCATATAACTCCAGATCTAGAAAACTATCCCAAATGGATAGAGTTTGCAAGGCCTAAAAATGTTGTTCCATTGAATCAGAGAGACATTACTATTCAACAAGGTAACTTGGTTTACCCAAAGGAGGATGCAAAGGAAAATTCTTGCAAGTGGAATAAATGCCTAGTAGGGTATATCATTGATTTCAAGCCTCATATCCCGAATCTGTTTAACTATTTTGTTGGTTATGGGAGCTGATTAGTTCTATTGAGATTTTTAACTGAGGAGATGGTATGTTTCTGATCAAAATTTCTGATGAGAAGGATCTCATTTATGCCCTGAAAGGAAGTTGGTACGTCAAGAATAGACCTCTTCTCCTATCAAGATGGAAACAAGGTCAGAGGATTGTGAAGCAAAAATTGTTTGAGGTTCTAGTCTGGGTCAGGATCTACTACTTACATATTGAACTGTGGGACATTCGGATGTTTGAACGTATGGGTTCCTATATTGGTAATCCTATTTGTACTGATGATCCTACATGTTCTTGTTCGAGATTGGAATATGCTCGTATTCAGATTCTTGTAAAATTTTTTCCTGATCATATAACTTAAGTCAGTGACGATGGTGATTCTCAGAACATTGACCTATCTTATGAATGGTATCCATATAAGTGCCAAAAGTGTGGCCTATTTAGGCATGATGAGCCATCCTGTGTTCCTATTCTGAAGGATGACGATAAGAAGAAGAAAGTATGGTTTGTAAAAGAATCTATTCCTTCTGTGACTGTATCAGCTGTGGATGATGCGAAGTATGACTCTGAGGAGAATTTACAACCCTTGAATCTTGTGTTGCTTGCTCACTATATAGATCTAGTTAATAGGTCCTCTTCGTCTAGAACTGGTAGATATACTCCTAATACCCATGTTCCAATCTTCGCATATAGTTCTAGTTCCAAGGCTACTATGGATGAGGATGGGTTTCAGGAGGTGCAAAGTAAGAAACATAGTTCTCCTCTAAGTGTTTTAGTTAAACCAACTACATGTATATATCATAGGGATAATAATCCTATGTTCTCACCTATGAAGAATAAGCTTGGAGGTTTGGAAATCATTAATGAAGAGTCTAATTCTCTTGCTAAGGCTGACAACTTAACAACCCAAGTGATAAAATGATACATCCAATGATATCTCTTCTCAAAATGTAAGAGGTCTAAGTAATAAAATCAAGTCTGTCCGAGAAGAGGTTTCCAGATCGAGAAGTGACATCTTTATTCTTGTGGAGACAAAAGTAAGAATTAAAAAAGTGAATAAGTTACTGGATAAATTCTTTCCTAAATACAACTGGCTGTCAAACCATGAGTCTCATGTTTTGGAAAGAGTCATTATTCTTTTTAGGGACTGTGCTATGGAAATAATTTTAGAGAGTGATCAATTTCTGCTTGTTAAAGTTTTTGTGAATGGTTTGTTTTTCTTTGTGACAACTGTGTATGGGCATAATGGTGATTCTAGGAGATCTGATCTATGGAATAGCCTGGATAACTTGAATGAATGTATCAATTCCCCATGGTTCATTATCAGTGATATGAATGTTGTGAGAAGTGAAGGGGAGAGAATGAGTAAGAATACACCTACTAAAAATCAGTGGAAGAGTTAAATAATTGTTTACTCAATACTGGGTTGTTTGATATGAATTTGGGTGGTCCTTACTTTTTGTGGGATAATCACCAAAGTGGAGAAGGGTTCATCACCTCTAAGATTGATAGGGTGTTCCATAATTCTCAGTTTCTTATTGACATCCCGGATTTTAGTGGTGAGTTTGTTTCAAATTCTATTAGTGATCATAGAAGCATTTCTATGAAGATTGGGAGGCCAAGAATTGTCAAAGACCCTTTCCGTTTTGTTAATGCTTGGACTCTCAGGAGTGACTTCCTTGACATTGTTAGATCTGGTTGGTTTTGTATTGAGTCTGGTTATAGCATGTTCAAGTTATATAAGAAGTTCACTTAAGTTAAAATCACTCTAAAGAAGTGGAACAAAGATTATGTGGGTGATCTTTATGATAATGCTAGAAGATATCGATATCTTGCTGATGCTGCTCAAATTGAGGTTGATTTGTCTCCTTTGGATGAAATACAAAGAGAGAGAGCTAAAAGATTAAGACTGGAAGCGACCAAGGCCGAGTTGGATGAAGAAAATTTATTAATGCAAAAATCTCATGTTCTTTGGCTCAAGGAAGATAATTCTAATTCCAAATTCTTCTACTCCTCCCTAATTGTATGAAAGGCAATATGGTTAATGATCATCTTTCCCATGATCCTGAGGTTATTAAAAGCACCGTGAAAGATTTTGGTAGTAACCTCTTTAACAATCAAAATTTAAATAATGATGTTTGGAAGGGTGATTGGTATGGCCCTATTCTAACCGATGAACAACACATTAGTATCATTCTTCCTATTACCAAGAAATAGGTGGATGGAATTGTTTTGAACTTGAATGCGCATAAGGCTCCAGGCCCAGATGGGCTAAATGGTATGTTTTTTAAAGCTGCATGGGATGTTATAGGGAATTATACCTTTGAATCTATTAAGGAGTTTTTTTTCTTATGGTTCTATGCTTAAGGAGGGTAATAAGACTTTTATCTCTCTAATCCCTAAAGGTGAAGACTCTTCTTTGGCTTCTAATTGCAGACCCATCACCCTTTGCAATATTTTTTATAAGATCATTTCAAAGATTCTTGCCAACATGTTATAGAGACCCTATACCCTCTATTATTGATATTAATTAGTGTTCTTTCATCTGTGGTTGAAGTATTAAGGATGCTACTCTCCTTACTAATGATATCTTTAGTGATTTTAAAAAGGATTCTGATTACCTTTGCATTCAGGATGACATCTCTAAAGCTTATGACTTCGTTAAGTGGAAGTATGTTTTCTCTATTATGTACAAGATGGGTTTCCCTATGGGATGGATTAACTGGATTGATGCTATCCTATTGTCTACTTCTTATCAAGTTCTTAATAATGGAGAACCTACTGAGATCTTTAAACCCTCAAATGGTTTGAGGCAAGGGGATTCGATTGCTCCCTACCTTTTTGTTATTGTGATGTAGGGGTTAAATGAATTATGAAGGAGTCTATGAAAAAGAGTGATCTTTCTCCTATTAAAGTATCAAAGAATGTCTGTATCTCTCATATTATTTTCTCTGATGACCTCATGATCTTTTTGAAGGCCTCAACTAGCAATGATGTTTGCATCAAGCATGTCCTTGCTAAGTTTGTATGTGAATTTGGTTTGTCTATTAGTCACCAAAAAACAAAGTGTTCTTAGCAAGAAGGTGGATGTTGATCCGATTTTGAACATTCTGGACATCCCTGAAGGCTACATTGATTCTAATAGGTACTTGGATTTACCTCTTTTCACTATTTATCAAAGAGGTTTTGTGATGGTCTCATTAATAAATTTAAGAGTAAACTGGACACTTAGAAAGCTAAGTTACTGAGTTTTGCGGGTAGGATGGAGTTGATTAAGTCTACTTTTTCATCTTTGCATGTTTACTGGCTCATGTCCTTTCCTCTTCCGATACATATCCTTGATGTTATTGAAAAGATTTATTGGGACTTTCTCTGGGGGCAAACAAAAGGGAAGTCTAATTTTCATCTTGTAAGCTGAGATAAGATTACCCTACCCAAGGATGAAGGTGGTTTAAGTATTAGAAAAGGAAAGGAAATCTTCAAAGCTTGTCTTATCAAAAATTCCTGGGACATTGCAAAGAAAAAAGACAACTTGTGGGTTAAGTGGATTTATGAGAAGTACTTGAGGAAAACTATTTTTTGGAGTGTTGAATAATCCCCTAACTTTTCTTGGATGTTTAATAGCTTAATAAGAGTTAGGAGTATTCTTCAACCTCTAATAAAGTTTCATATTAGTGATAGTTCTAGTATCAAAATATGGTTGGACCCTTGGATTAACTCTAGTTTTCTTATTGACCTCATAGGGGGAAATATTTCTATTCGATCTGGGCTTAATGCTGATGTCTTTGTTAGTTCAATGATTAAGGATAAGGTTTGGTGTATTCATCCTTCCAGCTCTGTAGATCTCATTCTGAAATGTATTTCTAATATCAACATAAGTATTGGCTATGCTTATCGCATCACTTGTTTGGGAAAAGATGATGTTTGTTTGAAAGATTTGTGGATTTATATTAGAGTGAGAGGTGATGAAAATCCTATGTTCAAGCAGATTTAGAGTGGTAAGACTCCTAGGAATCTCATGCTTCATGCTTGGAAAGTCTACCTCAACAAACTTCCAACTTCTGACTATGCTAGAAGAAGAGGTATTACTGTGGTATCAGTGTGTTTTTATGTTTCAAGGCCTACAAAGATACTAATCACTTAGCTTTTGATTGTGAATATGCGGAGAAGATCTGGTATGCTTGTTATGATAAGGGTTTGATCTCTTTAGTTCCTAATACTTTCTATGATATGTTGTGTTTCAAAAAGAATCCAGCCAATACCACTATTTTATCTGCCTTGTTTAATCTATGGATGGAAAGGAATCAGAGAGTCCATGATAACAAGCGTTGGGATGATGGGATCTTATTAAAGAATATTCTATCTATTATTGATGTGTTTCATTAACTCTCTTTGTATGGTCTTGGATTTGGATGTCTTTCTTATGCCTTGAAGCTTCAGTTGGTGATGTGTTAAGACACAAGCAAGGCTGCTTTCTTCTATTTGATTCAGTTGGGTTCCTTTTCTGACTATTCTAAAGATTTTTTGTGGTGGTTGGCTGCTTGAGGTTGGTTCTTGATGTCATTGGTTCCTTCATTGGATTTTGATCTTTTTCTCAAGCTTTTGTTGTTTGCCCCCTCCTGGTTTCTCTGCTCTTCTATTATTTATTTGTTAAGAGTGTTGTACATTCTTTTTCCTTTCTCAATTTGTACAAACTTTACAAAAAAAACAACAGAGTTTTAGCCGACCAAAAAAAATTATTGGTTGCCTAATGTCAGGTTAGGGTCTTTAAAACTTAGAATTATTCAAATACAAGTTGTGGGAAGATAGCTTTTATTTCTCAAAATACCCTTACTAGGTATACCTAGTAATGATACATACCTTTACATATATTGGTAATATATTCACATTCAGGTCTCTATATGTATAATAATACAAGTATATTTTATATGGTTATACAAAAATATAGTAGATTCATATATATCCCAACTAACATATCATATAGTGTCCGTCTTTTCAAAATATAACATCATCTACTTTTGTGTTAATTAAAGTACATTCTTGTATACATTTCTCTCTTTTACCATTTAATTAATAAGTTAGTCAACATTAGATACACTTCATATATTTATTTATATTACCATAAGTTGTACAAATTCTTGTATGTGTATCTAGGTTCTTAATGCCTACCAAGTCTTGTATTGATACCTAAGATATTTTTCCATAGAATTATAGTTAATTACCAAAAATTGTCATCTATTAATAATCATATACTAATATGTATATAATCATTAATAATTTAAATCATAAAATATTTTAGTGAAGTTTCATGATCTTGAGATCATTCTAAATCTCTGGTGTTTATTTACTATTTGATAAATGAATAGAACTGCAATAGGTTAAGGATTATTCATATCGTGAGGTGGAAATGAGCTCGTCCTACTGTCCATGTGCCCAGAAGTTGGGAGTCTCAAATCCAAGCATAGTTGAGAACTGATGGGAGGAGGTTTCCCTTTTACTTCTTAAATTTGGGGGTCCTTGTGAAGGGGAGGCAAAGGTGTCAAGGCTTGGTAGAATTCACTTCATTATAGTCGGGGGCTGTGTGAGTTCTACAACTCCTTTTCATGGCCAAAAACATATGGTGTTTCATGTTCTTGTCTTCTAGAACTTGGCTATGATGTGTCTTGTATAGGTTAGGATAGGGTGTTAGCGGTCAGATGTCTGCAAGAAGTAGTCACGATGAAATCATGGTGGATGGCATTACATTGGTGCTTGGATGTTCAAAAGGAACAAATTACTTTCTGGTTCCTGGTGAGGATGACCAATCTTCATGGTAGCTGATGGAGGTGATCCACATGATGCTGGTGGATTGGGAGGTGAAGAATGGAAGTGAGTGTCACCGTTTTGGGTGCCAATAGCCTCTATTGGGCACTACAAAGGTGGTGCCCTTTGCAACCAACAATGGAAACACCTCATGCAATTGTTGACATGCCCTCTTCGACAGACATTAGCGACCCCCTTGTAGCCATATTGGCTGGTGCCAGGAAGAAAAGGAGTAGAAGTTGTGCCCAGGGTAATGAGGAAGAATAAGGAAAGAATAGAGAAGGAAGAGGAAGAGAAGAGGAAGGAATAAAGTAGAAGTCTTCATGCCATAAGGTCACTAGGCATAGGGAGGATGGCTGGGGTTTTTGTACATGATGATTAAAGGAGGATAAGAAGGTAGAGAGGAGGATATAGAGGAGAAGAATGATAAGAAAGAGAAGAGGAGAATAAGGAGGGATAGAGATGTCATTTACTAAGAGTTTCAACCATTGGTCGATGCTAGCTTAGCACATAGCGTGACCAGGGAAAGTGCAAGGTGGGAGACGTTACACATAAATGAAACCAACTTATTTAAAATAAAGTTTTGAATATGTTAGCATATATAAAGTTTCTATATTCATAGAATTAATTAAGAGGGTAACCAACATATGATTGACCCAAAAATTGATGGGTATACTAATAAAAGTATATTTATTTGTTCAAGTTGGGTCCAACAAAAAAGACTGATTTCTAGGCCTACTACCATGAGAAGTTACATAAAACCTAAGAAATTTGCATAAAAATACAAAGTCCTAACTGGAACTAATTCTAAAGAAAAATGTGAAATTTAAATGGAAAGTTAATCTCAAAATGAGATAAATTAGAATGAATATGCATTCATCATTTTACCCCAAGGTTCATTTTGGGGAACTCAGACATATGTTCTTGTAGTAGTTATAGGATTGTAAAAATGACTTTCTAAGTGTGGATCTAAACCTTAAAGCTTAGATTACCATATTTAGGGATGTGCCAATGATGAGTGATATTGGACTTAAGTCCTCTACTATTAATGTTAATGTTCATAAGAGATAGACTATGATAATATATATAATGTGAAATATGATTGATATGCTGAGAGGTGATATTGTATTATGTTTTTACCTATCTAGTGTACCCAAGATGATAACGTGATTGTAGAGAGGCCGAGTTCCTTACCTTATCCTCTTCATGAAACCCTACAGTAGTACATTATCTATTGTACAATTTTAATGGTGGAAGGTTAAACCCTAAGATAATGACTGGGAGTCATTGGCTTGAGAATCAATCATGGTGGTTTCTACTCAGTGAGATACAAGCGAAGTAGATTCAAAGGAAATAAATAATAGTTAATCTTCCATGTAAAAATGTGATGAATGTGTGCTAAATTTCACTTACTGGTAGTCGATTGATGTGGATCAAAGTTAGTACAAAAAGTTCCACCCAGAAGAAGGATGATCTTCTCCATAATATAGTTAAGGATCAAATTCCAAGGGGCAACATTTTCAGGGACCTTTCTAATCTCATCCACTTTCAGTCAAGATCAATATTTGATATGGTTGGAATAAACCAATTTCAATGTAAATAAAATTCAAAATTGATTTAGATATAATTAATAATGGAAAACACCAGGGTGGAACCGATTTTCACAAGAACTACCCTCATGCAGTCAGTCACACCACATCACTACTCATATGTATATCAAATTGAGGATAAGTGATTTTGTATCCTTTCAGACCGAGGAAATTGCAAGGATGAATAGTGGTATGAGATTGCAATATGTCACATATGAATCACATATCCACCTCCCTGGATATCCCCCATCCAAAGTTCTTATACAAGGTAACTATAATTAATTGGTATTCTAACTCTAAGATTTGAAGTTCTTTAGGCCTATAATTATAATAAACATGGAACATGAGTGATCAATAAAATATTTATTATGTATTAATGGTTCATACAAGTAGTAATAAAAAAACAAGACCATGAAATATGGAGAACGAGGCTAACTATGCAACACAATGAATGAACCACTCTCTTGTCATGGAAAGATCAAACAAAAACAAGAGGAATAAGATGAAGTTATTTTCATGAAGTAGGAAGAGGCAGTGCAACCATGGTTTGCAATAATAATCCTCAATCCTTGTCCTTTTTCCCCATCTTGGCCTGATCTTGTAAGGAGTAGCATGTGGAGGATGAAAATTTTGCAATGTGGATGGGAATGTCTTGTTTTGGAGGAGGTAGATGATTTTCCATGGTGAAGGAAGATCAACATCAACAGTGAGGGGTGTCAAAATACCTGCCTGTCTTGAGGTCTAGCTGCTAAACCTTGTGAAAAGGCATTGATGGATCTAGTCTCCTTGGAGTGTCAAACAGGAAGCAACAACCTTTAAGTGGCATGGATTTCTCTTTGCTAGCACTATGTATGCATTATTAATTGGTGGAAGAAACTTTATGTTTGGATATATAATTCATAACACCAATGGAAGGCAAGTGTGTCTTGTTCTGTATAAAGGGAGAGTGATTTTCAAGATTGCACACTTCTATTCCATTGAGGAGTCACATGGACAGAGCCTTGACTAATTAGCATGGTCCCTTGATATATGGGTATTATAAGATGTAGAGGTTTTGATGGTGTTGGTCTACAGTAGATGGTTGTTGAGGTACTTGTGTTGATCTTGTTGTGCTCCATTGGTAAGGTTGTCCAAAGAAGCAAAAACCATGATGGATCCCTTGTGCTTCCTGGGTCTTGAGGGCCGAAATCATCAAGAGTCTTGGTGGAGTAGAGTCAATGACTGTGGCCTAGGGTAGGGTACTTTTTTTTAAGGAGGGAGTCTCGATAGACTTACTATTGAGGCACAACATCTTTCACTAACGTCACTAGGTAATTATAGGTGATGGATGGGGCTCTAGACTAGAGATTTGATAGGCCAACCTCACTAGAGATGTGTACAGAGGTGAGGGCTTGTGTTCTTGTGTCATGAGAAAGTTCTTTATTACTGTCCAAATGCCTGGGAGAAATGATCAATAGCACTGAGTGCTAGGGTAGGTCTTGATAGACCTTGCCTTTGGTTGGCAAGGGCACAATGCAAGAGGAGAGTCCCTGATGGATGAGGGTCTTGATAGGTTAGTCAAGCATCGATAGGATAGGATGAATGTGCCTTAATAACTATTTCAATATGCACTTGGTATCCATTTCAATATTCTTGTTTTTCCTTCAATAAAAAGAATCCATTTTTTGTTGAAAACACCATAAACCAAATAAATAGTAAAGTATAAATGAAACAAAACAAAAGACAATTTGTCTAAATAATATATAAATTAAGTCAATGAATGCAAGTAATTTGGGATGAATACTCATTTATCAGATGGCACTAAACTTAAACATTGCTTGTCCTCAAGTAATAGTATATGAAACAATTGCCAAGATAATACTTTCAACCCTTGCAATTACCTCAACTTCACATCATACCATTCTCCTTACCACCTACTATGGACAAGATTCCAATTTCCTATGATCCCACAAAACATTTATCTATATCTTCATTCCTGATTTTCTTCCCAAAAACACTTCCTCACCACCATACCCAACATCAAGCATGCCTTAGACTTTAGGAGTGTTTAGAGAAACCCCTTGAACAACAAGTATAAATAAGATTTTACAATAGGTGTGTCAAATTATGTCAAAATGAAACATTAATTATGTCCCTAATTAAAGAACTAGAGAAGGGGGTGTGGAAGGAAGATAAAAATCTCTCCTATATTTGACTTGAGATCATATTTTTACTTTTATTTTTTCTTGAATGATGTACAAACTTTTCTTATTGTATAGATTGATATCTTTTCTTTTACATTTGGAGGTATTCCCATACATATAAAGGGTATAAAACAAGTACACACACAGATATATATATATATATATGCATATATGTGTATATATATGTATGTATGTATATATATACACACACAAAGAGAGAGAGATATAGTGAGAGAAAGATAGAAGGATAGAGGTGGTGTTCCATCCCCAACATAGGGTTTAACACAATTTGAGTTTTTATTTATTTTTGGTGGATGGAAGGTGACATGACTTAATTGCATGTGTAAAATGCAAGTGTACATGTCAAAGTAATATGTGATTAGGAGTCTTGAGTTATGGAACATAGACTAATTTGAGGTTCAAGGCTACTACTAATTAGGACATATTAATTAGGTTGAAGGCAAAGTTGGACTTGTTTAAGAACTAACATTAAACTAATATTAAATTAATAATGTGATTAAATGATGGTTGTGAATCAGATGGATGAATGCTATAAAATAATACAATGAATTTATATAATCATATTGCAAGTTTAATTACACCGGGGTACTCTCAATGCAAATATATCAGAAAACTACCTAGACATATCAAACATGGTATCACAATAGAAAATCAGGGAAGAAAAAATATGCAAATAATTGGATAGAACCTAAGATCCACAATTAATTGAGATACCCACCAAAGATTGTCATAAAGTATCATCGTTTTGGCTGCCAGATCACTCTATAATGGTGACACCATAAAAAAATTTGGCTTTTTGCTCACTTCATCTCCTCTCCTAGCCATCAAAACATGTAAGGAACAGTGCTAGGATGGATCAGATGCCCAGTGGCTGTCCCCCTTATACTAACTCAATCATATATTCAATTTATAACAATGAATATTAATTTTTATCAATAAATATGGGCCATCTATAGCTAAAATTTGGTTTCGTTGACTTCAAAGTAGGTAGCACCGCAATTCTAGACTTTTTTCCTCAAATTTGTGTAATAGATCCGATACTACTGACTCAAAGTCAGTACCTGTTATAACCCCATTTTCTTAAATCATGTAGTAAGATTTGTAAATCTTCTTTTAAGAAATAAATGAAATCAATGGTTCATTTAATGGTTTGATTTGAATGAATTTCGTGTATGATAGCCTTGTATGTTTTCTTAATGGGCCTTATTGGCTATTAATCCCAATTGAAAGAAAAAGAAAAAGAAAAGAAAGAGGAATCCAATTGGATAAAGGAATAAACAAGAAAATAGATAAAAGAAGAATAAAAGGCTAAGGAATATTTTCCAAAATGGAATTTTGAGATATTAAGGTTCCTTGAGGTTCAAGGAACTCAGGATAATAATATAATGGCAAAGGAAATAGAAAATATGTGGAAAATATAAATAAATAAGTGTTAACTTGCAATTGAAGAAAAGGGCTCGTTTTCTTTAGATAATGATACCAATTGTTTTGTGATGAGAGATAAAAGCATAAATGAGGTTCCCTTAAAATTTGAGATAAAAATGAGTTCTAATTTTGGAGTTGTTGCTTTTTCAAATTATCCTTAATAATGTGAATTATCTTGGAAAATAGAAAAAAATTCCTTTCATTTGGTTGAGTGCATGCATTGATAGCCATTGGATGTTGATCCAATGGGCACTGCTAATGATCGAGTCCCAGCAGATCTCGGACTGTAGCATGATTACAGGGGGATTTTCCCCATCGTTTTTCTCACAAACTAGTGCATGTGCACTCCTAGCAATTATTTCCCTGAGTCCGGGAGAAGGAGAGAAACCTTCTTGACCCTAATACGATAGGATCCCATTGCGATTAGGAGAAACACCCAAATCTAGGGCGGCGACAGGGCTGGGAAAACCCTAAAGAAACTCCCACACCCTATAAATAGACCCTCACGTGGTTGCTCTCACCCTCACGAACCCCGACAACCTCTTCCTAAGTTCCTGCACCCTCTCTCTTGCTCAATTTCCCTCTCTTAGGCGAGGTCTCTTCCACAGCGCCACCGCGATTTGAAAAGCAAGAGAAGAGGAAGGAGACGAGCAGCAGCCGTGCAATTGCGGGCTATCGTAGACTCGCGAGGAGATCCAACGATCCAGGGCTGGCGTGCCTCACTTGCTCGCGTAGTGGAGCCATTTGATGAGGGGCGTCAGATCATATCAGTGGACCAACGACGCACCGATCAAACAACCAAGGATTTTTGGTAATTCCCCTTCTCTAACCGATATTACAGAAAAAGGATGTTCCTTGCGAAATTAATAGAAATAGCTAGGAATCTCCAATGAGAAAACTTATACATGAAAGTTGCATATAAAAATACGAGGAACATGATAAAAATAGTTTGATTACTTGATTCTATCTTGTTTTACAAAAGTACATTAATTGGGTAGAAAAATGTATTAAAAGATAATTAGAAACCCAAATTGTATATATAGGGTGAATCCTTGTGGATTAATAGGTTGATATGAAGAATATTAACCTGTTGGATATTAAAATAAAGTTTCATCCATTTTGAATGCAAAGTTGGTTAATGTAGGGTTTTTATCCATAAATGAAGGATAATATATATATGGAAACCCTAATTTAGGGTAAAAGAAGAGAAAAACCTTATTGATTTTGAATTATGGAAAAAGTTGTTAAATAATGATCCTAAGTATGATTAGGAGTAGTAAGGTGAGAAATTTAGGGGTTTTATATAGTTTTGCTAAATAAGGATTCATAATGTTAAAAGTGGAGACAAAACCCTAATTTCAAAGGAAACCCTAAAATTGGAGTAGAAATCCTAAGGAATATGATGAAATTGGATAAATTTTGATAAAAGGAAATTTGTATATTTATTTAAGGATTTCTGTGCATAATTGGTTGCTTGGTTAAGATTTCTCTATTTGATTGATTCTTTCTCAAAATCTACAATCACATGTATGTGGTTACGTTTATGATTAACCACAGTTTCACGATAATTCTCAGAGATTTTATCGGTTGTTTGAAATATATTGCTTGGATGACTTTAATTTCATGCAACTATAAAGTGACTATGATTATCACTATAAACATATATATAACTGGCTTAGACCCAGATCCTCCTCTATGGCTTTGCAAATGCTGAAAAGGGTAACCTAGAGTAAGGTCTAGGCTATCATGAGTTAGAAATTGGGCTACCCACGTGTAGTGCAATGAGACTCTATAGCACACCATGAGTTAAGGAGTGGGCTACCTATGGGTAGTGCCATGTGACTCAACCCTAGAAACTGATTCACCGGATAGGTAGGATCATGAGGGGTTTAATGGGGATCTACCATAAGGAAGGTAGCATCCAGGTCCACTGTAGGGACAACACAGAGGTTAGGGTATGTATGGATCACCCATTTATATTTAAAATGTAAAGTTGGTTGTTAAACTGTAATTGACTGAAATATGTTGTTATTAATTGCACGATTATTGTTTCTCCCACATACCAACTTTATGCTGACTGACGTTTTGTTTGTCGGCGTTTTAGGTACAAACCCAAAAGGACAAACAGTAAATTTTCACATTGTAAACACATGAATTAAAGTGCAAGGAGGATTAGTTAGACTAGAATTCATAAGAGGATAGAAGTTTAGAAATCCAAAATTTTCAAAGGTATGCACAATTTTATTTATTATAGCTTTTTCAGTATAGTCTGGTAAAGTTTGATAATTATAAATGTTTATTTGTCGAACCTTGATCTAGAAATTGGGATAACGACTCTGACCTCCCAGTCTCCCGTAATTGGGGGTTACTGGAAGGCGGGGTCGTTACATTTGGTATCAGAGATAAGGTTCCTCACTTAAACATTAATAATTATTAAATTTTACAAACTCTATAGAACCCAAGGGAGTTATTAGAGGATTATCCGAAAGGCAGAGGTGTCTAGAAAAGGATCACGATTGGGGGTTGGCAATATTTTCCTCCGCATCGCTAGTCAGAATACGAGGACTCCCGGATCCGTGTGACTGCCTGGCCAAAGTCTTAGGGTATGATTCAAAATAAGACACCTTTAGGACTCTCTCATCTTATTCATCCCTTCTCATCACACCTTCTATTAAGGATTTTAAGAGTTGGGGTTTTTCTCCCTCTTCCCCACCCTCATGTGGTATGGGTAAGTAAGTTAAGGATTAAGGAATCCTCCATAAAATTAATAAAAGATATGTAATAAGACGTCATCGACATAAGTATAATTAGTTTAAAGGTATAGACTAAAGGGTCTATGTGTATGCTTATGAAGATGGCTCGCATGAAGACAGTGGCTGTCCCGGATGCCACCAATGGTGGTGGACCTTCACACAAGGGAAAGGTGTCTTCCGAGAAGAGGAAGAGGAACCACGATGGAGATTCCTCAAAGAAGAGGAAGAGACATGAAGAAACCACTCAAGAGGCCCCTAACCTTGACCTGATACCCTTCAGCAACCTTGATCAAGAAGAAGACCAAGGGTACGAGGAGCAACATGAGTATGAGGAGGTGGCCCGGATGGAAGAAGATCAAGTTGGTGGTCCTGAACCAACCATGATAATCTACACCCCTAATGCTTTGTGGATAGAACAACAAAAGAAGCTGATAGAGGCCATTAGTGCCTTGGCTCTCCAAGACTTAGCTAGAGGTGAAAATGGCAAGCCACTTCCTATTCATCCTCGACTGGGAGCCACCATCTTGGACTTCGTCAAGCTGAACATTGAGAAGTTCTGGGGAGAAGATAAATCTGAGGTAGTCGACAAGGCAGAAGCTTGGCTGCTTGCAGTCGAGAATGGATTCCACATGCTTGAGGTACAACCAAGAAAGAAGGTCATCTTTGCTGCTCATCTCCTGGAAGGAGCAACCAAGATATGGTGGGAGACACACATCATAGGCCAAGGTCTGACTGAGGAACCAATGGCATGGGCTGACTTCAAGACAATCTTCACCGCTAGATTCATCCCAATCTCAGCTAAGAAGGAAAAGGAAAGGGAGTTCACCAACATGACTCAAGGAAACTCATCTATGGCAGACTTTGGGCGTAGGTTTTGAATCTTGGAGCATTTCATGCATATAATGGATGAGGAAAGAAGGGTGGATCACTTCATAGAGCGTCTTCACCCTACCATCAAGCCCCATGTGATGGCAAGTAAACCCAAAACCTTTGCTGAAGCTTACAACACTGCTTTAGACATGGAGAGGACTGTGATGCCTGCCCAGTTTCCACCCAAGGGGTATTTGGGTTTCACTGAAGGAACTCAAGGTCAGAAGAACAACCACAAGAAAGGTCCAGGACATCATCATGCTAAAGGAAGACATGGAGTAAAAGGGAAACCCCGTCAAGAGAACAACCGACTGCTATGCCGCACCTGTGGAAAGGGGCACGCCAGTGAGTGCCGCTACAAGAAGAAGACATGCTTCCAGTGCCATCAAGAAGGATACCTACAATCTATTTGCCCTCTGCTAGATCCAAGAGGACCAGGACAGGTAGCAACCCCACTAGTAGCAGCTCCACCTACGGAAGCTCCACCTATAACTATAGCCCCACCTGCTGGAGAGAGAAGACAAGCTCGGGTGTTTTCCATTGATAATGAGGAAGCTCAAGCTAATGCTAATTGGTTGATCGAGGGTAATAACCCTTAGAGTTTTCCTTTATGTTTTAAGTTAAGCATGTAATGGTCTAATGCATGATGAAAAACAATGTAGGCATGCTTGAAGTCATGAGACATAATGTAAAAGCTTTGTTTGACTCTAGATCTACTAATACTTTCATTTCGAGAAATCTTGCAACTATGCTTTGTTTGGATATCAAGGATTTAGGGTATGTATTAGATGTTACAACCCTGAGTGGTCAGATCTTTACATCTCTTTTGAAAACTCCGGTGATACCTGTGAAATATTGAGATCATGAGTTTCCTACAGACTTTATCCTTCTTGATATGAATGACTTTGATGTGATCATTGGTATGGATTGACTTTATACTTATAGGGCCAATATTGACTGTAGGGATAAGAAAGTGATCATTAAGAAACCAGGTCGCCCACCTTTTGTCATTACGGGTAGTAAAGATGCCACCACCAGCCTATATGTGTCAGCATTGAAAGCAGAGCAGATGATGAGTAAAGGGTGTCAAGCTTTCCTAGCAGTAGTTACCGAGCCAGAACCCAAGGTGCAACCCTTAGAATAGATAGAGGTAGTCAAGAGCTATGCAGATGTTTTCCCAGATGATCTACCCAAGATTCCCCGAGAGATAGGTAGATTTTTCAATAGAACTAGCTCCTGGGACAAGCCCTATTTCCCGAGCACCTTATAGAATGGCCCCTGCCGAGTTGCTCGAGTTGAAGAAACAATTGCAGGAATTGCTAGACAAGGGTTTTATCCGCCCTAGCACATCAACATGGGGAGCCCCAATTCTTTTTGTAAAGAAAAAGGATAGTTCGCTCTGAATGTGCATAGACTACCAGATGATCAACCAGGCTCTCATTAAGAACAAATACCCTTTACCCTAGATAGATGACTTGTTTGACCAGTTGAAATCAGCTCGAGTCTTTTCCAAGATCGACTTGAGGTCGGGTTACCACCAGTTGAGAGTTAAGAGTGAGGACATCCCAAAGACTGCTTTTAGAACCTGGTATGGCCACTATGAGTTTGTGGTTATGCCTTTTGGTTTGTCCAATGCACCCAGTGTCTTCATGAACCTTATGAATAGTGTGTTTGAATCCTTCCTTGACTTGTTTGTCATAGTGTTCATAGATGAAATACTAGTTTATTTAGACGACTTAGATCAACATCGAGACCACCTAAGTAAAGTCCTTGATATCTTGAGAAAGTAGAAGTTTTATGGGAAATTCTCTAAATGTGAGTTTTGGATAGACTGATTCATGTTCCTCAGACACATAATATCAGGAGGAACGATCACCGTAGATCTAGCTAAAGTGTCGGCAGTATGAGACTGGCCTGCATTGAAGAACCCCTCTGAGATCTGAAGCTTCTTGGGGTTAGCAGGATACTATCGACGTTTCATCAAGGATTTCTAAAAAACTGCCTTGACTTTGACCATGTTGACTTGGAAAGATGTAAAGTTTGTATGGTCCGATGTGTGTGAAGCTTGTCTTCAGGAGATGAAGGAGAAGCTAACCACTGCACCAGTTTTGACTCTACCATTAGGCAATGAGGGTTTCATGATTTTCACCGATGCATCAAAGATGGGACTTGGTTGTGTGTTAGAACATAATCGGCATGTGGTTGCATATGCCTCCCGACAACTCAAGCCCAAAGAGGTGAATTACCCAACACATGACTTAGAATTGGCTGCTATCATCCATGCATTAAAGATTTGGTGGCATTACCTGTATGGAGCTACCTTCGAAATCTTCACCGACCATAAGAGTCTGAAGTACCTCATGACATAGAAAGACTTAAACCTACAACATCGACGATGGATGGAGTACATGAAGGATTACGACTTCACCACCGCCTATCATATAGGAAAGGCAAACATTGTAGTTGATGCTTTGAGTCAGAAACAGCTCAGGTGTGCAACTATTTTGTCTAGTCAGTGGAAGAGCTTAGAAGAGTTGGTAGAGTGGTCTCCCCAACCATTAGATGATTGAGTTCGATTGGCCAACTTCCAAATACAGTCAGAATTGTTGAGGGAGATTGTAACAGCACAGTTGGCCAGTGGAGAAGTTGACAAGATGAAGGGCTTGATGAAAAAGCCACAAACCCGTCTTTCATTGGGAATAGATGGAGGGATCAGATTTGAGAATCGTATATGGGTCCCAAATGACTCACCATTGAAGTGATGTATCCTACAAGAGGCTCATGGTTCTAAGTACACGGTGCACCCGGGAACTACTAAGATGTTTAAGGACATATAGAGGTTTTTCTGGTGGCCAGTAATGAAGAGAGATATTGTGGCATATGTGACCAATTGTCTAACGTGCCAAATGGTGAAGGCTGAACACCAATGACCCGGTGGACTTTTACAATCTATAGAGATTCTAGAGTGGAAATGGGAGCAGATCACCATGGATTTCATGGTGGGTCTACCCCAGACCAAGAGAGGTCATGATGCGATATGGGTTGTGGTAGATCGCCTTACCAAGTCAGTACACTTCCTTACCCTAAAGACCACTGCCAAGGTGTTAGATTTAGTTGAGCTATACATCTGAGAGATAGTGCATTTACATGGCGTACCCGATTCTATCATCTCCGATAGAGACCCAAAGTTTACTTCTAAGTTGTAGAAGCAAGTTCAAGAGGAACTTGGTACAAGGTTGGAGTTTAGTACCGCTTATCACCCCCAGACAGATGGTCAGTCAGAAAGGACAATCCAGACCTTAGAGGATCTACTGAGAGCTTGTGTGCTTGATTGGGGTGGATCATGGGAGCAGTACTTACCATTAGCTAAGTTTGCCTACAGTAACAGTTACCAAGCTAGTATTGGGATGTCTCCATATGAAGCTCTATATGGGAGACCGTGTCAGTCACCACTTCATTGGGATGATGTTGGTGAAAGGACCTTGTTGAGGTCAGATGAAATCCAAGTGTATGCTGAGAAAGTCGCTTTGATCAGGAAAAGGCTAAAGAGAGCCCAGGATCGAGAAAAGTCGTATGCTGATGTGAGGCAGACTGATGTGCATTTCACTGTGGGAGAACATGTTTTTCTGAAAATCTGACCGCTCTGAGCTATAGCTAAGAATAGAGGAAAATTGAGTCCCCGATACGTGGGTCGGTTTGAAATATTGGAACAGATTGGTGAAGCTACATATCGTTTGGTGTTACCCCCTCAATATAGTATGATGCATGATGTGTTTCACGTGTCCAACCTGAAGTGATATGTGCAAGATCTGAGCCATGTGTTGAGCATTGAACCCATTGAGCTTCAAGGGAATCTAACTTATCCTGAGTTACCTTTGCGAATTCTAGATACCAAGGTGAAAGAGCTCAAAAATAAGAATATAGAGATGGTAAAGGTTCTTTAGAAGCACCATGGAGAGGATGAAGCTACATGGGAGCTGAAGACGAACATGGAAAAGGCATATCCTAATTTGTTTGTTTGTTTGATGAATTTTGAGGGAAAAATTCCTATAAGGAGGGGAGGATGTTATAACCCCATTTTCTTAAATCATGTAGTAAGATTTTTAAATCTTCTTTTAAGAAATAAATGAAATCAATGGTTGATTTAATGGTTTGATTTGAATGAATTTCGTGTATGATAGCTTTGTATGTTTTCTTAATGGGCCTTATTGGCTATTAAGCCCAATTGAAAGAAAAAGAAAAAGAAAAGAAAAAGGAATCCAATCGGATAAAGGAATAAACAAGAAAATAGATAAAAGAAGAATAAAAGGCTAAGGAATATTTTCAAAAATGGAATTTTGAGATATTAAGGTTCCTTGAGGTTCAAGGAACTCAGGATAATAATATAATGGCAAAGGAAATAGAAAATATGTGGAAAATATAAATAAATAAGTGTTAACTTGAAACTAAAGAAAAGGTCTCGTTTTCTTTAGATAATGATCCCAATTTTTTTATGATGAGAGATAAAAGCATAAAAGAGGTTCCCTTAAAATTTGAGATAAAAAGGAGTTCTAATTTGGGAGTTATTGCTTTTTCAAATTATCCTTAATAATATGAATTATCTTGGAAAATAGGAAAAAATGCCTTTCCTTTGGTTGAGCGCATGCATTGATAGCCGTTGGATCTTGATCCAACGGGCACTGCTAATCATCGAGTCCCAACAGATCTCAGACTGTAGCATGGTTATAGGGGGATTTTCCCCATCATTTTTCTCACAAACCAGTGCATGTGCACTCCTAGTAATTGTTTCCCTGAGTCCGGGAGAAGGACAGGAACCTTCTCGACCCTAATATGATAGGCTCCCATCGTGATTAGGAGAAACACCCAAATCTAGGGTGGCGACAGGGTTGGGAAAACCCTAAAGAAACTCCCACACCCTATAAATAAACCATCACGTGGTTTCTCTCACCCTCATGAACCCCGACGACCACTTCCTAAGTTCCTGCACCCTCTCTCTCGCTCAATTTCCCTCTCTCAGGCGAGGTCTCCGCCGCAATTTGAAAAGCAAGAGAAGAGGAAGGAGACGAGCAGCAGCCATGCGATTATAGGCTATCATGGACTCGCGAGGAGATCTAATGATCCATTGCCGGCGTGCCTAACTTGCTCGCATAGTGGATCCATTTGAAGAGGGGGGTCAGATCAGATCAGTGGACCAGCGGTGCACTGATCAAATGACCACAAATTTTTTGGTAATTCCCCTTCTCTAACCGATATTATAGAAAAAGGATTTTCCTTGCAAAATTAATAGAAATAGCTAGGAATCTCCAATGAGAAAACTTTATACATGAAAGTTGCATAGAAAAATATGAGGAACATGATAAAAATAGTTTGATGACTTGATTCTATCTTGTTTTACAAAAGTATATTAATTGGGTAGAAAATGTATTAAAAGATAATTAGATACCCTAATTGTATATAAAGGGTGAATCCTTGTTGATTAATAGGTTGATATGAAGAATATTAACCTGTTGGATATTAAAATAAAGTTTTCATCCATTTTGAATGCAAAGTTGGTTAATGTAGGATTTTATCCATAAATGAAGGATAATATATATATGGAAACCCTAATTTAGGGTAAAAGAAGAGAAAAACCTTGTTGATTTCGAATTATGGAAAAAGGTTGTTAAATATTGATCGTAAGTATGATTAGGAGTAGTAAGGTGAGAAATTTAGGCTTTTTATATAGTTTTGCTAAATAAGGATTCATAATGTTAAAAGTGGTGAAAAAACCCTTATTTCAAAGGAAATCCTAAAATTGGAGTAGAAATCGTAAGGAATAAGATGAAATTGGATAAATTTTGATAAAAGGAAATTTGTATATTTATTTCAGGATTTCTGTGCATAATTGGTTGCTTGGTTAAGATTTCTCTATTTGATTGATTCTATCTCAAAATCTGCAATCACAGGTATGTGGTTACGTTTATGATTAACCGCCTTAGTTTCATGATGATTCTCGGAGATTTTATCACTTGTTTGAAATAAACTGCTTGGATGACTTTTATTTCATGCAACTATAAAGTGACTATGATTATCACTATAAACATATATATAACTGGCTTAGATCAGGATCCTCCTCTGTGGCTTTGCAAATGCTAAAAAGGGTAACCTAGAGTAAGGTCTAGGCTATCATGAGTTAGAAATAGGGCTACCCACGTGTAGTGCCATGAGACTCTATAGCACACCATGAGTTAAGGAGTGGGCTACCTATGGGTAGTGCCATGTGACACAACCCTAGAAATTGATTCATCGGATAGGTAGGATCATGAGGGGTTTAATGGGGATCTACCATAAGGAAGGTAGCATCCAGGTCCACTGCAGGGACAACGTAGAGGTTAGGGTATGTATGGATCACACAATTATATTTAATATGTAAAGTTGGTTGTTAAACTGTAATTGACTGCAATATGTTATTATTAATTGCACGATTATTGTTTCTCCCACATACCAGCTTTATGCTGACCGACATTTTGTTTGTCGGCGTTTTAGGTACAAACCCAAAAGGACAAATAGTAAATTGTCACATTGTGAACACATGAATTAAAGTGCAAGGAGAATTAGTTAGACTAGAATTCATAAGTGGATAGAAGTTTAGAAATCCAAAATTTTCAAAGGTATGCAAAATTTTATTTATTACAACTTTTCAATTTAGTCTGGTAAAGTTTGATAATTATTAATGTTTATTTGTCGAACCTTGATCTAGAAATTGGGATAACGACTCTGACCTCCTGCTATCCCTTAATTGGGGGTTACTGGAAGGCGGGGTCGTTATAGTACCACCAAAATTTGGTAGATTGGGAAGGTTTCACATTTGTTTTGTTGATTGTGGACACTGTATTGATGCTACTAACTTAGGGATTTAATTGTTTTTGGGAGTTTTTTCTCAACATTTCCTATATTAAAAAAAGAATATTAGGCTAGGCCATATAATATTATATAAATTATGCTTAATTATTCACAAAAGAAGAAGAAGAAGTGATGCACAAATGATATTGCATGCTATATAGACAAATGATGAGTGAATCATATTACCAATGGATTATTTCCTACAAAAAAATTCCTAAATCAGACCACAAATTGGTATTGAAAACCAATATTTTTAAAACTGAACTAGATCGGCTAGTCCATCCGATCAGACCAGTAAACCTGGGCCAGACAAATCTGGAAGTTAAAAAAACCAAGTTATGTATTTTTTTCCAGGCCAACTGGTCAAAAACATGGTCCGACCTGTCCAACCAGTTGACTGGACCGAACTGGATTGAACCAGTGGTTCAAATAGAAGCAAAAAATAGAAGGTACAACACACACACACGCGCGCGCACACACACACACACACACACACACACACACACACACACATATATATATATATGTAGTATATACATATGAGTTAGAATACATATATACTATGTATATGCATATACATATATACACACACATATATATATATATATATATATTTATAAGTTTATATATATATATATATATATATAAATAGACATATATACATGCATATACATATATATACACATATATGCATATATGTAAATATGTATGTATATACATACATATATACATATATGTATATATATATACCGATACATATATATACATATATACACATACATATACATATATGGGTATATATGTTTATATAATATACATTTGCATATATAAATATATAAATATATATATATATATATATTGATATGTATATATATATTGATATATATATATATTGATATATATATATATTGATATATATATATATATATATTGATATATATATGTATGTATGTATATATACATATATGTATGTATGAATATGCACTCATGTATATGTATATATAGTGTGCCCGTTTAACCGCTTCGATCGGTCTGACCACTATTTGCCTTATACTGTGGAGGTCGACTCAGTTTTTCCAGTTCAAATTTTTTTGTGTCATTCTAACGTCGTTTCTGGTCCAACCAGTTTAACATCTCCAGTTGAACCCGACTCAATCTGGTTTGAGTCAACACCGGTTCGACCACCGGTTCGGTTATGAAAATATTGGTGAAAACATGTGCATCAATAATCTCAGAAGCTTGAATGTTGCTCATCTCATGTAATACTACTCTTGGATTTATTTGCAGAACTTAGTAAGAATAGAATAGAAATAGATTTAATTTCACTATCCACCCTCTACCAGTCGGTCCCAAATTGGCCGTCACCAACCACAGAATAAGCAACAAATCTAAAGCAATCATAATTATTAAAAAATATATCAACAGAAAGATCAATGAATACACCATTAACTTGGAGTATCTAATATCATGGTAGATATAACAAGTGCTTGGTTCACCATGTGATCTCCCAATATAAATTGATCTAATTCTTAAAAATAATCTACATTGGAAGTAGTTTTCCATATAAAAATGGATGATGGGAATAATCATGATTGTGGCCTACCTTGTAGAGAAATAAATGGAAAAGATGGGTGGCTTTGAAAATAGAATTCACAAGAACAATTCAAGTCATTTATGCAAAGAACAAAATATGGTGTGCCGTTTTATCTTATTTTTCATAACAAAATATTTTTTTTGCATATCATCTCATTTGACCAATTTTTAGTTTTGCATAACATGTTGAATATAGATTGCATGTTAGATTACATATTGCATGAAGTGAATCTTTTTTCTCTACATTTATTTTTCTCCATTAAGAAAAAGAGAATAAAAATTTATATCCTTACTCCTTAAAAGCAAAAAGAAAATAAAAGAGTGGAAAAGCCCAATCATGTGCTATTCATCTTGCTAAAACAATAGGAAGAAATAAAATTATTTGAAAATAAAGAGGAGAAAATGGAGTAAAATGATTTTTGATTTCAATTTTTTTCTAAGAAACAAAAAAGGAGAGTGGAATTATTCTCTTGGTACACACCTATCCATATACACTCATAATTAGGATGAGACATTTTTTAGATGCATCATTTCACCAAAAAGGAAAAACATGCTTGGAGGCATACATTTGTATTTTGTTCCATCATTTAGAAGGAAAATAATTTGGATTAAACTTGCTTATCCTAAGGTGGTGAATAAAAATGAGTGAAGGTGGTTGAGATCACATGACAAAGAGACAATGTTTTTTCCAACCATTGCCAGTCCCTCTCCTATTAAATTGTACAATAGGGTAACCTTAGAGTCTATATCTAAAATTCACACAAAAGATCACATTATTGTTTGGTTAGTTTACACTCAAACATCATCATAATTACATAAAACTTAGGGGTGAGATAGGATTTTCATTAACTAAGTATGTCTTCAAGTTGACTAATCCAAACAATTCCTCTATTTTATGCACCTTTAAACACCACAAATTTATCTTAAAGGGAAAACCATGAGAGCACATTCAAATCCAAAATTTTTAAATTGATACTACATCAACAGACAACTTTTCCAAACAAAATTTTCACTTTCCATCCTCTTAGACTCGATATATGTAAACCATAAAAACAAAATAAAAAATTATAATTTTTTTCTAAAAAACATGTAATATATGATAAAAAGTAAGGATACAAGAGATAAATATAGAAGCACCATTGAATTGCCCCCCAAGCATGAATATGATATTGTCCTCAATGTCAAAAGAAAAAGAAGATCAATGGAGTGGTGATGTCATGTGTACTTCAATTTTGGGGCCAAAGATGGGCGGGTGGGATACACATGAAAACACACCATCCAATGAGTACTCAGGCTCAACGAAGAATGTCTAATGAAGTACTTGAGCTCCTCTTGTAACCCACATTTAAGAAGTGTAGGTTATAAAACAAATTAACACATCTTGAAACTCTCCCTTCAATAATACACACACGAAATTGTCATCCTATGTCAGTGCCATTGACTTGGAAGTGAGTGATACTGACTTGCAATGTTAGTTGTTGCTTGTATCTACTATCAGTGCCTATTTTTGTGTTGATGCATTAGTTGTGTGCAATGGTGTGGTTCCACCAACTATGTAGTCAACTGTACCAAGATTGTACTTTGATTTCACTATTGCAATTTGGATAAGGGACTCAATACTACTGACAAGAGGGTCTGTAGTACACATTTTTTGGGGACTTTCCTATAGCAGCAACAAAGGAAGTCAGTACCATAGAAAAGTGTGTTGATTATATAGAGATATGTTAAGGAAGATAATAGAAGATTGTTGATTGAAGTTGGTGCCATCAACAAGGATGTCGGTGGTACCAAAATTTCCTATACATTTTCTATAACAATATGATCTGCACACTATACAAATATATCATAATACCTTCTTTACTTGCATAAAAAATAGTTATAAATGAACTATAAAATTAAGTGAGTCTAATCCTAACACGAACATTAATTATCTTTTTGTTAAAAATAAATGTAATCTATTTATCCTAATTGGTGGGTTGTGTCCCACAAAGCACCCTAATTTTATGTCTTAGGCTCGACATGATTCTTACCTTTCAACGTGGGCCATCACAACCTGAGTGGTGAATAATGATTATTTAATCTGAACTCCACCCTCTCATCAATCCCCCACATCAAGTATCCACTACCCATGACAATGAACACATATGTATGATCTTGAAGTAATATCCCTAAAAATTTCTCGTATCCTTGCATCTCCCTCATGTCCATGAAAAAGAAGTTGACTGTATAAATAAAATTTTCAACTTTGATGAGAAAATCCTTGCATATGCCAAAAGGTTGCACTATACATAAATCTTCTGATAGAATTGTCATGCATGTCTCTATAGGCTCCTTCAATCCTAGCTTCTAAAAAGTAGAGAGGAGCATAAAATCTTGCCCCTAAATCACACACTACTTCTTTGAACTTGCTATCGCCATTAGAACATGGTATATTTAAGCATCCTGGATATTTCTTCTTTGGTGGAAACCTCCCTTGAATTTTTTTCATTCAACACTTCATTGACTTGTAAAATGTTATAATAATTGATCTTGCACTTCTTGGTGATGAGCCTCTTCAGAAACTTCCCATATCTTGGAGTTTTCTCAATGGCCTCCACTAGTGGAAATATATAACTTTTTGTGTTTTCTTGAGGATGTCTAGAAATTTCTAGAACTTACTTTTCTTCTTACTTGACTTTAGATTATTTAGAAAAACAATCATCATTACATTTATTACTAGAGGTGTAGTGTTGGTGTGACGACGTGGAAAAAATATATAACTCCTTAGGGCCCCTCTCCCCTAAGCTTGAATCAACACCACCCTCTAAATAGAATCTGGTTTGGCTAGACTTTCTTGTGGATACTCCTTATTGGGTGTGGGTGAACTATTCTTAAATTTGACCATTCCGCTATGGAGTATAACCTTCACTTTCTCTTGACACATGGTCACCTCCCTTAGATTTGGGAGAGTAGACATGGTCGTGCTAGAATCTTTAGGAGAATCCCCTTACAAACCTAGTGTGGATGGAATTTTGTTTTTACTTCTTGAAGGTGAGAAATTGGCTAAAGAGCTCACATGTGCCTTATTACAAGGTATTCCTATCCCTCAACCTCCTATACAAGTTTTTGGGAAAAGGAACTGGAAGAACAAAAGCTTGCATGTGTTGCATGATGTTTGGAACCAGAGTCTCTCTGGTAGCATAAGCCTTCTCAATATCAACAGAAACAAACATCCTTGGTCTAGAACCACAAGGGGAATAGATAGCTCTGGGGTCTCTTCAATGGAATACCCCTTATCACTATAGATGGAAATATTCTTGGCCTGGCACTGGTGATGGTGTACCATCTCTGTGTTCCCAGAGAAAACTTGTTGTCTTGTCTTCTTCAAGTATAATAGATCTGTGGCTATATGTGATATTTGACTCCCTAAACTTTTGAATTGAGACCCTCAATCTTTTATCTCCTATCTAGCTTGATCACATTAAGATGTAGTACTTGACATAAACTTATCAAGGAGAGCCTTCAACCTATCTAATACACCTGAGTCTTCATCTTCATATCTCTTATTCTCTTTTGGATGCCTATGTTGATATGCATCTTATGTAGAAAATTTGGACCCCTCCAAGACAAATAAGGATCTCCCTATCATGGTTGATCATTGCACCGATAATTAATCTTCTTCCATGTATACCTACAATCTTAATAATCCGAGGCCTTGTTAAGATCAAGGTCCCCAACTGCATCAACAAGACTTTCATTTGTGTCGTTATCTTGATCAACAATTCACTCATTTCTCATGCCTCCATGATAGTCAAGTACATGCACAAGATAGAAGTAGTTCTAAATATCATGGATACTCAACAATTATAACAAAAGATCTAAAGAAAATAAAGTCTGGATACGAATACGTAGAAATTAATTTTCAAAAACATATATTAATGATTTTGATAAAAAAAACAATGAATATTGATTTTTTTGGAATAGAGTGACAAATCCTAAATTTTCATAGTTTAACCATGCCAACTCCCAAGTAATGACACCAAAACTTGAAATGATTTAACTGCACATGAAAAATGCAAGTGTACATGTCAAATAATAAATAATTATGAGTCCTGAGTTATCAAACATGAGGAGTTGTGAGATGAAAGACTACTACTACTTAGGACAAATATACTAGGCCATAGGCAAAGCTAGATTTGTTTAGGAACTATGAATAAACTAAAATTAAACTAAGAAATCAATTAAATGATGTTTGTGAATCATATGGATGAAAAATCTCCAGGTTAATTAGTTTCACCATCATGTTAGATGTAGTTGATTTTTATTCACTCACTAACAAATAATCGTTCCTTTATGATTAGGTACCTAAAATTAGAATCACCCTCTCTTGAGGTGCACTATAACGTTCAAATTAGTTAAAACCAAACTCTCATATGCATTTCTTATTAAAATTTGAATTATGAAGAATGTTCTCTCGAGTACTCCCTTCCGATGGCTAGCCAACTCTTGCAATACATTATAGATTGAGTTTATGAGAACTCCCCTAATAGAAACCCCTCTCTCACTAGCAAACTTTTGCAATGCATTATAGATTGAGTTTATGAGAACTTCCCTTATAGAAACCCCTCCTCTAAGTGACTAAAGTCAAAAATCATTTTTAAGGTGCATAAGCTTAAACAACATAGATAGAATCAAATTCCATAAAAACCATGCAATGAAAATTATATTAATAAAATCATATCTAAACTACAACATTACACCGAGGCTACTCTCGGTGCCATAGATACAAAAAAACTAGCCAAACATAGCTGGCATAGTATCACAATAAGAAAGTTGGGGAAGAAGAAAGCATGAAAATAATGATATAAAACTAAAGATCTACCATTAATGGATGTCCCCTCAGAATATGGTCGCAAAAGGACATTGTTTCATACACTAAATTGCTCTCTGAAGGTGCCAACATCAACACTTCTTGCTTTTCTCCCAATTATTCTCCTCTCCTTTCCATAAAAATACGTTTAGAATGATGATAGTATGGATCTTAGATATCCAACAATTGTCCCCCTCTATACTAGGTCATAGGAAAAACAAATCTTCAAGTTATAACAATAGTCATTGATTTTTATTAGTAAATCTAGAATGTCAATAGAAAAAACTCAATACCACCAACTTCAAAGTTGGTGGCATCATAATTCTACTACCTCTTTGCTCAAATGTGCATGTCAGAGTCGATGCCACTCAAATATTGTAGACCGGGCATCTTGTGCACTTGTTTTGTCAATTCTGGAGATTATGTTGATGCTAGCCACTTGGAGATCAAAGGTTTTGGGAGTCTCTTCTCAACATTTCCTACATTAGAACGTGCATAATTAGGGTATGTAATATTATCATAAAATATGCCTTATTATGTACAAAAGAGTAAGAATTGTTGTGAAAATGATATCACAGTAAAAGATGCATAAAATATGTGATATTGGTGACATGTCTAAATTTTCCCACAAATTGTAATGAAAAAATGTTCATCAAAATGTCAGTAGATGGAAGAATAAGTTTAGAAGAGAGTTAAAATTTAGTGTGTCAGATTGTTTTCCTAGTCTCACTATGATCAGATAATCACACTATATGGTATCAAGTGACAATCCGATGTAATTATTTCATTAATATGTATGAAAAACAATGCACTTGTCCCTTTCCATTCCTCTAACAATCTTCTTCCTTCCAAAGAAACATGATGTTTGGGTTCCTAAACCACAAAGTAGTTTCTAGTTGTTGGCTAGTTTAAAATTTTGGTTATTTTGAGGTGTTTCTTTAAAAGCGAGGGGGTTGGATGATACATGAATGCATGTATGAAAATGAGAGATTTGTATCTAAGTTGGATAGGTGATGTTTTGATTACTGTGTAAAAATGGAAAACTTATAAAATATTAGCTAAATGCAATTCAAGAATGCAATGACGAGATCTTAAGAAAAAAATGGATAAACTATGGGTAGAAATTAGAGTACATACCACCCACCCTCCACCCTAAACTTATAAATGTGCTCATTCTTAAGAAAACACAAAATTTGATATGGAATGTATAAATTCAAAGAGCCATACAAGAAGCCTTGGTGACTCAAAGAAATTCCATCTAAAAGGAATATTAATGGGGGCTAGGACCTTGAACAAAAGAGTTCCCAGGTGCATCCAATGATTGGGTGGCCATGTAAACTAGTAGGGGAATCCTAGAAGATTGAAATAAAATTGTTTTTCTCCCTGGAGTCATTCTAGTATGATCCATAGAGACTCCTTTGTTAGTGGATTTAGTGTTGTAGTTATGAGTAGATCTAGAAAAATCACATAATTGGAATGATTCATGTTTGGTGTCTTATAATCCATGAAGACTAAAGGTGGACTATCATTTATTGCAGCTAAGGTAGTTTTGTGAAGAATTCACCTATACTACTAGTTATGCTAATCAAGTTGAGAATCTAGCTCTGTGTACTTCTTATCACCTAGATATATATGTATGAGGTTTGGTGTTGGAATGGTAAAGGCTTTTAGAATTTTGTGTATCCTCTTAATCAACCATACAATTAACATGAGGATCAAAAGGGGTACTGGGTCCACTTTTAACTCGACATGTCTCTCAACTTCCTCCATGTAGTAAGCACCCAACTTGTTAATGGGATTAGAAAGAATTAGAAAATGAAAGTTAGCATCATAGTCAAACAACAAAGTCATGAAAATACCATGTAAGGTGGTATTCCCCATTAGAATATCTGAATATCAAATGAAAACTAGCTTGTTGGATTGTAGGGATCTTTTTGATCCAATTCCCATTCATCATAATTAATCAAATATGCATGAGAGGTTGGTTTTTCATTTTCCAGCTCAGAATGGAATGGGATTGGTTTATTAGTGTAACATCTATATCTAGGCCTACAAAAGGGAAAAGAAGTGTTGCCTCAAGTTTGGCTTCCAAACAGTGGCCATTCTCTTGTTGGGACTTATTGTTTTGACATATCAAAGTGCCAAATGTAGAGAAGGAGGTAATGGAAGTCTATATGTAACACTTTGGATGTAATTCCTAATACTATGTCATTGTCAACATAATATGTATTGTCATATCTAGCACAACAATAGTATACTTCTCCACAGGGATTACTTTCAACCACTCCAGTTGCCCTAGGTAAATATTTGGTTGTTTGTTGAACAACTTGGTTGACTGGGAAAGTTTTGCCTACATGTGATATAATCATTCCTCTAGTCATTTTCCCTAAGCTTCTTGATTATCTTGCATACATTTTTGTTCATCTAGCATCTTCTCAAGTAAATCTAGAGTTTGATTTTCATATCATGAATCCTCATCAAATCCCTCAAATAAATTGTTGATTATAGCTCCTCATGGATGCTTCTTGAAGATGATCCAAAAGTCACTGCTCTAGTTTATCTAAGAATCTTGTCTATCTCTAATATAGAGACAAGTTCACCATGTGTTGTATCTTTGGTTCATCCATTTTATGATGATTTTTCCCTCTATGGAAGGTTCTAGATATCTCAGGATCTTAATGTAGAGTGACATCAAAGGGTGTTGCATGAACTAGATAGAATACCTAGAATTAAAGAATTAACATAATAATCAAATGGGCGAGTTAGAGATCCAATTAAAGAGTACATGTGATATTAGCAATGGTGAAGGAAAAGCCTAAATTAATCTTATAAAATTTAATTTGATAGATGACTTCATTGTCCTATAAAACCACACCAAAATGTAACATTTTTATTTTCATATCGTTAAATTCACTAGGATATAGAAATCCAAGATTTTATCAAAACATTTCGTACATAAAAATCCACCTCCAGGTAGACAGATCATGTCATAGTATATTAAGGATTGAATACCAAGTGACATAATGATTAAGAACCTTTCTAATTTTATCCATAGATAAGATCAATATTTAAATACAAAAGTTTCTTTGGTTGAATTAAACTAATTGCAATTGAGATTAATGTTGAACAAAATTGATATTTAATTAATAATACATAATACTAGGATAGAATTAAGTTTCTATAATTAATAATGGGAAACACTGGGGTAATATCATGTTTTGCCATTACTACCCACATTCAATCACTCATGTCATATGATTGCTTATATGGATATTAGATTGAGGCCAAATAATTTGCACTACTCTTGTGTAACATTTCATGTTTTGAGGCCTCAGATAAAATGATCTTCAAAGTAATGATTGGAATACCCATATCACCAAGGTGAACCTCCTTTTTAAGTAGTCCATTACTAATAACTTTGTGGTTCATCATGCTCAATCCAAAACAATACTAGGATTGATGATCTATTGAGAAGTTGATCCTGGACTGTGTGAGTGAGAGAAAAGCATGTAGCCGATGCTAGTGGTGGTATGTGGAGATAGTCATCACTTTTGAAACTCTACTACAACTTTGGAAAGTGAGCTTGAGTGTTATAAATGGTATCCGATCTAGTTATCCTCCAACAGGTGGGGCCCCCATGGGCATGTGGCATAATAATCTTGAGCTATATAGTCTAGGCATGTTGGAAATGGCCATCTGTTGGGAGGAGATGGAGCCACCCTTGTGCTGGTACCCTTGGATAGGAATTGGGCATCCATGGATCATTTCAGATCTGCACTAAAATGGGGAAGTGATTATGATGCCATGTAGTTGATCCTTGATGAGAATGTCAAGAGTCTATGTGGGGGATATTGTAACATATAATGATTTAAGTATTAGATAAAATGATCTTAAAAGGAATGATCAAACTAACCATATCATCAAGGTGAACCTCCTTTTCAGGAAGCCCATCACTAAGAACTATATGGTTAAGTGTGCTCAGCCCAGATTAGTACTAGGATAGGTGACATGCTAGGAAGTTGATCTCGAGATATGCGTAAGGATAAAGCACACAACTGAGGCCAATGGTGGTCTATGGGAATAATTGTCATTCATGAAACTCTACTATAGATTTGGACAATGGTATTGAGAATTACATCTTGGCCTGAGGACATTTTAACAACGAATATCATAATAAGATTACAGTCACATTACAAATGGATCATGTACCCATAATTTCAGATGCCATCTGTTAAAAATTCTCATACAAGGGTCAATTATAATTAATATATATTATAACTCCAAGATTCAAATCCTGTAGGACTTAAAATATAATTGACATATAACATAAGTGATCGGTTCATGTAAAATGGAATGAATGATAAATTCTAAAGCAATGTTTCATACATGAAATAATTAACAAAACAAGGTCATGAAGTACGAGTAGCGAGGCTAATCTCTACACCCTAGTGAATGGACTACTCACTCCTCATGGTGAGACCAATATAAAAAATTGAAGAAGACTAAATCCTTTTCATGAAGTAGGAGGGAGGTAGTGTGGTTGCGGTCTATGACATCAATTTGTCTCACTCTTGTTTTTCTTCCCCAAAATGGCATGATCTTGTGAGAAATAGCAGGTGGAGGATGTTTATAGTGGATGATTATTGGGATTGTTATCAGTGGTGGAGTACAAAATATTTCAATGGAGGAGAAGGACCAACCATAAGTGGTGTAAGGTGTTAACACCCTTCCTCTCATGAGGTTTGGCTATCAACCATGGATGCAAATGATCAATGAACACATCTTGGAGTCTTGGATAGGAAGAACCTTCATTTTTGCAATGTAGATATGGTCCTTT